>VWZK01014951.1:186038-238335 GCA_013396935.1 Baryphthengus martii | reverse complement strand
CTGAGCACAGCTTTGAGTCAACAGTGATGCAAGAGACTCCCAAACAGATGGCAGAAGTGTGCTCTACTGTACTCACTTCAGAACTAATGGGGAGGCTGATATGGTTTCAAAAAAATTCAGCCAGCAAAATGCAGGAGCTCACTATGCAAGAGGTTTGGCTTGAAAGAAGAGAATTGAAGAGTACCTAAAAAAATACTGTGACAATAGGAACACCACCAACACAGGCTGTTTCACAAAGTATGTCTCACTCTAGACATAACAATTCTTGCTTTGCTCTAAACTGGAAGCTACTCTTTACTTCAAAATCTGGGAACAGACTAACAGAAGCATTCAAAAAAAGTGCTTGACAGACATCATCAGAAAATATCATAAATAGTTTAATCTCAGTATACTTACTATATTAATGAGAGTGAGATGAAGTGCTAGGTTTTAATTCCACAAGAACCGTGCCAAAAAATTTAGGTGGTTTATTCAGCAAACATGTCTGTTTGTCACTGGAGAGAGGAACATGCTGCTCTCCTAAGTAGCTTAAAATTGGGAGTAATGTATCCATCGTTTGCTCTGAAATCTTTCAGACTCCAGAACTTTCAAGGACTGACACTCTTTCCTCCTACATACATGATTCACCCATGAGATGCTGAAAGGGACCACTAAAGAAGTGCACTAATGAAACATTTAGTGAAAAATCATATTCTTGCCTTATCTTGGTGGTTCAGAAAGTCATAAAAGTAGATCTATGGGCAAAAACATACAGTGTTTTAGCAGTACTCAAACTATTTTACGGAATATAACTGACTTGGATAAGCTTCAGAAGTAGGCCCACGTGAAACTCATAAGGTTCAACAAGGCCAAGTGCAAGGTCCTGCACTCAAGTCAGGGTAACCCCTGGTATCAATATAGGCTGAGGGATGAAGGGATGGAGAGCAGTCCTGCGGAGAACAACTTGGGGGTGCTGGGGGGTGAAAAGCTGGACATGACCCGGCAACGTGGACTCACAGCCCAGAAGTCAATGGCATCCTGGGCTGCATCCAGAGCAGCGTGGGCAGCAGGTCGAGGGAGGGGATTCTGCCCCTCTGTTCCTCTCTGGTGAGACCCCCCTCTGCAGTGCTGGATCCAGCTCTGGAGTCCTCAGTACAGGAGAGACAGGGACCTACCCGCTGGAGGGGAATCAAGGGAGGCCAAAAAAGTAATCTGAGGGCTGGAACAAATCCCTCTATTGTGAGGCCAGGCTGAGAGAGTTGGGGTTGTTCAGCCTGAAGAAGAGAAGGTTCCTGGGAGACCTTATTGCAACCCTTCAGTACTTAAAGCCAGTCTATCAGAAAGATGGGGATAATCTTCCTAGCAGGGCCAGCTGCAACAAGACAAGGGGTGATGGCTTTAAACTAAGGGGGAATATTCAGACTACATATATACGAGAGAGAAATTTTTTACACTGAGGATGGTGAGACACTGGCCCAGGTAGTCCAGAGAGGTGGGAGATGCCCCATCCCAGGAAACATTCCTGGTCAGGCTGGATTAGACTCTGAGCAACCTGCTCTAGTTGCAGATGTCCCTGCTCCCTGCAGGGCAGTTGGATTAGATGAGCTTGAAAGGTCCCTTCCAACCCAAAACTTTATCTGATACTATGAATTCAAGAAGGGATCAGTTATTGAGTGGGTTATAAACACCAATATCTCTACAGTTACAAAGCTGACCATATATTGTATGCTACTGGCAGGTATTCTAGACGTCATTCATTACCTTCACTAATCTTGCCAGACAAGCGCTAAGTTCTCATCACAGTCTCTTACTTCATTTGACACTCTTAAATTCCACTATAACAGTAATTGCAGCAGACAAAACTGAATACTTCTACAAGAACCTTGAGACATATGTGACTTTGATCATCCAAGTAAACAGGTCTGAAGAGGATAAACTCTGTCTCAAATATAACTTACATTCTGAAAGCCCTCAAAATATTTAACCAGCTTATTATAAGGGCTTTAAAAAGCTGGTAAAGAAATTTTAAAGTGAAGTAATACATTTATACAGTGCAACATTAAAAACAAACACATGTACTTATGCAATTGCTCGTGTGAAAACATCAGCTATTCCCCCAAAGCACAATTTTTAGAAGCTCTTAATATGGATGTCAAGGCAACCCTGCAGTTTTAAAAACAACAGCATAAAGCCAAGTAAAACGTTAATGTAGTCAACAGTCATGATGTTATGTGTTATAGTAAAGACTGAGTATAGAGGAAACCTCACTGTAATTACTCAGGAGTTTGTATGTTGGGAATTTGAAAAGCTACTAAAGGACAGGTGACTGAAATACAGAAAGTTAATAATGCCTGTTGATTGCTATGTTCAGTTCCATTAGGAGCAGGTGAGAAACATGAGCTATTAGTTTAAAAAGAAAACCGCAAATTAAGACATTGGTTGCTATAGAAAACCTCCTAAGTCCTTTGAGAGCTGGTAGGATTGACTCTCTAATAGTTGGGAAGAGAAGATCTCAGGCAGGAGCTAATCCTGAAAAAATCTTGTAGAACACAGGTAAATGGCCCAGTAGGGATTCAGATACTTAGCTAAACTTTTTCCTTTTCAGAAATCTATCGTGAAGTAAAGCATTAAGTCATAAGGGTTTGGAAGGCTATAGCCTGAAGGATTAAACCTTCCAATCTGTCTCAGACAACAGGAAATTGTTTTAATCTTTATACACCCACACACAGTCAGTTCCACCCCACAGAAATCTGTTTTCCAGATACAAATGTTCTGGTTTGCTACCCTTCTCAAAGTGATGTATAGGAAGGAGCATGATCATATGCTTAGAGAACTAAACTGGAGCAAAACAGATGAATGTTCTACTAAGTTACCCAGGAAATGTTTGGATAAGTCATTAAAATGGTATCAAAACTAATTTGCAAGACATAATTATATAGTCATTTTTTTTGTGTCAAAACAGAAGACCTCAGTGAGTTTAACTCTAAAGGCAAGTTAGATGTGCTGTCCTGCCAAAAATCATTGAGTTTCAAGAACTCGGACACTTCCAAGCATCCCAATCCTGTCAACTATGCACAATAAGACCCTTCCATGTTGATTTGGACTATTAGGAATTAGTGTTAAAATGTTGTAATACTTTGATTGCATTCTTCCAAAGAGTTTCATGCTGGCTTCATGTCAGAGACAGCTACTTTCCATAAATTCATTTCCCCTCAGCCATTTCCTTTGCTCCTATTTCAAGCCCAGTATACAGAAAAACAAAAGTTACTAGTGCTTCAAGCCGGACTGTGCAGCCATCCACACACATAGAGGATCAGAGCGGAGCAGCTGGCCTCTCACAGCTGGTCAGCGTTGCATTACTTCGAGCTCTGTGGCTGTAGGCTACAAAGTGAAGCTTATCCAATAATTGCCACTATTTTCCTGTAAGAGCACACAGGTGCAAAGACAGTGGGAAAACAGGCCAAGTGCCAAAAGGCAGGAGAAGGCATTCAGAGAGTGAATTTAAGGACAGCGAGATAGTTTCCTACGAGCAAAACAATAATAATTCTCTTTCAACATATAGCTCCACAATTATCACACAACAAACAAAAAACTCACTGAATATTCTGGGTAACCCCTGGTAAAATTACAGGCTGGGGGATGAAGGGATAGAGAGCAGTCCTGCAAAGAAGGACTTGGGGGTGGGGGGGGTGAAAAGCCGGACATGAGCCAGCAATGTATGCTTGCAGCCCAGAAGCCAATGGCATCCTGGGCTGCATCCAGAACACCATGGACTGCAGGTCGAGGGAGGGGATTCTGCCCCTCTGCTTCGCTCTGGTGAGACCCCTCCCTTCAGTGCTGGGTCCAGCTCTGGAGTCCTCAGTACAGGAACGACACGGACGTGTTGGAGTGGGACCAGAGGAGGCCACAACAATCATGCGAGGGCTGGAACAAATCCCCCTCTGCTGTGAGACCAGGCTGAAAGAGTTAACGTTGTTCAGCCTGGAGAAGAGAAGACTCTGTGGAGACCACCCTGCAGCCTTTCAATATTTAAAGGGGCCTGTCAGAAGACAAGGACGGTCTTCTTAGCAGGGCCTGCTGCAACAGGACAAGGGGTGATGGTTTGAAACTACAAGAGGGGAGATTCAGACTAGTTAAAAGGAAGTTTTACATTGAGGATAGTGAGACACTGGCATAGGTTGCACAGAGAGACAGATGGTCAACGCCTCATCCCAGAAAACATTCAAGCTGAAGCAGGATGCGGCTCTGATCAATCTGCCCTATTTAAAGATGTCCCTGATCCCTGCACAGTTTGGACTAGACTGGAGTCATTGGAACAGACTGTCCAGGGAGGTAGTGGAATCATCATCCATGGAGGCATTCAATAAACACGTAGATGTGACACTTCAGGACGTGGTTAGTGGTCATGTTAACACTGGGTAGATGGTTAGACTGGATGATCTCAGAAGTCTTTTCCAACCTTCATGATTCTAGATTACCTTGAAAGGTTCCTCCAACCCAAAGCTTTCATTGTTGATTCTCTATTAAGTTGATTTATAGTAGATAACAATTTTTCATTTGATTAAAATCCTCTGCATTAAAGAGAGCTATTCATCTTTTCATGTTCACCAACCACTACTCCAGTACCAGCAGTAACTCCTCAGTGAAGTTACACTCCCTATCTGCGGTTTATTCCCACAGCCAGTAGCAAAACAAGAAAGGCAAATTTTCCAATCAGTGGTCAAAAGTTACACAAAAAGACACACTAAGTTTTTCTAGTATTTTTAGAAGCCAAATCAATAGTCAACAGACCTAGACTGACAAAACTGAACAACTCTATTCAATCACAGAATTTCAACCTGAGAAACCCCAGTGACTGTCCCATGGCTGCTGAAAGCAGCAACAAATAGCTTCACATTCCATATCACTTCAGACTACCTAAAAAATTGTTCAAGGGTCTCTTTTGCTGTTCTTGCTGATTTGTCGTTTTGAAGAAAGCGTATCTGACATACTTACTCTCGTTCTTTCTCTGTCAGTTTGTCATTGATGTTATCTTTGATTGTAGACCGGGAGCCCTTGTGAATTATAGGATACCTGAGTGGCACTTGTAAGAAGTAGGATATCATTGAAACCAAGTGAGCGGTGTAGCCCAGGGCAACGGCAATGCTTCCATCATCTTTTGCTGTTAATAACAAAAATATTCCATTAAATAATCAATTGGATGTCACTGGAGTTTCAGTACAACTCCAACCCTATTGCTTAGAGAATGATATAATTAATGAAGCAATCAGAAATTATAACTTAAGAATGGAGGCAAGTCTGAAATGATTATAGACAGTGCTACAGTTCTTTACAGTTCTCTAGATTTACCTCTTTCATTAAAGGGTAACGTAAAATGGGTGATGGTTTGTTTTCCTTCCAATTTTAAACTTTTGAAGTTGAAAGTTACTCTTCTGAACACTTGGCTGGATTGGGGAGTGTACAGAAGAGATGGGAAAAATGAAACAAAATTACCAGGACAAAATTCAAGTCTTAAACTTTCTGCCTTTCTCTAGATGTAGCTGACATGCACGAGCCGGGTCAGGCAAAAGCTGCATTCCTCCATAACTTTATTCATTAGTGAGATCAGTTGGAGAGACATTGACCCTGGGGTATGAACTCTGTTCTCTGCCAACAGCTGGAAGAACTTTGATTAACCCACTGTTTCAAAGTATCATTTCAATTTGAGATCTAAGGTTTCAACCTTAAAGCTTCACCTGCTGGGAATACATGTGGGTCTCGCGAATTAAATTATACCCTTTAGTCATGTAAGAGATTTTCCCTTCTGTTTTCTCTATTTTTCTTATTTTCAGCTGAACACATCGATACAAACAACATGACAGAATCCTCCCTTCTGAGGCACAAGAGAGTCTCCATAAAATCAGCTGAACAGCAGACCTGAGAAAGCTTGTAAATGATATTCAACGACATCTATGAAACCACACCGAGCTCTGTTAGAACATGACATGATACATGGATTTTCAAGTTACACTGCTTTCAAAAGGAATTTTGTAAAAAGTATTCAACATTTGTAGTAAAACTGGCTTTTTAGAGAATTTTTTTTTATACTTCAGATACCAAATTTCTTTTTTAAATATTATTGTCTGAATCTGAAGTAAGACACATCAGACAGCTGGTTTTCAAATTTAACTACACATTTCAGTAAGTTGAATGCTCAGTATTTCTTCCTCATAATACAGTATTTCTCAAGTCTTTAATAAAGAATCGGTAATTCTTTTGTAAGGAATTAATACCACTAAACTGAAAGTGGGCTAAATGATCCACGCCACTGATTTCTCCACAACTACCAAGCTGAGTTCATTACCTCATTTAGTGCAAACAGGAAAGCAAAGCAATAGACTTGATTTTTGTCATATTGGCAAATTAATTTGTTTTAAAGATTATTCCTCCACTATTCCAGCATCCAATGCACATGTTGTTTGCATAAATTAATTGCTGCGGGATGGCTTTAAACAGTTAGACAACTGGTTGAGGTTTTTGCCTAAGAAATCATATGCCTTTCAGAGTAAGTACTGGGAGCAAGAAATCTCAAGCAGATCTTAATGAAATTCCAATTCATGGAAAACATTTGCAGATGAATGCATGCAGCTACCTGTACAACTCCTATACAGACAGGCATATTGTACATTTGCTTCTGCAATAGATGACTGTAGACAAATTAGAAGATTACTTGTAAAATATTCTATATTGTCAGGCAGCTTTGAAGTCTTACTTACGCACAATATTTATCTGGTAAGTTAACCAGCAACTACAGCAAACTGAATAAGGATTGGTACACGCTGCCCCATCAAAATTTATGGATTGAAAGTAGCCGCAATGGAATTTTAGGTCAGATCCAAATATTTTCTAGAATCACTAAGTTTGGAAGGCACCTCTGGAAATTGCATAATCCTAGATCACTGATCAGAGCAGAGTGAGTCATAGCAGGCTGTCCAGGACAGCGTCCAGTTGGGTTTTGAGCATCCCCAAGAATGCAGAGTGCACAGCCTCTCTGGGTAACCTGTTCTAGCACTTCAGTATCAAGCCTTACAATATAGAAGTACTTTTCTAAGAGTCAACAATAACTTCCTTTGTGCTAGCTAGGGAGCAGGAATAAAGAGTGCATAAGTTTTCTTCTATACTAGGTCTCTCCAGTCAGAAATTTGGATTCTAAGCCATTGCTACAGGTTTACATAATTTTGTGAAGTTTAGAAGCAGTGTTAACTGTAACAACCAAATTAAAAACACCCAGCTACCTTGAAAGTCTTCAGAATTAGGAAGCTTGACTCCACAAACAAAGTAATCCTTCTGATCATTCTGTAAGTTTAAAATCAACAATGGAAAGTGAGAATGGAACAACATCCAGAAAACAGAAACCTGCACAAAGATTTTTTTTAAAGAAAAAACTAATTATTCAATGAAACCCAGAGTGACTTTGACATAGTGTTTTAGCCCACATTTCACGTAACGAAGAAATAAATACAACTTTTTTAAAGAAGGAAGAGCTTTATCTTAATCAATTCATTACATAAAAGGTTTTGGAGTTCAATATTTTGACATCTGTTTATGTGCACTCCATTAAAGTTCAGTTAGCTTTCTGTCAGGGTTACTTTTGATAATAGTAAACAAAATGGAAAGCATCCATTAAGCTACAGCTATTCTACTTTGATGGTGGAGAGTAGTTGAGAGATGCTGGCATAAGACTTCTCCCCATGAGGTCTGGAATCTAAGGACCAAATTCAAGAAAAAGCTGGAAAAACCAGCATGAGTGAAGAGCAAGTTTCACCACGAATAAAACATGGTATTTGCTCATAGTGTAATAAATAGGAAGTTCATTTCACATCAAGCAGATTTTTAAAATGTTAAAAACATACCAGATCAATAGGGTAGATATAGGATAGCTCCGACAGCAATTGCTTGCATCGAATATTCTGCTGGGCATGCGTCTTCAAAAACAGCTCTCTTTGGGGAAAAAAGATCCAGAACCATCAGTCTCTTCAAAAGCTTTAAGGAAAGTTATCAAGTCCTTTTGCCTCTTCCCAAGTATCACCTCCCCTCCTCAAAAAAGCTAAGTAATTCCACACAGAAAAAAAAAATAAAAAAAATAAAAAATACAGAAGACAAAGCTAACTTTTCATTCGCATTTGTACCTTGTATAATAGGCATATTTTGACTATGACAATTAAGTATTATAGAGCTGTGTGACACTAAAACAGACCTAGAAGTCCTATCTAAAAAAACCCATTTTCTTCTCTTCTAGATTTGCCACTGTATATTATCACTTCAGATATCTGCAAATTCCAGCAGAAATGTTCTAACAGAAATTTTGGGGTGACATTAGGAAGAATTTGGTGCCAAGAGTCCCACTTTCAAGCTTGCATTTCCTTTCCAACCGCAGAAAAAGCATAGTCCATTTACCTTTTAGCAGTGCATTCCTTTCTTAATTCATGCAGGGATTCACTATGCTCTTGAAGTTTCTGGTATTCACTCTCAAACGCATTTTCTAAACCACATGAGGAAACAGGAAAATAATTAGTATCAAGTATTTTTTTACTTATCCAACATTTTAAAATAGATACTGACACAAATGTTGGCAATAATCCTTCATTTACTCTTAGATGCTCATGCTATGCTGTCAAACAGGGGAGTGACAGTTTAGGAGGAACACAAGTCTTTCACACACCGAAATACAACCAACAAAACCTCATTTCTCCTTTAACATCTCTTCCTCTCACGTCCACAGCAGTAGAGTAACTCAGTTAAGGAATCTTAATAATTGCATAGCTAGAATTAAGTAAATGGCAAAAAGTTCATTTTCAGTAGTGATTATTTTAGACTCAGTTAAGCATAAAAAAAAAAAAAACAAAAAAAACCAACCACACCAAAACACCAAACCACACACACAAATAACAAAAAAAAACCTCTTGCAACAAGATCAAACATCTGTATAGCTTGGCCTCTGCTGAGCTCCAAAAAGTGATTTAACATTTTACTACAGACACTTCCCCAGGAAAAGAAAATGTCAATAAGACTGAACATTTTACCTTTCACTTACACAGTAAGATATTAAGAGGGATGTTTGTCTTCTAACATTTAAAATAGGATCCTAATACCAGGTCAATAGCATCCCTCATGATGTTATAATGTGCCTTCACCA
The DNA here is from genome assembly GCA_013396935.1 of Baryphthengus martii. Lineage (NCBI taxonomy): Eukaryota > Metazoa > Chordata > Aves > Coraciiformes > Momotidae > Baryphthengus > Baryphthengus martii. Next base: position 229,181 of record VWZK01014951.1, on the reverse strand, counting down.
AGCCACTGTTTACTGTACTATAGTATATGACATTCTGATTTTCTCATAAAATTTTAATTAAGCACTGCTTTAAGACCACTGGAGAGGTGGCATCATAATAAGTTATTTAGGATACAGGATACCCGAAAGTGCTGTCCAGAATGCAGCATAACACAGATGGTGAAGAGATTATATGTGGCTGTAAACTTCAGCTAAAAACCACAAACACAAGTACATTAAAGCCAGACACAAAAAAAAAAAAAACAAAACCACAATACAGCACCTTCATTTTGGTCACTGTGATCATAAACTAGGCTACTACTCTCCTGACCAACCAATTACGACTATCTGCAATAGAAGTAGTAACACTCCTACACTTACCTCTGTCATGCAAAGCACTTTTTTGCTTATGCAGCAAGGCTACTTCTTGACCAAGAGCCTTCTTCTGTCTCTCCAGTTCATTACGTAGCACCAGGATCTTCAACTGTAAACATTCACTCTCTTTTTTCTATTCAAAGAAAAGTATGTTTTTAAAATAAATAAATAAAAGCTTTTCTGCACACAAGTGGTTTCATAAAAGGGGTGATAGGAGGGAAGAGATGAAATAGGACTAGTGACTAAAGACTGGGTTCAGACATTACGACAGGCAATAGATTACCAAAGACATGACTAATTTTGCTCCTTTGAAAGGAGAGAAACTCAGCTGAGTCCCACGGCGCTCTGGGACGTGCCTCTTCTCCTGTGTTCAGCAAAGCAACCTGGTCCAGGGTAGGAATTAAGAAAGGAAGAGGACGTGGGAAGACACTGAGAGCAGAGATGAGGAATTAGGAGTCTACAGTAAAATGAGGCAGGGAGCTGGAAAAAAGGCTGGAGATGTCTGAGCGACGCTGTGAGATCCAATTTTCAGCTTTAAGGTGATGAGAAAAAAATAGGATACAATGAAACACATAGTGGGGAGCAGATTATGTCGTTACATGTTATATTTGAAGGATCCCTTCCAAAGAAGCTTTAGGATTTGTCCTGTATCTACTCCAAATGTATTCCTGTATTTAACAAGAATCTGTATTTGACTTTGAGGTACTAATTCCACTAAGAACCTGTGCTACCATGTGCATTACTGAAGCAGAGTTTTCTATTTCAAGTGATGTTTTTGTTTTGTTTTAAAGAACAAACATCTACCATGTTTAATAAATGCTTACTGAGAATAACTGAAGCCAGATTTAAAATGTTACATCTCTTCAGAACAACCATAACGCTGTTCGAGTTTAAAGCCTGAAGGGGCAAATTTGTGAGCAAGTCTCGTTTAAGTACCACCAGACACAGTCACTTTGTGTAACTGAGCCAGTTTTCACTTTTTCAAGCAGTTAAAGAAGATAATGTTACTTCACCACTTGCAGCATGAAGAAAAGTCAGTTGTTGCTGAACAATTCCTTCCGATTATATTTGCTTCAATGACACGTGTACTCAGCCTTCTGGTTCAAGGTTGCAGCAGGAAACATGACTCAAACTGTAACCCAGGAAGTTCCATCTGAACAGGAGGAGAAACTTCTCTGCTGTGAGGGTGCCAGAGCCCAGGACCAGGCTGCCCAGCAAGGTTCTGGAGTCTCCTTCTCTGGAGAGATTCTAAACTCACCTGGATGCAATCCTGAGCAACCTGCTCTGGGTGACCCTGTTTTAGCAGGGAGGCTGGACTAGATGATCTCCAGAGGTCCCTTCAAAACCCTACCATGCTGGGTTTCTGTGACTCAGTATTAAAGGAATTAATCTATAGCTCAGACATTTATAAAGGGGAATGGAAGCCCAACAAAAGCTTCCGTTACTGAACAAAGAAAAAGAAAACCAGGCAATAATTTCCTTTTACCATAGACCATGGTTGCTAAGAAGTTGCACCATGTGTACAATCGCTGTCATTTTGGGGTTTAGTGTTCTTCATATAGTTTTCCTCACACATATTTAAAATGGAAAAGCTTTGAAATATAGGGACAAGGATAACCATAACTGAAAATAAAGACGGTCCTCCGTGGCTCCAGAGGAGACCACGGAGATATCAGAGGGCTGGAGCACCTCCCGTGTGAGGCCAGGCTGAGAGAGTTGCAGTTGTTCAGCCTGGAGGAGACTCCAGGGACACCCTAGAGTGGCCTTCCAGTACTTCAAGGGCGCCTACAGGAAAGATGGGGAGAGGCTCTGTCAGGGAGAGCAGCGATAGGACAAAGGATAACGGGTTTAAACTGAAAGAGGGTAGATTCAGTTTAGAAATCAGGAAGGAATTCTTTACTGTAAGGGTGGTGAGACACTGGAACGGGTTGCCCAGAGAAGCAGTGGCTACTCCATCCCCAGAAGTGTTCAAGGCCAGGCTGGGTGAGGCTTTGAGCAGCCTGGTCTCGTGAAGGGTGAAAGGTCTCATCCAACTCAAACCATTCCATGAAAGATGTTTTAACAGCCAAGATACTAGTAGAAGGCAAAGAAGCTCTGAGTTGGAGTACCTCGCAGGAGACACTATATTGCCTATTAAGGCAGTTGACTTCTTTGCTTCTTTGTCTACAATGCAACCTTGTAATTAAAGTGGGTCAACAAACTCCCGTTTTCCCACTTTGCCAAACCCTTAAACTAGTTTGACACTTCTGGAAATCAGCTGAGTACTCTCAATCCAGAATAGACCTTACAGCAATAAAGGTAACTTTGCATCACGAGTCTGCCCTTTCCTATACAAGGCACCAGACATGTGCCAGTGAGTATCGGCGCAATGAAATTACCACAAGTCACTCTTGTTCTGTCAACTCACTGCTTTGAGCTGAGCTCAGCCTTTCTGGGCAGAAAGTAGGAACCAGCGTCAGTATACTTTTTTGGAGAGGGGAAGAGGACAGGCAAAACAAACTGTCAAAAGCTATTGCAAGATCTAACATAATTTCTGCTTAAAACGAATGTGTCACTTGAGTGACAGCTTTGGCATGAATTCTATTCACCCGAAGGGAGTAAGGTGCAAGAAGATACAGTCAGTAGACTCACCTCACTAAATCCACCACAGGTTCCTGTCAAGATTTATCTAAATCATTACAAGTTTGTTTTTCCTGATAAACCTCTTTCATGCACTATGCAATATTTATGCTTTTTTAGTCCAAAACCAATTATACAAAATAAAGGTAAAACAGGACAAGCAATCTATCAGAGTAACACACATAAATCCAAAATTCATTACATTACACTTCTCAGATGAGTTTGCACTTGAAATGACAGGTTTAAATAAAGATTTCAAGTTCAAGTGTTAAAGAAGCCCCAAGCTTATGGTCATAAGATCAGCCAGATGTTTCAGCAAGCCTGTAGAGTGCAGTTTTAAACAACCAAACTTACCAGTTCATTGCTTGTAGATGTACATCTCAGCTTTTCTTCTATCTCCCTTCCTATTTTCTGAACAGTTACCTGAGTCTGTTTAATTGCACACTGGGCTCTGTGAAGCCTGTAAGGAGAAGAGAAGTTACAACTCAACTAGAGGTTCCCCACACATGTCCTGATGATGAAACACAGCAGCCACCTCGAAATCAGAAGTAGTAGGATTTCAGATTGTCACATTCTATTTTGAAAGGAAATATGAAAAGACAAATCATAATTTGCATGGTTTAGAAACGAGCATCCGAAAGAAAACCAACAAGTCTCTAAATTCCATCAAGTACCAAATCTTCTCATTTGTAAACTTCAACAGATGTTGATAAGGCAAAGATGTAGGTGGGAGAGCAGGTAACTATAGGGATCTCATGTAACAATTAAGTTAAAAAAAAATCAAGATAGATATACAATCATTACCTTGAGCATTATTAACATAGGCCAACTTTATAAAACGACAAGTATCCTTTAGATAACACACAGCTACCCAGGCCAAGAGCATGAAATACCCTTCAGCAATCCCAAACACACAAAAACATGAGTTTCTTAACTGAATCACATGTGAAGAGTGAAAATATGATGTGGTTTTGATCATTAGCCCTGGCTTCAGGGTAAAGAGGGAAAACTGATTATTTGCCACATTTATTGAAATTTTAAAAATCTGGCAGAGGAAAGCAATGGCAAACACAGATCTAAAAGAAGCATTAGTATCTTTCTTAGAATAAATGGAGTCGAAATTAAGATATTTAATTAAAAAAAAAAGAGACAGCTGGTCTGCAGACACTATGTCTTAAGGCATGCAAATCCAGACTTACTTTTCCCATTCAAAGTTTCACTATTAAGGGCATCTCCTTTTGTACGGATATTCTTCAGGCAGCCTCGCTGCTGTGATTAGCACTTAGCTAAGGTCTTATTAGAACAGCAAAAATGCAGTCAGATAACCTTAGCTATTAGTGCTTTGCCAGACAAACATAATGAAAGGACCAAGCCTGCTTCACTTTGTGCTTTAATGACCACCTCCACTTAGCCAAAATTAAAAATCGCAGGCTCTTCATAGGAAAGCTTAATTTTACTTAAGGCTGTGGATTTCTGTGTGCCAAGGACCAAAGCAGTAGAATACATAGAAAAGGCTGCTCAGCTCCTTCCTTTTACATAATCTAGAAGAGACTGGAGAATAAGCAATTGAGGTATTAACTATTTAAAGTTTTTGTCCAATGTTTTTTAACTGTCTGTGTGCAGCTGGACCAAGACAACCAGGCTACACACTTCAAGTATCAGTAACCACAGAGCACTAGTCCTTGTCACACCAGCTCCCCTCAGCATTCCACCTCACCTCAACAGCAGAATCACAGAACCCTTGGATGTGAAAGGGACCTCTAGAAATCATCTAGTCTACCCTCCGCCACCAAAGCGGGTCTGTCTAGAGTACCTTACACAGGATGGTGTCCAGGCAGGTCTTGAGTATGTCCAGAGGAGATTCCACAATCTCCCCGAGCAACCTGTTCCAGGGCTTTGTCACTCTCACAGTAAAGAGGTTTTTATTAATATTTGAATGGAACCTTCTGTGTTCCAGCTTGTGCCTTATGACCCTTACCAGCGTGTCTGTATCCATTAATTGGTGTGAGAACAGTGCCTAAACTGCTCAGTCCAGCAAACACATACACAGAGAGTAGATTACACATGGACAACAGGGAACAACCAGCACCAGTAATATTAAACAAGAACATTGCAATGTAGAGCTTTCATAGGTTACCCACTTTAAGTGAATACATTTAGGTCAACAGATATCTTGAGATCCTTCACACTATTGCTCCTCCTAAATTACAGAATGGTGAGGGCTGGAAGGGACCTCTGGAGATCATCTAGTCCAGCTTCCTTGCTAAAACAGGGCCACCCAGAGCATGTTGCTCAGGTGAGTTTAGAATCTCTCCAGAGAAGGAGACTCCAGAACCTCTCCAGACAGCCTGGTCCAGGGCTCTGACACCCTCACAGTAAAGAAGTTTCTCCTCCTGTTCAGATGGAACCTCCCAGGCTCCAGTTTGCGCCTGTTGCCTCTTGTCCTGTCACTGAGCATCCCTGGAAAGAGTCTGGCCCCATCTTCTTGAAGCCCACAATTTAGATGTTGATGAGAATTGAGAAGATCCTGTCTGAGCATTCTCTTCTCTGAGCTAAACAGCCCCAGGTCCCTCAGCCTTTCATTGGCAAAGAGATGCTCCACTCCATCATCTTTGTAGCCTCTGCTAGACTCTGTCCAGTAGTTCCTTGTCTCTCTTGAACTGGGAAGTCCAGAACTGGACACAATACTCCAGATATGGCCTCACTGAGGCAGAGTAGAGGGGCAGAAATACCTCCCTCAACCTGCTGGTCACACTTCTGAATGCACCCTAGAAGACCACTGACCTCCTTGGCCACTAGAGCCCGTTGCTGGCTCATGGTGAATTTGTCCACCAGGACTCCCAGGTCCTTCTCCATGAAGCTGCTTTCCAGCAGGGCAACCCCTAAGCTTTCTGATGCAGGGGGTTATTCCTCCCCAAGTGTTGGACTTTACATCTGCCCTTCTTGATTTCATTTAGTCCCCTTCCGCCCCAGTCTGCAGCCTGTCCAAGTCTCACTGAACCAGCAGCACAGCCTTCTGGTGTATCATAAATGACAGTCCCTGTAGCAGAATTTTGTTTGTTAAGTGGTTCCTTTGTTTCTTCAGAGCTCCACAGACTGCTCCTAGCACGCAGCCTGAAAGCTTTTTGCAAGTAGCCCATGTAAATCATACACCAAGCAGCGTGGCTCTCCAGGCTGCTAAGGGCTCCTGTGAGAGGAAAAAAGACCACCGAGGAAAATAGTGCTGGGTCACCCAAGGGCTCAGTCTCGCATCCCAAGTGGAGCACTGAGAGCTTCTGGAAACACTTTTTTCCTACCAGGAACAGATACTTATACCTCATACCTTTACAAATGCATCTTGAGGCTGTTGGCTCTATAATATATAGTTACACAGGTCAAAGCCAAGACTTGCTGACCATCCTGAACGTCATTCAGAGCTCTGCTGTCACGTCATACAGCAAGGTTTTAAGTTTCCTACTTCAACAGTTTCCAACTTGCCTCTTTCCAAAAGTCTGGAACATTTTCTTTCCAGACATAGGAAAGCCTTACCCAAAGCTAAAACTTACAGGTAAAGAGTAATAATTGAGTGACATTTCCCTTTCCTCTTCATCTAATTTTATACTGAAAGAACATTCTTCACTTAGCCTGTCAGGGGATTAAGAAAGAAGTTTTACAAGTTTTCACATCATGCCATTTAGGTACCAAAATCTGACTGCTGAAAAGTGTTTTACTCATTGAAAGAGTATTTATGGAACTGATGAATTGTTAGAAGGGTCATTTGCCATGTGATTTCCTCACAGAGATTTGATCAATACTCATGTATCAACCTAAAAACTTTAACACCTTCAAACTCTCATATCCATGCCCAAGTATAAGGAACAAACACCATTTCAGAGTCACTTCTCAAAACAGTACATATCTCAGAAAAATCCTTCAATTTGGTGAATCTACATCTAAAGATATACTCCTAACCTGTAAAGACCACTATATAAAATAATTTTACAATCAAGTCTGGTCTTAGTGAGAAATGGTTTTCTTTTCAAGCCAAACATAATCCAGTCATTTCTTGCAATATGAAAAAAAAAAAAAAGTCCTGCAGTTAAATTTGGCTGCCTCGATGCCAAATAGTGCCATTTACATTGCAAGACAGAAAACTTACTGATCCTGTTTGACACAGTCTCAGTATGTTCACTGCCGTTCCAAGAACTTTAAAATGGCAACAGTAAGATCATGACCACATCCGAAGTTAAGCCTTCCAAGATGAACATTTTAGGGACTTCATGTCACAAAAGCAGCAACTATCAACAGAAATCTCCATTTCCCAGCCGAAAAAGAGTCCCCACTACACCCACATGGAAATCTTTGGTCATCCAACAAGGAGAATACAAACTAAGTCATACGAACATCAGCATGAAAATTTTGTCCATCATTTTCGCATGTACAAGAGATTTTGGTGGAAGCAATTACAATGGCACCAGTGAATGCAGATCAGCAAGCTAAAGCCATAAATCTGGATTAAAACCATGTATATAATGAATGGAGAAAAGCCTCAATGCTAATTGACCACATATTGTTTCCATTTCTAGTCTGAATGCAAGTCCAAGGCTACAGCCTAAAGTTAGCACAATTTGTGCTTTAAGTACAATCCAGCTTGGTTTAGTCAACCGCAATGATGAGCCAACCGATGGCATAATTCACATGCTGTCAGCCAATGTAGGATTCCTCCTAGATTGTTCAAGAGGTCTTTTTTATTATTTTTTATTAAACTTAGCACTTCCATAGCATTTTAAGAGCTAACTTAGGGCTTCAAGAGGCCACTGGCCTGCTACCAAATTTCCTTTGGCGGTCAGGAAAGCCAAGCCAGTTCCAGCAGAAACTCAAGGCTTTTTGTGGAGACATCTTAGCCAACACTGCCGTCATCCCACGTCTGCAGGCTGCTCTGGTGTCTCTGCAGCAGCTCACAGCCATTGTCAGCCAGAGGCAGAGTCACATGAACGTTAAATGTGATAGATTTACTGCTGCTGCTCAGAGCTTGGCGTCCTGCTATGCAATTACCCAAAATCAAGTGAGTTGCATCCTGCTGCCTGAGAAAGAAGTGAAAAGCAAAACAGGTATTCAAATTCCTTACCACCCTAATATAGTTTGGAGGTGGAGATATATGCAGCTGCTGTTTTACTTCCATTTTCATATCACCTGCTTTCTGAGGTGAGAGAGCCTAAGAGCAAACAAAATACTCTCCTTTTCTTTGGAAGTTTAAAAGACAGTGGGATAGATCTAAACACATTAGCCACGTACTGTAAGCTGAGACCAACAAAAGCCACATCCCTAATTGATCTAGGAAGAATCAGCACGCAAAAAAATTTAACGTCTCTCCTTTTCACTTCCTCGTTCCCAAGCTGCTGACATATGAGCTATTTGGGGTATTTCTTCAACATTTTTTCAAGTCTGACATAAAATTGCTTCCTTTCCTCCACCCAAAAAAACTTCTTTCCACCTCAGCTATAAGATTTGAAACAATTCTAGCATACGATGTTCTGCCAATCAGTTCAATCTGGGTACAGACTTGGAGCAGGGGGGAAAAAAAAGTTGCCAAGTTTTTAACTTCTTCACCATTACAGGATTTCTTTGTAGTGGCATCCTTGCCTTGTTTGCAAGATCAAGCAGTTTTTCTTGACTTCTCAAGACTGCACAATGCAGTTGTCCAACATGACTTGACTTTACAACTGGAGAATGTGCTGTAACAACACATTTGCTCCCTTTCAGCTTGCAGTAAGGTTGAGGCAATGTCTGAAGGTTCAGCTGAAGCACTTTCCTTTAAGACACGCTGCAGTATCCTGCAACTGAGACATCCCTCTTGGTTAGGAATCAGTCTAGTGATTTACTAGTTTATACAGCAAGTTCCTGGCTGCAATCTGTAACAAACTGAAAGCTGGAGTGTAGTGGCAGTTGTGCCTATTAAGCTAACATATGTTTATATTTATATTAGTGAAAGAGCCTCAACTTTATTAGACATTCGATACACGATCTTGTAGTTCTATCATACACTCCAAGTATCTTATTTGCTTCTATCAGACACATCTGGATTTTTCATGTACAGAAATTTAAGCCATAAATACATCAATTAATTACAGCAGTCACATACTACAGCTACTTCTCACCAGAGAAATAAATGCCTATGGTTCCATTTGCCAGAACAACCTTAGTTTACAATGAGACTAAATTTAAACTGAGAATTACTACCAGAGATTTAGAAAATAGAACAGAACACTTCTGGCAATAAGTGAAATGTAGGATCCTGGAAGTAAAATACCCAGACCTATCATTAAGGAAAAAAATAATCCAAGTCTTTCCTATTAAATAAAAAATGGAACGCACACTACTTTATATTAGTCCAGAAAATAGATTATGGAGGGTGCCAGCCAGCTATAACATATTCTTTACGTAGCCCCTTAAACCACCATTTGCTACATCTGCTTTCCCACAAGAAAAATTTTTCTAATTTATAAGCATATACTCCCTTTCCCAATTTCCTCAGAAACCCGTACCTACAATTTGTCAAAAGCAGATGTAGGGCGAGAGAAGACAGTAGGGAGTAAGAAGAGAATAAAACAGGCATCCGACTTGTTCATTTATGGCATTAAACCTCTGCAAGAGCCAGTGCTGTAAGAAACACAAGCAAGACAGCACTGTTCAAGCACAGATACCTTCCATCATTCTCTCAGTTTTGAATTGACTTACACATGTAAGACTCAAGTTTCTGAATAATCAAGTCCACGTGGCCAGTGCAACACTGAAGGTTTGGAGCTATTTGCGAATGGAGAAGAACAGCAAAAAATATGTCTGTCAGACTGGCAGCAGGGGAGGTGCTGGCCTCCAGAGTGTGGAACACTTAAAGGAGCTACTCTATGGATCATCTTCAATATACACAGAGCATGGACAGGAGAATCTTAATGTGAAGCACGTTTTTTTCCAGACATGAAGTCACAAAATCTGAGCTGCCTAGTCCTCTTACTGCAACTCATAGATTTCACTCCAGCACTGCTGTGTTGAGTTTTGGGCTCCCACGTTCAAGAGAGACAAGGAACAACTCTGGAGAGAGTCCAGCAGAGACTACAAAGATGATGAAGGGACTAGAGCAACTCTCTGACCACGAAAGGCTGAGAACCCAGGGGCTGTTTAACCTGGATAAGAGAGGACTGTGAAGGGATCTGATCAATGCTTCTCAATAACTAATGAGTGGGCGTCAAGAGGATGCGGCCAGATTCTTTTTTTCTGTGGTGCCCAGCGACAAGACAAGGGCAATGGGCACAAACTGGAACCCAGGAGGTTCCATCTGAACACAAATGAAAACGTCTTTCCTATGAGAGTGCCAGAGCCCTGAACCAGGCTGTCCAGAGAGGTTGTGGAGTCTCCTCCTCTGGAGAGATTCCAAACACACTGGACACAATCCTAGGCAACCTGCTCTGGGTGACCCTGCTGGAGCAGGGAGGTTGGAATAGATGATCGTCAGTACTAGGTCCAGTATTATTCAATATATTCATAAATGACCTGGATGAGGGAATAGAGAGCACTGTCAGCAAGTTTGCTGATGATACGAAGCTGGGAGGAGTGGCTGACACGCCAGAAGGCTGTGCTGCCATCCAGCGAGACCTGGACAGGCTGGAGAGCTGGGCAGAGAAAAAACTTAATGAAATATAACAAGGGCAAGTGTAGGGTGCTGCATCTGGGCAGGAATAACCCCAGGTTCCCGTATAGGCTGGGGACAGACCTGTTGGAGAGTAGTGTAGGGGAAAGGGATCTGGGAGTCCTGGTGGACAGCAGGATGACCATGAGCCAGCACTGTGCCCTTGTGGCCAGGAAGGCCAATGGCATCCTGGGGTGCATTAGGAGGGGTGTGGTTAGTAGGTCAAGAGAGGTTCTCCTCCCCCTCTACTCTGCCTTGGTGAGGCCACATCTGGAATATTGTGTCCAGTTCTGGGCCCCACAGTTCAAGAAGGATAGGGAACTGCTAGAGAGAGTCCAGCACAGAGCCACCAAGATGATTAAGGGAGTGGAGCATCTCCCTTATGAGGAAAGGCTGAGGGAGCTGGGTCTCTTTAGCTTGGAGCAGAGGAGATTGAGGGGAGACCTCATTAATGTTTATAAATATGTTAAGGGCGAATGCCACAAGGATGGAGCCAGGCTCTTCTCAGTGATGCCCAATGACAGGACAAGGGGTAATGGGTGCAAGCTGGAACACAGGAGGTTCCGCTTAAACTCTAGAAGGAACTTCTTTACAGTAAGGGTGACAGAGCACTGGAACAGGCTGCCCAGGGAGGTTGTGGAGTCTCCTTCTCTGGAGACATTCAAGACCCGCCTGGATGCCTTTCTGTGTGATGTCATTTAGGTTCCTGCTCTGGCAGGGGGATCGGACTTGATGATCCTTCGAGGTCCCTTCCAATCCCTAACATTCTGTGATTCTGTGATCTCCAGAGGTCCCTTTCAACCTTCACCATGCTGTGATTCCATGACTGCTATGCATTTATGGCTTCTTTTCTTATTTGAAGAAAATAAATGTATTTGTGGCGAGTGACAGAGGACATTTCTTTATACTGGTGCTTATGGGTTTGTGATTACAGAAACTCTGCTGCCAGGAAAACAGCCAGAATTACATTCAAGACACTGTATATAGTAGAAAGGTAAATTACATGCAAATCAAATTTCCACAGTGCATAAACATGTAAAGATGACTCCTACCAAAAGAACTAGAATCAAACAGCCTTTTTCTGACATCTAACTTGCCAATAAATCTTGATCTAAGTTTCAATTCTCACTCCGAGACAGTGAGCAAGCCTAAGACTGGCATTCACTGCACAACTGAAAAGGAAGACACAGAAATTCAGGCTGATGGGTTACAGGCTCCACCCAAAAAGGGAAACAGCTGCTCTCAAGTTGATTGTATTCTTCAATCACAGTTCAAGCAGCTGATAAGGTGTGTGTGATAGCTGAGCACAGGAGGCCTTATCCTATGAAGGGAGAAGTAGGAGAAATCCCAGTCAATACTTAGGTGACTTACTTTTTTCAGGCTGTGTACTGCTGCACTTTTTCCTAGAAGCCATCCCCAAACTTAAAGTTTACTTTCAAGTGAAGTACGATTCTGCAGCTAAAGTAGAAAGCAACATCTCCCACCAGACAATGGGATGGTCGCAGTGCTCACAGGGGTGTTCTGCAGCTTCTCAGTCCTAGGTGAGTTCTCTACCCTGCCCTGGTTTTAATTATCAAAGAGATTAGAGAATATTCCCCAGTGTGAGATTTTCAATCTACTTCATTTGTTCTCAGAAAGCAGTATTGACTTTCCTTGATGCGGTTAGGTATTTCTGAGCATTCTGGAGACATGACTATTTAGCAGCACCATCCTTAAAGCCATAGCCAGGACAAAGACCTAACAAAAATAAAGACGAGTCTCAACCCTATCGTTCACCAAATCCTCCTTCTTAAATGCTTTCAAGTACCTGTTAGAAAATTATTTAGCTAAGTGACATGCTCTGTTTTTCATCAACTCTAATGAAGCCAGAAAAGGAGAAGGGCCAGGTTATGACTCCTAATCTAATTGAACATTGCTTCATTGATATGGTCTTTTACATGCCTGCACCAATCAAGATGCAGGCTAAAGCTATTTTTGAAGTTCTGCATAGCGCTGTGTAATCTCTGTCTAACAGTGTTCTGAAACCAAATTTGATCAAGAGCTAGCAACATGCCTATTACGCTTACGCTAAAAATCTGCCACTGCAGGAGTGGTTTATTCCATATGACATATGAAGCAAGCTGAAGGTAAGAACAGAAGCAGCAGAAGACTATTAACCCTGCAGTTGAGTTGACATACATGAAAAGCCCCACCTCTATTACGCTTCATGGACTATTTCAACTTGCTATGACCCACATCGCTCTTGTCTACAGATTTTGGCAAAAGCCACGCTTGCAAATTGAGTCTTCTGATGACTGATTAGCCTCAGTTTCCATATAGCTTAGCACCACAGAAGTAAAATGCCTGGGAACAGACTTACCCAAAAGCCTGATTCCACAGATCAAAATCCCTAAGGAACATCTTTAAAAAAATAATAAAATTGAGATCCCAATTTCCATCTCCATCGTTACTTCCCAGGAAGACATCACCCCACAATTCCAATCCACATGTTTTTTAGGCCAAGAGAAATGACACTTGTTATACTGATCTTCCATTTCAGTACTGCTTTTTAGAGTATACAGAGGTACTTAAGAGGTCTGATTACAGTTCATACTTATTTATGCTGGCCTGAGGCCACCTGGGTTTTCATGTCCAAAGCCAAGGGGATGCCTGCCTTGTCTTGGCTGCCTATACAGCACAAAGAGCCAAGTCTTCCAGGTGGAAATCTTTCCTAGTTAGGAACATCAAGCCTGGCCATCAAAGAAAAACAACCACACTTATCTCTAGCAAAGTGAAGTTTTAGCAGAGGAACTTACTGATTTAAAGAGCACAAGTCAGGCTAAGAGGAATCTTACTCCCTTTTCACACTTGTGAGAGCGTATTTTCACTCTGCTGGGAGAGGGTACTGGAAGCAGCAGTAGTAGCATAGAAATCTGAAAGTCTGCAACATGAACCAGTGATTTATTTGCTAAGACACTCACAGGAAAAGCTAGAACAAGGCACCACAAGAGCATCAGGCTACTAGTGACAACCTTTTGTTGCCGCACATGTCATCATGTCAGGATACGGCACTTCCCACTGCAAGAACATCCAGAGTTACATTTCGAAGGATTTTGGTCGCATCTATGAGTTGGGACCCTTCTCTGAGGAAAGAAAAGCAAATGGAAATGCTAGAAACAAGAGACAGCTGTAAGTGCGTACTTTAAAATAACAAAAATCCCTCCTACCTCCCATTATTTCTGTGCATGTACCAGCATGCTTAAAGGAGTGGGATAGCCAAGAGCAGCTCTGTTTCCATGCAGTCAGAACCACAGAGGCTAAAGACTGAATCCAACCGACTGCACAGCTCCATTGCGTTCACTTCTACAGAGGTGAAGATGGAAACAGAAGAACTTCAGGGAAGATCAAAAGAGACTACAGCTGTGTGTGGCTCACTTCTGGCTTTGTTGCCGGATGCTGTACAATGCTCCAAAGTCAGAGAGCAACTGATAGCACAATTTCTTCCTGCTTTTCTTCCTTTTCACTTCACTAAATGTCTGAAAGCCTAAAGTTTGGAATTGCTGCTTACAGCAACTATAAATAGCAAAGTCTGACAGAGCTACCGGCTGTCAAGATGGAACATTGACATTTTTCAAGATGGACTTGTGCTTCTCTTTAGCTGTGAACAGGTCACTCTAACCCTGAAATACACCTTAGCACAAAGTAGTTGAAGCCCATGAAGATCTTGCTCACTCCATCATTTCCCACTTAGAAAGCTTATGAAAAATAGCTTCAGGTTTAGCATAATTTCCACGTGTTAAAAATAGCTGCCCCACGTCAGTTATTCCATTTGGCACATGCAATTCCACCGAATCTGTGGTCACAGAGAAACTAATCTGAGCTACTACTGAGTTCTTCAACACTACAACTGCTTAGGCTGATTGCATACTTTTGTCTGCTTCTAGTTTCAGGGATCAACTTGTCTAAGTTCTGTTTGTTCAATAAGACTGCTAATAGAGATGGAAGGATTTAAACACAGAATAAATGTTATCTGTTAAAGAACTTCTTTCCTAAGGTAGGTAGAGCTAAACAAAAATTTATTTTACATTCTGCCTCCATGGTTTAGATCCAGTCACTTAAGATAGTTGATTTTGCCAACATCTCAAAGTTTGACTGCAGTCGAACACTACCTACATTAGTATTCTTAGTCTCTTCAGTGATAAGACACACACTCTTCTTTAAATGAGCAGTTGTACCACAAATGGCAAATCCTAAAACAAAGCCTGTCACTTGAAGCATAGCCTTGGCCTATGATAGATTGTGAAATCATAAGCAAGCAGCAGTACTTAAAGACATTAGGACTTCAGACAATTTGTAGCAACTTGCATTTCTACTTGCCATGTACAGAATCAGAGAACTGTTTAGGTGGGAAAAGCCCTTTAAGATCAACTCCAACCATTAACCATCTCTAACAAATTCACCACTAAATCATGTCCCTAAGCGCCACATCTAAATGCCTTTGCTACCCCTCGAGGGATGGGGACTCCGCTACTGCCATGGGCGGCCTGGGCCAGGCCTTGACAACCCTTGCAGTGAACAAATTTTCCCGAATCTCCAATCCAAACCTCATCTGGTGCAACTTGAGGCCATTTCCTCTTGTCCAAACCCCACTTGGCTCCAACCTCCTTCCAGGGAGTTGTTGAGAGAGAAAAGGTCTCTCCCCAGCCTCCTTCCCTCCAGGCTCAACAACCCCAGTTCCCTCAGCTGCTCCTTACAATACCTGTGTTCTAGACCCTTCACCAGCTTTGTTGCCCTTCTTTGGACATCCCATCAACATGTATCAACACGCCCAGTGTTCAACAGGGCACTGCAAGTTTCTTTGAGCCCACTCACCTAGGCAGTAATTAGTTGCAAGTTCAGAAGTTGAGCTCTGATCCTCTTTAGCACAGTGGCAATCTTGGCCCGTTTAGAGTTACTAAACTTGGGCCATCATTACTGTGATGTGAAATACATGGAAATTGTTCACTTAGTATTATAATCTGGTTTGAAAAGTCATGTTTGTCCAGGGCACTGCAGCCAGATTGATTTGCTTATCACCAGAACTGCAAGAATCTGTTGTTTTTAAGGAAGGCACAGCCTGTGTGGTCTCTAGAGTTGCTCTAGCCTTCAATATTTACTCCACTAGATCAGATGCACATGTGGCAGTAGCAGAAGCAGCCCTTTAACACCTAGAAGTATTATTTAAATCAATTTCAGCCAGACTAGATATTGGCAATATTACAGCAGTTGCCTAGAGCTGGTCTTCTACCCCAGTCCGGCACTCAAATTGGATCAATATCAGATTTTGTTGTTAAAACATATTTTTGAACAAAAACATAACCAAAATGTTTTCAATTTGCACTAACTGGCTGACTAAATAGCACAAATGTACCACCCCATCTGCTGAAGGAATGGGGAAACCATAGAGAAAGCAGTTTTGACCAGACATATGAAAATATAGGAAGGAAAACTTCAAAGGGGCAAGTTTTGCTAGTTCTCAAAACACGTTTTGTCTCCAAACAAGAGAATTTGGAAGGATTTCAGGCACTCACATGCTTAGAGGCACAACAAAAAGCTATTAGCGGGGCTCTTAGTGTCATAATACCATTAAAAGCTGTTGTAGAATACAAGATACTACTTTTTGCATTTAGGAACTGTAGTAAAATTTTAACATACGGGATTTTAAACCCTTTCTTTAGTGCTTGCCAGCATATCCCATCTTCCCAACAACACTCAATACTGAAAGGTCTATTTTTCAAAGTTTCAAGAAAAGAAAGGATAGAAAACTAAGAGAACACTAAATAGAAACCTATTCCCATCAGTGCTGCAAACGTGCCGAGAGTTTGATTACGGAGACCTGTCCAGAACATGACCTCAGATGAATTTGGCCCATCCTGAGTGTTTTGTGAAAGGTGAAACGTGTTACTCTATAACCTATTACTACCAGCTACATAATATTTAGAAAGCCTTTAAGTGACCTCTTTTCAGGAAATCTGACAATATGGCCAAGGGACAAAAACCTCAACATTTTAGCTTTCCAGTTGGGGTGGTTAATTTTTGTTCATTAGCCTTTTTAAAACAAATAGCTAGAAGAACATTTGCCATTTCCATATGGCATGAACAACTTATTAGCAGCGCTATGTTTGCCTGAGGATTTGTTCCTGCCCCAAAACAAGAAGGTTCCTGAGCTGCAGAGGTGCTGAGGACTTCCCTGTGTAAAGCTGAGCTGTCTGGGTACCTAAACTTCTCCTCCTGCTTAATTAACTTGTAAATCCATGTAATTAAGTATCCGAGCACACACACACTATTTTAACCCAACATTCAAAATATTTTCTACTGTTCACATGCTCTAGCATTCCTAATTACCTTTTTAAAAAAAAAAAAACAAAAATCAACATATTTTCAGCCAAACACATGCTTTTCATTAAGGTCTATTCACAAGTTTTAACTATTCACCACTTCTGAGAAAAGTTAAATCATTTCTTCCCCAAAAAGCAGTTTAGATAGAAGACAAATCAGCCACAGAAGTTCTCATGTTGCTTTTTTTTGAGTTAAGGGTTGAGCTAGAATCTACTATCTCAATCAATCTTCATATGGATCACAGTGCTATGACACACCTGGCAGCACGGGACCATCAGCAAAACGGGGATGCAGATACCACCATCACCGAGACTTCCTTCCTTCTTGGAGAAGTTTAAATAAAATCAGTACAAGCCGTTCTTCATATTCACATCTCATGAAAACTTCAGGAAACCACATGTGCAGCTTGTGAAATTTTACTAGAGACAAATACCGTATCATGAGAAAGTCTTCAAAATGTGGGATTTATGCGACCAGATGCAAACCTTTACAGTGTAGACACCTCCTTATTCTCTTTATAGCCAATGGACAGAAGCAGGCAGACAGCAATTCATTTTCTCCCAAACTACATGTCCTGTTAAATGAATCACAACGCAAATTATGCCCACCTCTCTCTGCTCAGGTTGTAAGTGGAACATGCTCTTGCGAAAAAAACCTGTCTTTGGAGAGAGTTCACGGACTAGTGACTCAATCCTGGACTCCTGAAGGAGGTGGAAAATCAGACTGCTCGATAGGAGAAAAAGGAACACGGCAAAAAGAGACTAGAGGTTATTTTATAAGAAGTAAAAGCTATCACCAGTCTTTTGAGCTAGATATCAAAGGTAAGCAGTAGTAAAGAAAGCGTATCCCTTAAAAAAAAAAACAAAAAACTTTTACTGGAACTAGACAATGCAACATACATTCCTTGATAGGGTGTGTAGAATCCACTGGAATATAACCAGCAGCAGGCCTGGTGCTGAGGCCTGGAAAAACTGCTTCTTTTAGGACAAAGCAAAAAAAGGAGGATGTTTTAGCTCAGAGGCAGGGCAAAAGAGGAGCTGCATCCAACAGCATGCCAAAAAAATGTAACAGAGTGCCTGGACTCTCATCT
Organism: Baryphthengus martii; assembly: GCA_013396935.1. NCBI lineage: Eukaryota > Metazoa > Chordata > Aves > Coraciiformes > Momotidae > Baryphthengus > Baryphthengus martii. The sequence continues at coordinate 211,098 of VWZK01014951.1, read as the reverse complement.
TCCAAGACTGAGCGAAGTGCATGGCTCCAGTACCCAGGTTTCAAAACAGTCCTGGTGAGCATCCAGGAAGGGGGAACTTTATCTAAGCGGACACCTTCATTAAGAAGAGTGTGGCCAGCAGGTTGAGGCCCCCCTCTAGTGAGGCCACATCTGGAGTACTGTGTTCTGTTCTGGGCTCCCAAGTTCAAGAGAGATAAGGAACTACTGGAGAGAGTCTAGCAGAGGCTACAAAGATGTTGAGGGGACTGGAGCATCTCTGTACTGAGGAAAAGCTGAGAGCCCTGGGGCTGTTTAGCCTGGAGAAGACTGAGAGGGAACCTTAACAGTGCTTCTCAACATCTAAAGGGCGGAGGTCAAGAGAGGCCAGACTGTGGTGCCCAGCAACAGGAAAACGGACAATGGGCACAAATCGGAACTCAGGAGGTTTCATCTGAACAACAGGGAAAACTTCTTTTTGTGAGGGTGCCAGAGCCTGTACCAGGCTGTCTGGAAAGGTTGTGGAGTCTCCTTCTCTGGAGATCTTCAAAACCGACCTGGATGCGATCATGGACAACCTGCTCTGGGTAATAACTCTGCTGTAGCAGGGGGCTTGGACTAGATGATCCCCAGAGGTCCCTTCCACCCTCTACCATCATGATTCTGCAATTCATTTCTTGTCAGCTTCATGACAGATAATCACACTTTCAGAAGAAGGACCACTGTTCAGATTAGACAGTTAGACAGGGTTCCAGTTGGTTAAATTCATGACTAGGTGGTATAATAGTGAAGTTGTTTGTTGGCTGGTGTTTTTTTTGGAGTGTGCTTCATACTACAAAGAAGTGCAAAGGAAATGTGAAAAAAATATAAATGCATGAACAAAGCAATCACTGTGATCAGCACACATTTTCTTCTTTTTATTTAACAAAGACTTAATATTAGGTAGTAGACGAAGAGTTCTCTTATAATAAATTGTGCCAGAACATAATCAGAACTTCATAGCGTGCCTCATGGCTGTTTTCCACTCAAAGTACAGAACTCAGACATTTAGAAAGAAGCCTTTAGTTTAAATACCAAGAATCAAGAAACAGCATGTTTAAATCTTAAGAGAGTTTATAGAATAAAGACTTCTGAAAAAGCAACCTAGAGTTAACTTTTCCTACTGCTTTCTCCATTCCAGAATACTGAGCTAACACGCAGGCAACACTGACACCTACTGTTAACACTAACAAATGGATCCAACTTTTTTTTTTTAATCAATTGTAAATCAAATTGTAAATCAAATACATTTTTCTGAAGGCTTCTGAAAGTATATTAAACATTTCCTTCTAAAGAGTTTCTTTTGTATTACATGTATTGCTATTACTGGAGAGCTGAAGTTATCAACTTGTCTCGTAAAACTCCTTTTAAACACAAATTCCTCAAAATCAACCTACTGACAGCATTTAAAAATCTCTGTTCTACTTCCACACAGCTAACATTTGATTATAATAATTAAAGTAGATCTGAAAAAGGCCTCCTTGTTTACCTTCACACTAACATTTTGTGTTCTTCACCATGAGAGACACCTACATAACCACTCAGAAGTGCCGTTACCACACCTTTCTTGTACCATGCATGTGTTGGAGTAACTGGCTCCTGACTAGGTAGTGCCTCTTTTCTAGGTTGTAAGGGAGAAATACGCAAAAGGTAAACTGAATTCAGTGGTTTAAGATACAAAAAAAAACCCAAACAATAATAAAACACCACATACACAAAAAAAAACCCCACACAACACAAACACACTTGTGTGTAGCTGTGCTGTTCCAATCACAGCATCATTCCAGTTGCTTTTTCTCCCTCATTGTTCTAATTTATTTCACTAAATTTTAGTCTCGTTGAGGAGAACAGAGTAGAGGCTTTCCACAAACTCTCCAGCAAAGAAGCTTCATGATTTTAACATTCACAAGGCAGGTCCATGGGCCAGCTCCACAGCCAGCTCTAGTTCACAGCACTCCAGTTTTCACATGGCAGAAACCGAGAGACCACCAAGGCACAGACATCTCCTTGCTACCAGCTGTAGAACGGCACTACCTTTATCTCCTTAGCACATTCCAGTCCAGAAGGTGTCTTTAACATTAGGGAAGTTACAATAGCTACATAGAATATTCTCAAAACACTTACCTAAGCAAAGAGAAGACATCGTACGAGTTACGAACACAGTTCTGATCCACCTGGAGAAGACTATTCTTCAGGGTACCTGAGTGATCCTTAAGGGAAAGAAAGAAAGTACATTTAAGAATCAAAATTTTTTCCATCGTGACTAAAAGTATGTACTTTTGGTAGGAGAATAAACCACCTTGCATTTCATGTATTTAAAATCTCTCTTCAACTCTGGCCTACAATAGCACTTTACCTATAAAGATTTTAATCTATCACTTTATCTGTGTTCTAGACATGGAATGTGCTTTCTTGAACTTCATAACCCATTACTGCACAAATTTTATTCACAAAAATACCGAAGGCTGCAATTAATAGTACTGCCGTTCTTCAGCTTAGGATCTGAGAGTCTATTTAGCAACATGCCAGAGATCTACAAGACCATGAGATAAAGCTCTGCTCTTTAACAACGTTTAAAAGATAAAAGCAAATGTAGTTTTAAATGTTGTGAACAAGATTCTGGGAGTTAAAAAAAAAAAAAACCAACAGAAAATAAAACACCAAACAACTTATGTCATTCTTAAGAGACCAAACTCTATATTCTGCACAAAAAGCATCAAAACAGTGGCAGATGAACAGCAGCTCTTCATGCTGCAAAGGTCAAATATTGAGATTTTCCAAATCACACACAGTCACACAAATTCCTAGAAACACCGCAAACTCAGAACGGTTTCTTCACATGATAAAGTGAATTCTAAGTAGGTCAAATCACCAGGCGGCACTGTCAGAAAGTGTGAGGCTTATAGGAAAAAAAACATTTGTTTTAGGGTCCAAAGTAACCCAGCTGGTACAAGTGATCAGTTAATTTTCCAGAACTGACACAGACATACTCCAAGTAGCACAAACCCATTCTTCCCTGCCTCAACTGGCTGTTCCCATACAGAAGATGTTGAAATGTGGAGGGACATGCCAACATCTACTGGGGACGTAACTGCATTAATCTCAGGCCATGCAGGGGACATTGCTTTCCACCAAAAATAAGGTTCCACCTAAAGAATCGTGAGATTTATACACTGCTTTATATTGCAATAGAGGCACCGTTTCAGCAGCTGTCTCAGCTCTTCACTTCCATTCACAAGATATTGGATCCTAGAAGCTAAAATTCACACATATATCCCCTGAAAAAAAACACCCAAAATAAAGACAACTTAATGCCTGAATGAACTAGGATTGTGAAAACAAAACCAGTGTGGCTAGCAGGTCAAGGGAAGTTCTCCTACTCCTCTGCTCTAACCTACTGAGGATACATCTGGAGTATTGTGTCCAGTTCCGGACTCCCCAGTTCAAGAGACACGGAACTACCGGAGAGCCAGCAGAAGCTAGAAAGATAAGGAGCTGCAGCATCTCTGTGCCGAGGAAAGGCTGAAAAACCTGGGGCTGTTTAGCTGGAGAAGAGAATACTGAGAGCAGATCTGATCAATGCTTCTCAATAGCTGAATGATGGGGGTCGAGAGGATGGGGCCAGACTCGTCAGTGATGCCTAGTGATAGGACATTGGCAATGGGCACAAACTGGAACCCAGAAGGTTCCATCTGAACAATAGGGAAAACTTCTTTCCAGTGAAGGTGGCAAAGCCTTGGGACCAGGCTGTTCAGAGAGGTTTAAGTCTCCTTTTCTAATGACATTCAAAACCTGCCTGCATGTGATCCTAGGCAGCCTGCTGTAGGTCAATCTGCTGCAGCAGTGGGAATGACCTAGTTGATTTCCATAGGTACCTTCCAACCCCTGCTATTCTGTGAAAGCTAAACTATGCACAAATTTTACACCATGAAGTAGACATCCCTTCAAGAAACACGGCATTCAGAAAACAAAGTGCGAAATTTTTCAGAGGACAACTGCAGTGGCCTAGAATAACTATGTCAAGGGAGAAAATTTGGAACAGCAACATATTTTAGCCTTTTTTTCCCCCTCCCCCATACTACAGGGTGTTGAATAGAAACTCCCAAAGAGTGAGATACCAAGTGGTCCATATAAACTGCTCTACTACAAGGAAACTTGCAGAACATGAAATGGCAGGGTTTCAGATTTAGTTATTAAAGAAATTTGCCCTTCAATAGGAGAGTTCGTTTACTTCTTGCCACAGCATTTATTAGATACAGGCACACGCAGTTGAAAACACACACAGGCTTTGCTTGTGAGAGGAGAAGGCTCCAGGGAGACCTTACTGTAGCCTTCCAGTACTTAAAGGGAGCCTACATGAAAGATGGGGAGGGACTTTTTACAAGGGCTTGTAGTGATAGGACAAAGGGTAATGGTTTTAAACTGAAAAATGGAATATTTAGATTAGATATTAGAAAGAAACTCCTCACTATGAGGGTGGTGTCCATGGCAGGTGGGTTGGAAGTAGATGATCTTTATGGTCCCTTCTAACTCAAATCGTTCTATGATTTCCACCACTACAAAAATCGACCTTATGCTAACCTAAACGGTTACCCACACTGTTGGTCATAAAGCCGTTGTATCCCTTCAAAACCCTGCAAGACTGGACTTACTGGTTGTAGCTAACACAGAAACTGTAGCTGCATGTCAGGGAGTGATTCTTCCCTCCAGCCAAAGACTCCTTACACAATCTCTCTGTACCACAGTACTGCCATCAGCAATTTGAGATTTAAATAAAAAACCTGTCAGCTGTGCTATTTACAGTAGGTAAGTTTAAACTTTTTCATCCCCAATGTAGTAATCAGTGTTGCCATATAATTAATAATTATATTGCTATATAATTAATTTGGCTGCACTCACAATATTGACTCCACTACAGTGGAGCCTTTGGGAAAAAAAAACAAACAAACAAAAACCAAACCAAACAAAAACATGAGGTGACAATTAAAACACAGAGCAAATCACCACCTAGAAGCTACAAACTCTGGTTTTAAGAGTGAGAACCAGAACTTAGCATTCTTTTGTATTTGCCCTGAAAATGAGTCTTAAAAGCCACATCGTCTTCAAAATGTGCTATGTTTGAATGAAGCGTTTGCCTCAAAAAATAAAGCCACAGCTTATTTTCAATAACCAGGGTTTTTTCAGACTTAAAATGCTATTGCTTTAAGTCTTCCCAGAACAGCTCAGATGTCCATGCAGCAGAAGCGAGATAACAGTTCTGTCATGTCAAAAAAGTATTTCTTGTCAAAACTAAGCATTTCAACATTCTGAGCATCCAAGTGTGAAAATTTAAGTTTAGAAGTTGGATTTCAGCTTGTCATCAGCACTAACAAGCCAGAATCAATATGAGATACCCTTACCTTCTGTTCAAATGAAGCTCCATAATAACCATCATTGAGACCAAAAATAATCTCATTTGGGTTTCTTGCGTGTATCTGTAAGAAGAGAAGAAAACAAATCATGTTACAGTCAGCTTTACAGTGCAAATGGGCTTAAATTGCTGTTTGACAAATGCAGTTTTTCAGCATCTGTAATTCTAGACACGCACAAAATCTGAGAGAAAGCTGCATTTAACCACAGAAAATGCGTTTGCTTCACAGCTTTTCTAAGTCACTGAGTATGTTTAGCCATTCTACCTTGAAATTAGAAACAGTGGCCAGAGCATCTTTCTTACTGCTGCATGTCTAGCTAACAAAAATAACTAAGAGACTGGTAAACTAATCAAAGAGACAAGTCTCAGGAGTAATTGGCTTTCACATGATACAACATGATATTTTGTTTGGGGTTTTTTTGGTTGGTTGGTTTTCCTTTCAGTTATTGAACATCTTTACCTCAATACCTGAGTTTTTTTCCTCACTTTTGCTCCTCTGACTCTCTCCCAATCCACCAATGCAGGGAGCGCTGGCAAAGATCAATGCACCACATGAAGCTAGAGTAGCCATATCCTACAAAGCTTTGAGGTATCCCAATTGAAAAAGAAAAAAAAAAAAAAAAAAGTAAAGTAGTTTAACTGAGAAGTAAACTATGATCTATTCTAAACAGATTCTATCAATTGATCAATGAAAAAGTACCTACTGGAATTAGGACAATCTATTTGATTCAAAAGGCATCATATTTTTTGTGGTTTTATTATTTATGTGATACGGGTTGCTTTTCGAGCCACTTACAGAAGAAGTTCCACAATACAGAAAACACCTCACTTTTCACCTCTTTCAAAAGGCTACTAGTAAGAGACAAATAATAGAATAAAACAGATCCTATATATTAAGCTCCTTGGACTGAAGATCTCTCATGGGATGTCATTACCATGATAATGGATTAAAACTGCAATATACGCAAACATTATGATATATGTTCATTTCACTCTATATACAATCATATTACTACTTCCTTGAATTGAGGCATTGCAGTTTAAAGCGCTGAGTGCTGGGAGTGTCATTTGAGAGGCTCAGTCAACAATTGTAACTTAAAATATTCAGTTAGTCAAGATTTGAAGCTCTGTGGTAAGATAAAATTGAGCTCTGCAATCAAACTTTAAAATACGCCCTTCAAATGCATTCATTTCCTTTCTTAGTATTCTATATGTTTTTTCATCAAAAAATCACAGAATCACAGAATGAGGGAAGTTGGAAGAGACCTCTGGAGATCATCTAGTCCAACTGCCCTGCAAAAACAGTCACCCAGAGCAGGTTGACCAGGACCACATCCAGGCAGGTTTGGATTCTCTCCAGAGAAGGAGACTCCACAACCTCTCTAGGCAGTCTGGGCCAGGTCTGCAGCACCCTCAAAGGAAGCAAGTTTTCCCTCCTGTTCAGATGAAACCTCCTGGGTTCCAGCTTGTGTCCATTGCCCCTTCCCCTGTCACTGGGCACCACTGAGAGGGTCTGGTCCCATTCTCTTGACACCTGCCTTTTAGATACTGATGAGCACTGAGAAGATCCCCTCTTATTCGTCTCCTCACCAGGCTAAAACAGCCCCAGGTCTCTCAGTCTTTCCTCAGAACAGAGATGCCCCAGTCCCCTCAGCATCTTCACAGCCTCCGTTGGACTCTCTCCATTAGTTTCTTGTCTCTCCTGAACTGGGGAGCCCAGAACTGGATGCAATACTCCAGATATGGCCTCACCAGGGCAGAGTGGAGAGGGAGGAGAACCTCCTTTGACCAGCTGGCCACACCCTTATTAATGCCCCCCAAGATCCCACTGGCCCTTCTCGGCTACAAGAACACATTGCTGGTCCATGGTGAACTTGCCATTCACGAGATGTTTTGTTTCCTTAAGTAAAAACTTGAGAAAAGTTGTTTTCACATTACCTGCTGGCCCAAGTACTTTAACCCATCTAGATTGACCTTCCATTCAATCAAGAGCTGAAAGTGTTCCTTCTTGCCACCCCAGATCCTCACAACGAAACATGAGACAGAGGTATCAAGACGATCTGGCATTAATCCGAAGTCCAGACTCCTCCATGTTGGATTCTGTAGGTATTCAAACAGAAATAAAAACAACTCAAACAAGCTGAAAGTAGTCCTAAAATTCACAATTCAGAAAGTAGCAAAGTCCACGTCAAAGATTAAAATAACCTTAAGAATAACAAGCATCAACCATTTCAAGGTTTACAGAGAGTTGAAGCGAGCAGGCTATGCTGCTCCCTTACTCTGTTTTCTAGAAAGAATTCCTGGATTAAAAGCTACATGCTACAAAGTACTTCAGAAACTCAGAGTGGGCTGTGCTTCCTTCCATTACAAGGTATCGAAGAAACTACTTCAGAATTTATGGATTCAGTTTAGTCAAAACAGGAACTTTAAAAGCAGAAGAAACATTCCTTTCCAAGTTGTAATTCAGCTTCTAAAAACTAGGATACAGCTTAAGTCACAAAAGTTAAATTTAAAACACTGATCTATTCACCCAGTAATTAAGTTTGCATAATTTATTGACAGGTTTCTTGACACTCTTCTCCTCGACTGCTGCTGATGACAATCCTGAAATGTTGTCACTAACAGTTCCTCTCACTCCAAGACATCAGACTTGCATCTCAAGCTTTACAGAAGCAGTGAATATTAAGGGAAGCTTCGAACACCTATTCCACTAGAACTCAGATTTGCAAATGAGAGGCATTCCACCAGTTTGCACTCACCTCTGATAAGATTTAAATAAAAGATTTAGGGAAAATTTTATAATTAGCCCAAAGCAAGTCACCTCAAAGCTACTAGTGCCAAGAGCCAGATTTAGGACTTCCTCAGGCCAGGAATCACAAAGTCTCCAGATGCAGAAATGGGAAAGTGCTTTTTACATCTATCTCCCTCCTCTGCCACACACAGAAATGGTAGCTCCTCCAAAACAAAAGGTAGGAACCCACCATTCCATGTAGAAATAAGCCTCTCCTAGTGCTTAAACAGCTTGGAACAGACCAAACGGCTCTGAAATGGTAAAAGGGAATTTAGAATATGATGCCTCTGAAAAGAAGGAAGGGGCAGTTACCTAGTAAGTATTATGGAAGGAACAGATTGAAGTTTTCTTAAGGAGAAGGGATATTTGGTAGTTATTCAGGCACCAGGTCATTAAAATACCCATAGATTACATACAGAATTTGCTCAAGATATCTTTTATTTAGATTTTTCCCATTCCATCTCATATTTCCTTTGGATAGACTCCCCTTTCGTTATTCCTTTTCCTGATTTAGAATAGGCAGAACTCAAAATCCTAAAGTATCAAGGAATTTGCACTGAGGACGCAGACAGCTCTTCCGCCATCCAGGAGGTTTCCAAAGCTATTACAGCCCAGTGTGCTATAAACAGCGTAGTTCTACCTTGTTAACACAGACATTAAATAGTCTGTTAGCAGGTTTTCAAACTCCCTTACCCAATACTTTCAACATCCTGCCCCCACAGAGACCCACCCCTTCTCAGCTGTAACAAACTGTTTCATTCTGGTCCCCTCACTGAGCTCAATTAGAAAATTTAGAAACTCTGAGACACTTTCAAACTTCAGTTTCTTAAAGCTATTAGATCTTCAAGGGATATACATGTTTGTACATGCTCCTTACTGTTTACATACAAAAAGATGTTCAAAGAAACCAGTGGCATATTCTGCAACACTGTTTGACTCTCCCTTTACTTGGGGTGTTGCAAGCAGGGTCCTCTGCTTCTACAAGGTAGATAAACTGCACAGCTTGAGCTTCTAATGCATCTGTGAACCCAGCAAAGTAATAAACAAGTGCTCCTTGAATAAGCAATTCACAAATATTTAAATAAAAGTAGCTATTTCTATCGCTACAGACAAAAAAAAAAAAAAGAAAAAGAAAAACACAAACCAAATATGAACTCCAAAAAACACAGGTTATGAAGTATCCAATTCTCAGAAACTGAAAGAAGTTAAATCAGTAAAAATCCAGCTGACATGACCAGGCCGTTTTGGTGCTCTCAATATTTAAAATGAGTATATATTGTAAAGCTTAAGCCGAGCTTTAATGTGAAAATGCCCCACCCTTGGAGTGTTCAGCCCTATCTACAGGAGTATCAACAGACCATTGCTTTACAGCTGTTAAAATGAACATTCATTCATAATGAAATGAATGTTCATTTTAACAATTAATCAATGAACATTCAGTAACTCCCTATTCCAACCCTTGTGAAAAGAGCCTGAAAAGGAGGAGAACAACATGATGCTTCCAGAAGAACAGAGGTGTGGAAACTCACATTTAACAGTTATGGTATCCAGCACAGAAATCAATATACTGCAGTAAATACGTAATTTTTAAAAGAAAGTTTATCCAGATGAAAATAACTTACCAGAGAATTCTTGATCACTTCACTCTTATAAAATTCTAAAGAAAAATGAGTGAAAAAAAAAAAACACAAACATCTTTAGATTGGCTTAAATACTGATACAAATCTTAGTGTTTGAAAAAGTTAAAATAAGTAACACTCAAGACAGACAAATGCTCGTGAGTCTAGTTTATCAGTAATGGATCCACGAGAAAGACTTTAAAATGTAGTCACGCTTTTGACTAAAAGTACTCATTCACAATTATTAGCAGTTATTATTTAAATTTCACATTTCATCTTTAGACCCAAGATAATTCTCAGGCTGTGGTTTCCGGGAAAAGAATGCGCTGCAGTACTTTACAATATTTGGATGATATTTGAAAAGTGACTAGTTTGTCATACGACATCTTCCCAGAGGAGTGCAGCACAGATACACTAATTGCACTGCTTTCCTGAAGAGCAAGGGTGACCCATTCCAGAGGCTTAGAAAGCGAACAGCCAAATCACCTCAGAGAGGCACCAAGAACATGGTATTTAAATGGGAATAAGCAACCACTGACACGTGGACCTTGGCTTTCCCAGCCAAATTAAAAGCTTAAAGTCTTTAGGTAGACAGCTCTAGAGGACGAAATACAGGTTTTGTACAATATCCCTCCGTCCACCGGAGTCCGAGGATAAAGCTTTGCTGGAGTGCAGAACAGTCTCGTACACCATGCATTGTGGAAATAGTTATCAACTACAGGTTCAATCAACAACCACAAAAAAGTCTAGGTAGCAGTTTCAAGTTCTGAATTCTTAATCCCTCTTAAAGAGCCACCTTGGAAAAAGGCTACTTGCTTCATCTACCGTAGTTGAAAATAAAATTTAGGAGAAACCCAAAATTCGCCTGTAAAGCTCCAACTGTTGATCATACCAAAAGAAGCATAAAAATACATATTTTAATAACATCTCACTACAATGAAGAACTATACACTGCAGTGGAAAGCCAAGAATTGAAGAGAAATGAGATCTAACACTCAAACCCAGTTACCAAAAACAGAACAGATGCCTGGATGCTTCGTGTCACTGGCTGACAATTCTATTTTTGGAAAACTTTGATAACAGTAAGTGGTAGTTTATGCTCTGTAAAATAACTGGTATGCACAGAGCACAGCACTCTCCCACACACAAAGCCAGGAAAGCTCCAAAAGCTTTAATTTTTCAGTGTTCTTGGAAGTTCCCAAGTTTCTTAAATTTAAGGTGAGGGAAGAGAAGACAACAAAAATAGGCTGATTTAAGAGACTTTATCAAATCTGTTACCTATTTCATTTCCTCAGCTGATAAGACTGAAAGATTTTATGAAGTTTAGGAAACTAAAGAGCTCTTTTCCACAGTATAGGTGAGGCAAATAATGGCAACAGGTTGTCAAAGCAACAGAAGGATAGAGAATTGGTATCACAAGAACTCAAAGACTGATTAGTAAAAAAGTTAATAGCAAGCCTGGCTTACCTTTGTATATCTTGGTGTTATCACACAAGTGAAGAGTGAAGTATGTGTCCAGGAGGCGATAGCCATTCTTATTGATAATGTTACGTGCAGCGATGTTCCGAAGATGACGAAGTCGGCGCTAAAATTAAGAAAAAAATCTAAATAGCTAAAGAACTTTCTTAGATTGAAATTGAACCCTTGTACTAATTTTTTTTTTGTATTAAAGCATTTTAATGATTTCCCAAGTACCATCATCAGAGAAAAAAATCCCAGCAAACACCCAATTTTCTTTGGCAGAAAGCCAACATGAACAATGACGATTCAACAAAGCCATAGAGAACTGACTGGACAAGCAACAACTGGCACCTATGAGAGCTCAGATGCAGCAACACTGATATACAAGACAAGCTATTCTTATTCCGTGTCCTATATGGAATTTTTATTCCATATGTCTAAATCACCCCAACTATCTAAGCCATTTCAGGCAAATATGTGACAGTATTAGCATTGAACAGCAGTAGCATCACCCAGGTCTTCTGCATCATCACACTGGAATTGCTTCCTAGCCAAAGGTATTTTCAATTCCTAGCCAAAGCTATTTTCAATAAGCACTAACAGACAACTCCAACATAATCCAGAGTCGTAAGTAACTGGCTGAACAAAGCTTCCTGAATTCACAGTAATCCTGGAAACTGCTGTAGCAACCTTAAATAAAATACATCACAAAGCTCTATCCAGATTTTCAGGGAAAATTAAGGGCACAGTCAAATTTGCAATGTCTGTCAACTACCTTCTGCTTGGATAATCAAGTCCTTTTCTCTTGGTTTGAATACACCGGAATATGTCACTAAAATCTTTGCTTTAAGTCATTTTATCCAACTCCAACATCATGTTAAGTTTGCTACAATACTGTATCTGGAATGAAAACCATCAGATTGAATCACTCTCTCTCTCTGCCCCCTCACCTCTCTCCCTCAAGTGCCAAACAGCTTTATAGCTGCCATTAAAATCCTCAACTTCAAAGCACACTACACCTTTAGTCTCTGACAAATATTTATCTTTGTTAACTTATTGTTAAATTTAACTAGCTAAAGCAACTTTGTGGGACTGTTCAGTCACTCTCAAACTATTGCTTAGCTGTGGATCTTATTTCAACTTTAAAACTCCCTGCATGCTTAAAACAGACTACCATGAAGTTAGCACTCAGCAAACTGCCACTTCAAATACATAAAGTTCTCACCAAATCCTTCAGTATCACATTCTCTGGATCAATCTCTCAACCTACTCGTGCCTTGCCCGTCTATCACGAGGGTGTTGACAAATGGCTCCCTGTCCTTTTTGGATCACCACAAACCACCTACAGGCCTCAAACAACCTGGTTTAGTGCATCTTTTTACCACAGAGCTCATTTTACAACATGCTACATTTTTTCTTCAAAAGCTCACTGATTTGTAAGTCTGGAGCCACCTTAAAAGAAACACTTGCGCATTGACCAAGAGCGGATTTAAAATGCCCCTTTTTTTTTTTTTTTTTTTTTTACGTTCTGCAGCTTGTCCTGAAAGGCTTTTAAGAAGACCTAAAAGATATTCATTTGTGTTGGAATCACAGTATGACACTTGATATCATTTAAGCAATAGATTAGTTTTCCTTCTGGGAAATATGGAAGAGGAATATTAAATTTCTGTTCACGTGACAGACTCGAAACCACTGGTGGATTCATTCCTGCAGAGTCGATTTATGAGTTAGACTGAAAACAGAGCCCAAGATGGGATGATCAGATACCTCTAGTATACACATGCAATACAAAACAATAATAAAAAAATAAACCACACCAAAAAAATCTTCTAAGCTACTTATCATTTGTTGGATCTTGTACATTATTTCAAATCTAACCTTAAAGCTGTGTAGTTTTTCTGGCCGTTTTTACAAACAACATAAACACTCTTTAAGAAATGGCTTGGAACATACATTGCACTCCCAATAGAAATGATTCAAGCATTTTATGTGCCGTCTCTCTCTTTTAATTAACTTCTGGAATATATAAATCTATCACCTACCATGCTCATCTTTCCATTTTCAATTATTTCTTTTTTTAAACTCCCTGACAACCTAAGAACAACAGCCCACATCACAATGAGGGCAACTTTCTTCAGGTCTTTTTAGGATTGCAGACTAATTGTGTGACTGGTTTTAAGTAGCATATTACAATGAAGTCACCCTCCAGCAAAGCCAAATAAGTTTCTCATCTTTCACCATGTGCAATGAGGTTTGGAAAAAGCTGCAGAGTGTCATAACCTATACCTGAGCCTCTGGATGTGAGAGGAGTTCTTATCTTCACGGTTTGTGACTTGTCTGCACCCTTCGAACTCTGGAATTCATCCTAAAGTCTAAAGCCTCATTTCTCCCAACTCAGCTGGAAGAGAAACATTAAATATGGGGCTGTGAAACCACAACAAAGTTCAGGATGCAATATGCAACAGGTAATGAAAGTCTACTGAAGTCTTCAATTTCGTCATCGCTCTTCTTCCTCCCTCCTGTCTCATTACTTGTCCACTTAGCTCGGCCGATAGGGAACAATTTTCTGATTACATAGGCAGTTTTCTTTTTCACATTCTTTAGCATGAGGTCATGATAACAGAAGGACCCGGAGCCCGAACATACGCCTTTCAGTTTTCCCGCCACACTGTCAGTGATACTACGTTGCGTTATTCTGATTTCTTCAGAATTCTACACAGGCAGAGTTAATTAATCTCTCCCAACTAAATATAATTAGCTTTAGCCAGTAGACCATCAGCTATGAAGACATATGCAAAAGACAATTCAAATAGGCTCTAAAATTCTTCAAAGGCTTGCAGCTGTTCTGTGATAATAAATGTTATTCCAAGGGAATTTTCAAATCTATTAAGCATTACCTCCCACATGTTTCATGTCACTTTTTACTGAAGATCAGAAAATGCAAACAAAACACTCCACTGTGTGGAAGTTCAGCTATCACTGCCACGGCCAAACCACTCTGCAGTCAACCTTGCTGCTTACTTGTGCTGTGGCATCATCGCCCTCCTCATCCATACCATTAGAATTAAGCACTGGTGCAGCTGCTCAGTGAATTGCACTAGGGAACCAATCCCTATAAAAACTAACCACCCCTCACTCTTGACAGCTTAATTTAACCAGATCGCTTCCTCGAGAGGGTTCACAATGTGGTTGTACAAGCAGCTGTGCTGATGAAAGGCCAAGAAGGCCAACAACATCGTGGCTTGGGCCCCTGACTCCAAGAAGGACGTTGAGGGGCTGGAGCGTCTCCAGAGAAGGGCAACGAAGCTGGGGAAGGCTCTAGAGCACAAGTCTTGTGAGGAGTGGCTGAGGGACCTGGGGTTGTTCAGCCTGGAGAAAAGGAGGCCCAGGGAAGACCTGGCTCTTGACAACTCCCTGAAAGGAGCTTGGAGCCAGGTGGGTCTTGGTCTCTTTTCCCAAGGAATACGTAACAGGACAAGAGAAAACGGCTTCAAGTTGTACCAGAGAAGGTTTAGGTTGGATATCGGGAAAGATTTCTTCCCTGAAAGGGTTGTCAAGGTCTGGCCCAGGCTGTCTGTCCAAGGCAGTGGTAGAGTCCCCATCCCTGGAAAGATTGAAAAGCCATGGAGATGTGGTGCCAAGGAACATGATTTAGTGGTGACCTGGCAGTGCTGGGTTAACAGTTGGACTCAATGATCTTAAAGGTCTCTTCCAACAAGAACAATTCTATGGCTCTGTGAAAGAAGAAACAGTGCAACAATAAGTAGCCAAGGGCAGACAGGACTGCTGAAATTAAGCCAGCAGCTTAAAATACGTGCGGAACTATGTACAGCCTGGCACTTCTACAAGTCAAGCAAAGAGTGATTCACAAAGAGGTATCAGTGCAATTCAGATTGCAAAAGCAACTCTTTAGAGTGAAGTGACCCACTGCACTTTACACTGAATACAGTAGCTGCAAATAATCCAGAGCTTTTTCATGTCCTTTTTCTTTTGGTGGAAAAAGTAGACACTTCTCATTCAAGTCAAGTTTTAACAGTTTGCTCTTTCTCTAAATTTATCAAGAAATCTTCATCAAGGAAGGATCCCCTCTGAGATGCTCTGCAGCCAGAACAGCCATTCCAGAGAGCCCTGTTTAAAAATCAAAATACAAGTGCTAAAAAAACATGATAAATGCTTTGGCAGCCTCATGAGCCACATAACTTGAAACAGGCCAGCTGCGTTTGCAAGCTGATAGTGCAGGATCTGCTTTCATAAAAAAAAAAAAAAAAGCAAACTATGCAGATGAGCATAGATAATTTTCACCACTGTGTCCTCCAACAGTTGACAGTCTATCAGCAACACAGTGCTGAAGATCCCAGCCAGCACACCAAGCATCTTAATGAGAAATTGTACTGCAAAAAAAGTCCTCTTTCAGCACAGCGTTGATTTAGGTAAGCTCTGACAATCAGAACTGATACCATTAAAAAGGATATTTAACTTTTCCAACAGCTCAGAATTTCATGCATGCAGCCTGAACGATGGCATATCTGGATCACTGCTTAGCAAAGCAGTAGAGCAGGTTTAACAGCTCATTCTAAGGGGGTGGTTGTGACACAGAAGGTATTTTCATTACCACAATTGTCCTAGGCCTTTGTAATTCCCAAGAAAGTCAGTGGAGCAGTGAAATTACATGGTAGGCCTTGTTATCATTTGATTTAATTGCCAGTGTGAGCTGCAACTGAGTAAAAGCAACTGCTATAAAGCAACTCTATCTTGACCTACATGAAACAAATTAGCGCTTCCTTCTATAGGGAAAATAAGTTACTACAAACCAGGAGAAGAGATCCACTAATTTTCCCTTTGAAGAAATCCTGCGTAGCAGCTTCTATTTTAAAAGCACTGCTGGAGTAAAGATAGCACAGGTTATCAGCAAACAGCTATTCCCAAGAGACACAGAAAGGCGGATCAGGAAAGCTCTGGAAGAGATAAGAGCAGCTGAGCCTACCATCAGTTTTCATCCCTCACGCCTGCAGAGCCACCAAACTGGCTTCCTGGAATTCAACAGGCAGCAGCATCTCAACGGAGCTGCTAATGCAGTGCAGTGAGACTACACGTGTTCAGCAATGACCAGCTTCTTTCAGAAGTCTTTCTTTCTGATTTAAGAAAAGCATTCAGTTTCCATCATTCTGAAGAACTATTATCAGTTGTTTAATCTATCTGGTGTTCCCATTCAATGACTTTCCAGGAACCTCTCCAGATCTACCGCAGGCCATGAAGAAGTCAGACTTCTATTTTGATCAAACAACCGTGTTAATACTTTGCTTTTTCATCTGACAATCCCAGAACTCTATAGCCTATTCAAGTCTTCCGAGGTTTAAAGGACTGAAACTGCCTAGTCCCTTCACACTTTAGTTCCCTCCACACTAAGATACCATAATCTTTCTCTACCTCTGCCTGAAATACCACCTTCTGTGCCTAGACATGTTCCTGCACAATGTTTTCTTATGCAGTTGTGCTGTCTCACAGTGAGGGTCAGAGTTTAACCAAGGTAAAGCTGGCAAAAAAAGAAGCTAGTTTGTAAGCTCCTTCAATTTAGCTCGCTATACAGATGTGCTCACCACAAAAGCAGGACAGAGCAGGGAGGCTTTTTTAACACTGCAGTTTCTTGATGGTTTAAAACTGATCCAGACATGACTCTTTGCTTCCCTCCAGGTCTGAGAAACTGAAGGGCCAAAGCTATTCGCTGGGGATTTTCATCTAACATTCTGGTACCACCAACAAAAACAAAATAAAACACTGTAGAGATGGGGGGGAAGAGGAAGAGAAGAAAAGAGAGTAAGTCAAAACAAGAAAGAGAAGCACACTGCTATTAAAAAGTCTGGACTGTTCATGGAACCACATGAAGAACACCGACTACCTACAAGAGTCTACAGTATTCATGGAATTTCATAATGATTTGTTCAAGGTCACATAATGGGTAGGAAAAACAAGCACACAGAGTTTTGACGCCTCTTCTATCTTAACCACTTTATTACTCTCTTACAAGAATCTGATGACCCTGGGAAAAAAAAAAATAATAATGTAAGTAAGTAGAGCCAAGCTGGATGAGAACAGAGACAAACTCCATTCTTCTATCTGCGCTACTGATCTATCACACTTAGCTAGCGCTCAGGCTCCAAGTATGAATTGTGAAGCTCTTTATCACATGGTGCCTATGATTTTATTAGCAGCTGAGATGATCTAATGGCTCTCTGCTGGGAGAAGGGGGGGTGGGGGAGTGTCCGTCTTCTTTCTGTCCCACAACTGCCTCCTCTCGTCCTCTCTCCCAGTTGCATGCTCTGCCCTCTTTAGCACTGGATCTTTCAGCAAAACTGTTCCTGAATCCTTGTTCCCAGCAGAAACACGAGCACTTTGACATGTTAAATCAATTTGCAAAGGAGCATCTAAACTTAAGCAATGCAGTTTAGCTTCTTCCAGCAACAGCCACCCGAGATGCTGTCAAATAGTCCCCTCTGTGAAAGGAGAGTTAGGCTGAAAACTCCTCCAGATGTTAACAAAAGAATGATAGTGGCATCCATGCCCATGAGCAAGATTCAAAATTTCTGTTGGAATAGTTTAATTCAAGAACTTAGTAAATTTGAATATCTTTTCCAGAATTAAGTTTAAATTCAATTGTCCACAAAGAAATTTTAATAAATCAGCAGCTGGATTGGAAAAAAGGCTTTCTCTCACCACCCCTCTAACCCACCACTCCACAAAGTGCCATTTAATATAATCCATGGGATAACCCAACACACAGGTTCAAGAGAGCATTTCTGATTCAACAAAGAATGAGTAAAGGAAAGAAAAAAAAACAAACCTTACTTTTGCCCGAAGTGTAAATACAAGGGTAAAACCAGAGTAAGAAAGCTGAGAAACCATCTTGTACAAGCAACATAGAAATTTACAGAAATTAGTCAAAAAGCCCAAAATTGCCAAAGGCAAATCACGACTCAGGGTTCTCACAGAGGCTTGATTATCTGAAAAGCAATTATTTTTCTCCAGAAGACATACTGTACAGGAATCACAGAATCATAGTACGGTAAGGGTTGGAAGGGACCCTCTGGAGAGTATCTCATCCAATGCCCTGCAAAAGCAGGGTCGCCCAAAACAGGTTGCCCAGGATCATACCCAGGTGGATTTGGAATCTCTCCAGAGATAGAAGCCCCACAACCTCTCTGGGAAGCTTGGTCCAGGGTTCTGGCACCATCACAGGAAAGAGGTTCATCCTCCTGTTCAGGTAGAACCTCCTGGGCTCCAGCTTGTGCCCATTGTCCCTCACCTGTCACTGGGCACCACTGATAAGAGACTGGCCCCATCTGCTTGACCCCCACAATTTAGAGATTGATGAGAATTTAGAAGATTCCCTCTCAGTCTTCTCCAGGCTAAACAGCCCCAGGGCTCTCAGCCTTTCCTCAGCACAGAGATGCTCCAGTTCTCTCAGCATCTCTGTAGCCTCTGCTGGACTCTCTCCAGTAGTTCCTTGTCTCTCTTGAACTGGGGAGTCCAGAAATGGACTCAATACTCCAGAGATGGCTTTCAGTAGGGCAGGGCAGAGGAGGAGGAAAACCTCCCTCAGCCTGTTGGCCACACTCTTCTTCATGCACCCAGGTAATCATTGGCCACCTTGGTCACAGGGCTCATTGCTGGCTGAGGGTGAACTTGTTTGCCAAGACTCCCAGGACCTTCTCCACAGAGCTGCTTTCTAGCAGGTCAACCCATTACCTGTTCAGGTGCATGGGATTACTCCTCCCCAGGTGCAGGACCCTACATTTGCCCTTATTGAACTTCATGAGGTTTCTCTCCATCGAATTCCTCAGCCTGTCCTCTCCAGGACTTTCAACACTGGCTACAACTTCAGCAGCAATTCTCCTTACTTAGCCTTTAATGAAGCGTCCTTTCTATCAGATAGACTTTAAGATAAATACCAACACACAGTCTTCATCTCTGGCCACCATCTCTGATTTTCAGACTGTTACCCTCCTGACTGTTTCAAGGGAGAACATTCCATAAATTCTTCTCAGGTCAGGATCAGCTCTGCCCTCTGTACAAGCTGGTACGCGTTCTAGTTTTACCTGCCTTTCACAGAGTTTCCTCGCTCACTTGCTTTATGACCTACAGTAGCTCTGGAAGAATTTAAGCAAAATCCTTTCAACTATTTTAACATTAGAGTGCAAAGATTAGTTAGTAACACAAACGTTACTACAGTAAAACTGGTTGTTTCAAACTTAACAGAACTGAGCTGGCACAGTCAGCTATTTGGGTCTCCAAATACTTGTCATAATTAAGTCACAGAAAAATACAGGGCTCTGTGTGCTTTGTAGCTCACAGTCAGGTTATTGTTTTGGGGTTTTTTTTTATTCTACATAAAATCTCTAGCTCAAAAAAAGTAAAACCTATCTAAATATGATCTCCATTTAGCCAACATCCTCCTACAAGCCTGTTCCACATGAGGCCAGGCTGAAAGAGTTGGGTCAGCTGAGCCTGGAGAAGAGAAGGCTCCAGGGAGACCTTATCTGTGGCCTTTCAGTATCTGAAGGGGGCCGAAAAGAAAGATGGGAGGGACCTTTTTACTAGAGCTTGTAGTGAAAAGATGAGGAATAATGGCATCAAACTGGAAGAGGGTTGATTTAGACTAGAAATTAGGACGAAGTTCTTTACTGTGAGGGTTGTGAGACACTGGAATAGGTTGTCCAGAGAAGTTGTGCATGCTCCAACACTGGGTATGTTAAAGACCAGGCTGGATGGGGCCTTGCAAAACCCGGTCTAGTGGGAAGTGTTCCAGCCCATAGCAAGAGGGATGGAGCTAAATGACCTTTAAGGTCCCTTCCAACCCAAGATCATTCTATAATAACATGAGCTTTATTTATTATCACAGCACTGCTCTATACCTCCCTATTAAAAATTCCTACTTCAAGTTTTTCCACTAACTACTTGCTTTCACCTATCTGTACCAGTTTGAATATTAACTGGAAATTATGTGACCTAAGTTTGTGGAAGTGAATTATACACAAGAATTCACACCTCACAGAAAGTCTGGGTTATGTTTGCTGCAGTACATAAAGCCTTTAAAAGCAAAGGAAGGTACAGTAGAAATTCAGATACTATTCAGACGTCTTGTTACTTAAAACCACAGAAAGGACAAGAAAACGCTCGTACTCCAGTTTACTCATTTGCTAGGAAGATTTATTTATAAATCTTGTAATTAAACTGGTTTCCACAGTTCAGCTTTTGACAGCTCAGAGTCAAGCAAATCACATGGAATCAGATCTTCTTCAAAAGCAAAGCAAAAGCATTTGATGTGCAATTTTGTCAGGCACATCATAAGGAATTTTTGGAATTCTATTTTAATGTCCTTTCAACACACATTTGAAGGTCCTCGAAGCTACACAACCATCATTAGTTCAATGAATTGCTCCTTATAATTGCACCTCCTTCACATCTCAGTTTCCTCACGTCACGTGCTGGGTTTCAATGGCAACTCAGTGGTTTCTTTTCCTTTCTGAGACTAAACTGCTTTCTGGCAACAGTCTCAAAAAAGTTATGCCTGAGGCCAGCACCAGTTCAAAGATGTGCAGTAGGAATGTAACTGCATTTTTTCCTGTGAAGATACATCACAGACACATACAATGCTTCCTTCCCTCACATTCCTAAAGACCTGATGCATTGAAAGTATGTGGCGTGATTTACCCAGACTAAATGACTGCAAGAGAAGTGAAAACTACTTTGATCAATCTGGGCTCAAAATTTTCAGAGACATGTAACTGTGGATTTTAGTTTACAGTTCCTTAAATCAAGGTGCTGCCTTTTCTTCACACTTAAGGGCATCTGAAAGGCTTTTGGAAGTCTCACTTTAGACAAAAGACACTTGAACACATTAACGATCAATCCATACTCCACCATAACACCTTTTGTTTCTGTACGGCAAAGAGAGTTTCAACAAGGACAGTCAGCATATGCAAAATGTTGTCCAAAAAACAGCAAGTCTTCCCTAATTCATACAGAGAGAAAGTGAAAGAGGAAGAGTAAAGAACATTTCTATATTGGGCATGGCCCATGTAGAAGCACAGTTATTCTCCAGCTACTTAAATATGAAGTATTTTTCCCCTATGAGGGTAGGCTGAGAGAGTTGGGGTTGAAGAGGGGGCTCCAGGGAGACCTTATTGTAACCTTCCAGTGCTTAAAGAGGGCCTACAAGAAACATGAGGACAGACATTTTAGCAGGGCCTGTTGTGACAGGACAAGGGATAATGTTTTTTTAAAAAGAGGTGGGATTCAGACTAGCTAGAGGTATCTCCACCAATGGAAGCTGGGTTCAAACTAGGTGATTTTTAAGGTCCTGTCCAACCCAAACCATTCTATGATTCTAAACCAGCCCTTCATTAGCTCAACATGAGTTAAAGAATGCAATGCGTGAAGTCAAAGTTATATTTGCCAATATATGTCAGTCTATGGCACAATCCACTCCTTTAGGGCTAATTAAAACAGTAAGAGTAGTATCAGGAAGTAACTGATAGTTAATTCCATAATAACTGAAAAAAACTTAAGATAAATACATATTACTCTTAGAAGGTAGCTACAGTTTTTGGTCCATATTCCCTTGCACTTTCTCTTACTCTCTGGGCCATTAAATTCTTTCCTCACTAAATAACTGAATTTACACTGGGGAGTAACTCAGAACTCAACTTCTACCTCAGATCAATGATATAAACAGCTGGTAAATGTTCAGCAGGACAAAGAAATCTACTTTGCAGATCACAACCACATGTAGAAAATCTACACTGCTTTCTTAGAGCTCCATATCAATAAGGTGACCAGGACCAAAACTAATATATAATGTAAGCCCACAGCATTCACCCACTTCACTAATTTTCTGCATCCTCATCCTTCACATCTAAAATTTGTGCTCATCTCTGCAGATAGGCTGATAGAGCCCATTATTTAAAACATAAGATAAGGACCAATACAGAAGACACAGGTATTCAAGTCTTAGGATACAAACAGGATAGCTGGTTAGATGTGACAAAACAAGACTCACAACACAGAATGTATTTAAATGCCATGTTAGCAGGAAGGGTTCAAAAGCAAAATCATAAGTCCATGCAGGGACTTAGGCAAATAAAGTTGTGTGTATTGTTTCAACAGCTGTGTTTGGTTATGGTCACTACAACATCAAGAGCAACTCTGAAGAATAAAAACTGTCAGCATATTCTAAAAAATTGTTCTAAACTGCTGTTAAGAAAATCTTACAAGCACTGGCTGCTGGCCATCCAAAGCTCCTCCTGCTAGGTGTTTATAAGAGACAAATAACAAGGAACTTGACAGACAGTCTTTCCATCTTTAAAGAAGACCTTTAAGAAGCAGCAGCATCTTTTCCAACAATGTTTTCCTCTGACTTTTTCTAAATAAGTATATACTCACTAGCAAGATGAAACGCCAAAACCGTAACTGCTTCTTTGACACAACACAGGAGCTATGCCATGGGCTGGAAGAGAGAACATCAGGGTGCAAGTCCCACCTCATTAATAACGGCACTGCAGCAGTTCAGAAAGTCCCTTAAGCCTCTTAACATCACCTTGGGCATGAGAGCATTAGTCCATATTAGCAGTGGGAATGACCTGGGAATACCAACTAAGCACGGGAAAACAAGATGATGCTCAGAAGGAAGGACCCAAAAAGTAAACAAGGCCTTCTACAGAAAAAAAAAAAAAAAGTATAAACAAAATAAAAGCAAAAGCACTTTTGACCTTAAAAGGCCACTTGGTTTTAAGTATGCACCAAGTTGCACAAACAAGCAGCATACACTAATAACCTGAAGCATATTAATGTTTAACATGTTACTGGATGACAAGCCAAGGGCAAACCAGTAAGCCTCGCCATAAATGAAGAATGAGTCTCCAGTTACCACCTACCAAGACCTTTCTTTCACTCAATTAAGAATATTCCCTAAATCACTCAAAAATGTCCCAAATAAAGCATCAAACTGATACGCTACAGCTTTCTGACAGAACAGTCTCTCTGTAACTTATCAACAGCTCATTCAGTCGGCAAAACAAACTTATGCTCCTTAAGAATAAAAAAAAATTAAAAAAAAAAGGAACATTGTAGAAAGCAAAAATCTAGCCCCAGATTATCAGCCAAACTTTGGGGCTAAAATAACTGTTTCACACTAACTTTAACAACTATTTCCTCCTAATTGTCTCTAACAAACAATAGAGATTGATATAGCCGGACACAGATACAACTGTGTAAAATCACTACACGCCCTCTGCTGTGAGGCCAGGCTGAGAGAGTTGGGGTTGTTCAGCCTGGAGAAGAGAAGGCTCCCGGGAGACCTTCGTGCAGCCTCTTAGTACTTAAAGGAAGCCCGTAAGAAAGATGGGGACAGACTTTACAGCAGGGCCTGTTGCCACAGGACAAGGACAAGGGGAGATTCAGGCTGGATACAAGGAAGAAATTCTTTGCCATGAGGGTGGTGAGACCCTCATCCAGGTTGCCCAGAGAGGTGGTCAATGCCCCATCCCTGGAAACACTCTAAGTCAGGTTGAATGGGGCTCTGAGCAACCTGCTCTGGTTGCAGGTGTCCCTGCTCCCTGCAGTGGGGTTGGACTAGATGAGCTTGAAAGGTCCCTTGCAACTCCAACCACTCTACCATTCTGTAACTCCTATTGTGGTGATTCACTGGAGCAGCACTTTCCTCTCTACTTGTCTTTGCATGGCAAAGAGAAGTGAAAGCAGTATTCAAATTTGACACTTTCCATGCGCTATTCTGATTTCCCCCAGCGAATTTAGTAGGAAAGAGGAAGTAAAATATTTGAGTCAGTCTTCGTTTTCATATTGCTCAGCAGAACATAACAATATATATATAAAATTATTTCCAAAAAGTTACTCTTTTTACACAGTTCTAGTTGAAAAACTAGTTTAAACGCAGCCCTGAGCCCATACAGTATCTTTCTTCACTTCTCCCACAATACGAGACTCTCAAACTCATCTGCCAAGGTACTTTGACTCATGCACTTCTGCCACACTACCCAGGTTGTTGCATATGAGTAGAACGTATCTTTAAAGTAAATAATTAGCCAAGTTCAGGGCTCCCCAGTTCAAGAGAGACAAGAAACTACTGGAGAGAGTCCAGCAGAGGCTCCAAAGATGCTGAGAGGACTGAAGCATCTCTGTGCTGAGGAAAGGCTGAGAGCCCTGGGGTTGTTTAACCTGGAGAAGAAAAGACTGAGAGGGGAGCTTTTCAATGCTGATCAATAGCTAAAGGGTTGGAGTCACAAGGATGACTCTTTTCAGTCATGTCTGGTGACAGGACAAAGGTCAACAGGCCCAAACTGGAACCCAAGAAGTTCCTCCTGAACAGGAGGAAAATCTTTCCTGTCAGGGTGCCAGAGCCTGGAACAGGTTGCCTAGAGAGGCTGTGGAGTCTCCTTCCGTGCAGAGATTCAAAATCTGCCTGGATGTGACTCTGGGCAACTTGCTTTAGATGAGTCTGCTGTAGCAGGGGAGCGGGATGAGATGATCTCCAGAAGTCCCTTCCAATACCTAACATTCTCTTAACTGAAATTTTAGTCTTGTTCTAATTCACCCATATTCTTCTCATGCTGCTTTACCTCTACTCACTCGCATCACCTCAAGTATCTAAGCCTACACCTAAGGTATTGGATTACACTGGATTGTCACTTCCAACTACTGAAAATATGGTTTTATTTATTACTGGAATCCAGGAGTCTTTTTCTCCCCCCA
>VWZK01014951.1:158407-186015 GCA_013396935.1 Baryphthengus martii | reverse complement strand
CCCCCCCCCCCCCCACCCCTCAAAGTACTTTCAAAAGAAAAAATATCTTTTGGTTATAAGTTCACTTCACTCATGACTGCCATTCCTTTGCATTCTGGGTTCAAAGAGACGACCAAGGCAAGTTCCTGAAGTGTGCACATTAAGTTCATGCAATTACTAAAATCTCAAAATCTCCATGACTGGTAACTGCTTAGTATATATAATTTCTTTGAATGTAGCTCAATGGAACAACTTCTTGTACAAAGAATTTTAGAAAATGGACAGAATCTTCACTTCTGAGATATTCCCACCTTGTCATCAACTTCCAATTTCCTTAGAGGAAGGATCATGGAATAAGAGTATAAACTTTAAAGGACACTCACAGCCTTTTGAGTTCAATCCCTCTATTACAGTCAACCAACTCATGGAAGGTGAGCATTACAGTGTGGTTTCATGTTCAAAGTAGATTCTTTGAGGTAGATTTCCTTTCTACCCCTTAGAGATCTGCTCTAGAACTTTGGCTAAAAGGAGCTTTCAAATTCCTAAATACCATTTTCATTTTCAGTATTCAAAACAAAGGACCCTTCCCTGCCAAACAGGTTTAGGACAGGGATAACTCACTGTTTGAGTAGTGGTGGGATGGGAGAAAACATATCCTGGCCACATGAGACTTTTACCCAGCTACTGGAAATGCCAACATGGATTTCATAAGGCAAACATGCATCTAGTCTGACAAGTCACTTCTGAGTATAAACAAATGTGATGCTCTGCAGTTTGCTGAAGTTCAGAGGGCAATAAAGCCTCACATGGCTCATCATGGAACTAGTTCAGATCCTTTGCCCTTATCTCAAACCTCTGTCCTGCACTCCGTGAGCTAAACTGCTCCCAGAGTTAAGCTCATATGGAAGTCACAGGAGCAGCGTTTGCTAAGTGGTGCTCTTGGGCTCCTAAAAATCCATCAAACTCCAACTGGTTCTTCATAAATCCCGGTCTGAAAGTGAATGGAGGCTACAGAATGTCCTTGGGAAGTTTTACTAACTTTTTGTTCTGTTTTGCTCTGTCGTAAACACCTACTTCTGATATCTGTGGCTGAAAGCTCATTGATGCTCACTTCCAGAGGAACTTTCACCATCTGACAAGAGATGAACTGAAAGATACAGAAGACATTAGGTAACCTGGACTTTGGTCTAACTTCATTTACGGCTATGCACAGTAGCACAGTTCATCCTTTCCCTTCTTACCAACATGTCCACATTCACCAGAGCATAGCTAACTCCCTCACAGAAAACACATTCAAAGTCTTTGAGCAGCTCATCTCAGAAACGCACTTTGGACATCACTACACAGGGTATATGAAACACAACTGGTCAGCACTGAACTGGAATGAAAACTCCTGATGGAAAAGACCGGACTCTGTACAGTTCCTAGCACAACCCCTAATATCTCTTAATAACTAGTTTCACCCCCCACCCCATTACCCAGGCTAGCTCCAGTGAGCAGAAAATTGCTCACAGCGAGGTACGAAGAGTTGAATGGTTTTTTGAGAGGAAGAAGGTAGCTACTGATAGAGGTAATCTTTGAACCCATTGTAGGGCTGTCCCATGTACAGACTAAACATCACATATCATATTCCCCCTGTAATTTGGAAGTAAGCCATGGATGACTTTTCAGAAGAAAGCTTCTTGCAACTGATCATCAATCAGGCCAGTGGGAATTAGCAACATGAGCAGACCAAGATTTTACAACTGGCAAGTACTGGCAGCAGAGGTGCAACCAGCTGACGAGCATTTTCTCTGCCATGAATCGTGTACAGTCAAAACTCTTCAGAACAAGTGGTTGAAATACTTTACCATCATCCAAGTCACGGCAGCAACAAGCTGTTACAAACATGACTTTGTACTCACCTACTACACTGGAATCCCCATTGAGTTTTGTTCGCTTTTCTATCTTTTTCATCTATCTTTATCAAAATAAAGTAGTAGGGGACATTTTTGTGATTTTCTAAAATGGTTTTAGTCATTATTTCTGAGAGACTCTCCTCATTTCTACCCAACACTAAACCAAATTATACCTATAGTTTATTCATGCCCTGGTCAGCCACCTCGATACGAGGGATGCTTCTGTCTATGGACGCAGATTTGATTGAACACCTGAACCACAGACTAACTGGAAATCATTTGTTTGAAACAAAAAAAATTAAATAAAATTTTTAAAAAAAGGTTCGTTTTCTTCCTTAGAGCTCCCCATTTGCTATAACCCATGCATCCATACAGCTGTTTGTACAACAGTACCTGCAGTTAAAGTTCAAGCCTGCAGGTCTTCAAACACCAGAACACCAGTTCATTAAAACCTTCACTCTCGCTAATGTTGCAACGAGTAGTAAAAGCTTCTCCATTTCAGCATGAAAGAAAAGCTTGAAGTGCTGGAGGTTCACGTGCTGAAGCCCTCGGAGATGTGTTTTCCTGTCTCCAGACAACCATACACAACATCTGTTTTGGTCAGCAATTAGCAGAGTAACATTCAACAGATCATTTGACTGCAGCATGACTGACTCTCTAGGTCCAGATGGCATTTTGTGGTCCAATCTCTAGAATATGAGTGAAAGGTTTGGCTCCCCCACACTCCACTGCTTTGAGCTGCTTGTAACAACAGGACTGAGAAGGTTATTTTGATCGTTTAGAAATTGTTAGAATGACACTCCTGGCTTTCTTGCATCAAGCAGCTAGAAAGAGATAATGCTAAAGAAACTCTGCTTTTAAAGTGTAATTATTTCACAATGTATTTTCAGTTCTGTTAGACTTACACTTCCAGCAAAAGGAAATGACGTCCTGGCATAATTACTTTGGGATATAAATTGGAATTTTATGCTTAACCAGATGCATTTATTTACAGCCAGATTCTCTATTTGTCCCACTTAAAAAGCAGAGTACAACAACAAAAGACATTCGTAGGGCAGATCATCTTGTCACCAATAAAGAAGATAACGAACAGGTTAGTCTGCCTAACAGAAGTGTGGTCACACAGGCAAAAGATTGTGAACAGGATTTTTCACGCCTGAAAATGTGCCAATAGTAGCAGGAGCTTCGTTTTCCAATCAATGTGAATTTCACTGGCACAATTAAATCCAGACTAAAGCCAAATTCCACCTTCAACACTTCAGTTGTTAGTAAGTCACTGCAGTCACTTAAAAGTACTCCCCTCGAGTTCATGTTTGAGAATTTGGTCTTTTGAGAGATTTATAGCCATGACTCAGACAATCTCACTCTCATCCTTATAGTCAAAAAACGCAGCTCTGGATGTTCTAGAGAAAACTGCCTACTAAAAGAAATTCCAGAGTTGATTTCTGTGCTGGCAGGTAGCAAACAATTACCTTGCATTACATAGCACCACACTCAGATCAGCCAGACTTCTGCATTATAGAAGTGGCATAATAGACTGGAATGACTTCTCCATTCTTTTTCATCATTTTGCAGCAAAATATCCCCAGGGCGATTAGCCCCTTCAAGACAAGGTTATCTTGCAATTCAGTAACAGACTTTTAAGCTCAGACAATACATGGAAACATGATGATTTGTTATCAGCATATTCGACTAGTTTCAGGGCTTCTCAATTTGATTGCAAGCACTGGCACAGCACAGATACCTCAGCACACGGTCCTCAGTTGCAGAGCACACAGCAAAACAATCAGACTTATACCTATCAGACTTGCACAATTAAGACAGTTCTTCAGCAACTGTACAAGGCTCCTAAGTAGCTTAAATTAAATATTTACTTGACTGGAACACACTATAATTGATGATTCAGTTTCTGCTCCTACAAACTCCTACAGAAGTTTCTGTTCCTAGTAAAAAAGATCGTGTTTTGGTCTCACTTTCACAAATGAAGTCCAATGACTAATAACTAAGGCTTCTCCCTGTAGCATTCGCTTGGTTCTTGCACAAGCCTGGGAAAGAATAAAAACAAAAGTTCAGCAGGCAGAAGGTCGTACTTGATCTCCTGAACAATCCACTGCTCCCTGCAAAGATCATCCAAAGCAGCGCTCATCTTTATGTTCATCACTATAGAATAGGTCCACATTTTAAAAGAACTACTTCCTCTCAAATTAGGGTCAATACTTGGCCACTGGAGCCCTACAAGAGCCATCTCCATTGCCTCGCTTTGCCCCAAAGTATATGCCTGGTAAATCACATTTATCTGAGGAGCAGTTATAGCTCCATGTCAAGTTGGCATCTATTGATTTTTCTCTAGTAACTCCTCATTTTCACTTCTGGTAACACGCAGCTCAAGTCACTCATTTCATGCATCAACTTCTTAATAACATTGACTGCACCGAGGCAGTGAACCAAAACTTCAAGTGCAGACTCACACCTGACAGTTTTGCATAGCAAAGCCTGCTTCTGCTAAATATTCCCCCTTTCACCATTACTGCTGAAGCTCCCGTACAGTAAAAGTCACCGCACGCAAGAAGGGAAAGGGTGCAGATCTAGTTCAATATGGATTGCTAAACCCTCACGCAGAGCCTCGACTTCCTCACTTAACCTTGCTCCTAATGCGCTCCAAAATTAAAACATGGGACGGCTGCCCAGTAAACCAAAAGCCAACTATCAGCAAACAGGAAAAACAGAGTTAGCTGAAGGAAGGATGTGATAGGGAGGGAACATTTCACCGCTTTTCAGAACAGACCATGTGTTTTATCCATGCTTACCGCACACCCTGTTAAGGGACACGGCAGGAGAGGAGAGGGCACCCCAGCTGCCTGGCCTCACCAGTTACCCAAGCTTAAAGTCAAATGGTGGTGTCTATGCTGCAACTCCCAACTTCAGTTTGCACCCAGCACCCCTATGGGCACAGAGGAATACTCATTGGGAGGGGGAACTCCCCCACGACTCTCCAGTACTGGCAGAAGAGGGGCACAGACCCCTACTCCCATGCAAAGAGGACTTCCTACCTACAGCCCAAGAAAAGCGTGCTCAAAACTTCTCACCTCAGGGGCACACACACACACACACACACACACACACACACACACAGTCCACCACCTGAGAGACCCTGCCTCAGGCATCCCCATCCTCCCAGAGAAACCCCCCTTTACAATTCAGGGAAAATCTCTCCAGCCCTTCACCTCATGGCACAGTCACACTTCAGGGAACATCTCTCCTACAGGTCAGGGCACCCCACACCTCAGGGAACACCTTCCTATCACTCTAGAGCACCCCATACCTCCAGGAGCATTCCCCTACATCTCAGGGCATTCCACACCTCAAGGAGCACTCTGCCTTATCTCAGGGAGCACCCCCTTCACCTTAGGGCACCCCGCACACCAGGGAGCAATCCCCTTAAACCTCAGGGCACCCCATAACTCAGGAAGTACTCCTCTTCCATCTCAGGAAGCATCCTCCTTCACGCCAGAGCACCCCATACCCCAGGGGACATCCTCATTCCCCTCAAGGCACCCCGTGCCCTAGGTAGCCCCCCCGCATCTCAGGGAGCACCCAAGGCCCCCCCTCCGAGCCGAGGGCCGCCTCTGGGCCGCCCCTTTTCCTCCGNTGGTGGGTGGGATGAAAATATTTTGCTGGGCGGGTACGGGGAAGGAGGGGGGGGGGGAGGAGGGCACTGTCGCCACGGCAACAGGGAGCGGCCTGGGCCCTGCTGAGGGGCAACCCTGCACGGGGTTCCCGGGGGGTACGATCGCTCGGCTGGACGCTCCTGGAACGGCAGCCGGCCCCACGGCGCGCCAACCTCCTGAACGTCATACCAACCTGTCGCACATCATGCCAGCAAACTCAACGTCAGGCCAACCCCACCCCACTCCACATTACACCGAGCCACCCCATATAATATTCACCCTTCCCATATCACACCAACCCACCATCAGACCAACACATGCTGAGACCCAACGCAGTCACCCGCCCAGCTCCCACCTCCATCCCTCTCCACCCAGGCAACATCCACCCCAGCCAAAACGGCCATCTCCACCGAGGCAGCACCATCCACACATACCGCACAGCACCAGGAGCGCCAGTCCTGTCCCTGCATGCCACTGGGGCCACCTGTCCCCACAGCACCCTGCAGCACCTGCCCAGCATAGGTGGCCACTCTGGAGACACCCGTTCCCATCACACTGCTGAGGACCAGCACAGGCTATGCCAAAACACCTGTCTCAGCACCGCCAGGAACGCCCATCCCGCCGCCGCAGCAGCAGCATTGGGAACGCCTGTCCCCAGCATATGCTGCGGCACTGGAAATGCCTGTTCCCACCAGGTCAGACAGCTCTAGAAGGGCTGAGCACGGCATGCAGTGCTGGAAAGCCCTGTCCTCTCCTCCTCCTCTCCACCTCTCTACCTCTCCTTTCCTCCTCCTGTCCGCTTGTCATCCTCTCCTCCTCTCTTCCTGTCCTCAGCCCCATGCAGCTCCCACACCATGAAGATCTTCCCCGCTGGAAGCTCACCAAGCTTT
The DNA here is from genome assembly GCA_013396935.1 of Baryphthengus martii. Classification (NCBI taxonomy): domain Eukaryota; kingdom Metazoa; phylum Chordata; class Aves; order Coraciiformes; family Momotidae; genus Baryphthengus; species Baryphthengus martii. The sequence continues at coordinate 179,580 of VWZK01014951.1, read as the reverse complement.
CATTCACCTGCAGTACTCATGATTTTGTAATATTATTCTATGTTGAGGTGTATTGTACCAGAGTTGTCTTCAGCCTGCATTTTGGACTTGGATATTCAAGGATGAACTCATTAAAAAATAAAATTTAAAAAAAGGAAGAATAATGACAAGTGGAAAGTCAAGTCTTATGGCGTTCCATGGCCACCCTTGAAAAAGTCATCCTCTTCCATTCTCTTCCCTCCCTTGCAGCTGCTTTCCATGTTCTGCCTTTCTCCAAAGTACTTCCTAGGAGCTGAAAAAGGAGCTGCCAAACTTTTCTCCTCAGTAATTCCTTCTCAGTAATAGTGACATATCATTGTGCACCTTTTTTACCAAACTGGGTGATTCTGCATGTAGGTGCCCAATAAATTTGATCCATTCAGTTTAAGTTTTGTGTTTAAGTTCTGAGTGCTGCTGCCACTGATCAGGAAAATAATTTCAAAACAGCAACCTTTTCTTGGAAGATCTGGGAACCAGTACATGTACATTGTTTTCTTCCAATGGAAAAAACTCTACTATTTCAGTATTTTCAATAGCAAAGAGCACAATCTTCAAGCATCCAGATTCCTGAGCCATGTATGCTGAAATCAGGAGGTTCAAACAGCAATTTCAGACCTGTTATCAGTTTGATTCACCTCCTGGTTTCTGGTTCATTACAGTACGTGTGCTCCTTCCTTTTGAACATTCCATCTTTACCTTGGCGAATCAAAACTTGCTTTTAAAGACGAAATCTGAGAGATTGTCTTTGCCCAAGGTGTGAAAAATGCATTTGGAATGACAAAAATAATCTTAACATCAAGAGATTTGGGAATACCTTCTAAATTTGAAACTATTTAGACGTACTTCCTTCAGTGAGCAAAACTAATCCTAGCTTAGAAGTATATATAAAATTGGAGAAGATCCCAGTTGTAAGAACAGCTCTTCCTTAGATAAATAACAAAGAACAGTTTACGGAAACAATGCGAAGATGCCACTGCTTGTTTACCCAAAACATCAAAGTATTTCTAAAAAATCATCGGATGATGTGTGACTTCTCTGTGACTAACTTATGTTGATTTGGTGAGTTTAAAGTCCACCCAACTTTACTATAGTAAGATTTTCCTATTTTTCTTCATTTCCACGGGAGCAGATGACTATTTCAAAACTTTCTTAAAATACTGATGTTTAGAGCAGCCAAATGAGTTACTTAACACAGCTGCTCGCATGCCCTATATATGGAGATTATATTTAATTTGCTGCTTAATGCAGACTGAGAGCTCTAACCCGTAATTTAAGGACTAAAAAGAAAAATTTTCCCCAGAGGAAAATTCAAATATGACTCTGAATCTCATGTTAATTTATTAATGATTTTATAGCAGTGGAACTGATGTAGCTCCAAAGTCACTACAGATTTCCACCTCAGGCTAGCTAATGTTTTGGGCTCATGTGCTAAATTTCAGACTTATCTTTACATTGTGCTGTCTTAGTGTGGCAAGAAACTGCTTCCAAGAGCACTGTATAATGAAAAGTCTTTAGGTATAAGAGTTCAGTCTTACATTCACCAGCGTTGAGCAGCTAAGTCCATCCCTTGCATCATTCACCACAGACCATACAACACCATGAGAGTTATTTAATAACCTAGACTGTGCCTGAATTCAAACAAAATAATCATCCCTTTGGGGCTTAAAATACTGAGTTAATAAAGATTACTGGATTATTTTAACCAGAGTATTTGCAAGCTACAGCTGGGGAGAACTGTGGCTTTTTTTATCCCTGGTGTATGAACAGTCACTTGGAGCAGTAGCACTGGAGCAGTGCTGCCAATCTCAGCTGTATACATGGCATTATGTAGGACCCTATGTAATTTACTGATGCCTGAAGAAAATGTCATCTGAATATTTTAACCACATAAAAAGGCTGGTGTTATCTATCTGCATCGTTTTGAAGATCACGGCGAGAGCTTGATTACATCCCAGTGGATGTTCCTGCAGTTGATTATCATAACAGATGAAATTCCCATGGCTGCAGCAAGTGCACAAATGCATGCAGCTCTCCCACCGCCATGAGTTGCCCATTGGCCCAAGCTGTGTCTCTCCACGCTGGAAAGAAGCTATATCATGCAGAAGGATCTTGCCATGTTAGAGAGGTGGGCCCATGTGAAACTCACGAAGTTCAAAAAGGCCAAGTGCAAGGTCCTCCACACGGTCTGGGGCAATCAACAGTATCAATCCAGGCTGGGGGATGAAGATGTGGAAAGCAGCCCTAAGGAGAAGGACTTGGGGATGCTGCAGGGATGAAAAACTGGACATGAGCCGGCACCATGCGCTCACAGCCCAGAAGCCAGTCACATCCTGGGCTGCATCCCAAGCAGCATGGGCAGCAGATCTAGGGAGGGGATTTTGCCCCTCTGCTCTGCTCTGGTGAGACACCACTCCCCTCCCCCTCCCGCTGTGCTGGGTCCAGCTTTGGAGTCCTCAGCACAGGAGACACATAGACCTGTTGGAGTGGGTCCAGAGGAGGCCACAACAATCATGCGAAGCTGGAACCCCTCTGCTATGTGGCCAGAGAGAGCTGGGGTTGTTCAGCCTGGAGAAGAGAAGGCTCTGGGGAGACTTTCATGCAGCCTTTCAGTACTTAAAGAGAGCCTATAAGAAAGATGGGGACATGTGTTTAGTAGGGCCTATTGTGGTAGGACAAGAGGTGATGGTTTTAAACTAAGAGACAGGAAGCTTATACTATATAGAAGGAACACATTTTTTACCTTAAGGGTTAGTGAGACGCTGGCCCAGGTAGTCCAGAGAGGTGGTAGAAGCCACATCCCTGGAAACACTTAAGGCCAGGTTGGCTGAGGCTCTGAGCAATCTGCTCTAGTTGCAGATGTCCCTGCTCACTGCAGCAGAGTTGGGCTAGATGAGCTTGAAAGGTCCTTTCCAAATGAAACCATTCTGTGATTCTATGACTCTATGATCTTCCGTTTTCTTCAAGTGAATCCTAAGGGCAAACAGGAAAAAAAAGTGTTTTCAAAAACATCATCTGACTGCTGAGCATGTTTTGTGTTAACATGTGATCTCAACTCACAACATCAGCTCCTCAGTTTGACCTTATGGAAAGCCAGAAGTAGTTTCTTCTGGAAATTTTTGTGGGAAAGCAAAGCCAGAAAATATTTTAAATTATTAACATAATTTCAAAATGCAATTTTAACAAAAAAGGTTAAATAATCATGTAGAATATAGCATAATTTTGAAAACCTTCTGCAGAAATTCGGATGAAATAACACTTGGGAAATCTCAGAAATATCAGTACTCTGTTAGCTTGGTGGCACTGAATTTGAGACACATGGGCTAGTGCTCTTTAAAATACCGTGTGGTCCAGAGATACTATCTGCAAGTCATTACAGAGATTATTTAATGGGCGTTATTGCAAGTTTTGGTGTGCTAGAAGCTTTGCAAAAGGAAGCAATGACCTTGTGGCTAACGACAACTCCTACTTCTGCCACAGATCAGGTCAAATACGCTTCTTAGTGGGGAATGAGATCATAGCAAAATCACTCAATGAGTAAACGTACTTCAGTGATGGATGGAAGGATTTCAAGTGCAGAGCAAAATACTTCAAGTTTGTAAGTTATTTAAAGAAGTGGAAAAAGCTTAAGTTGTGCCACAGAATGCCTGCCAAATAATGTAATTTACAGCCACAGATACAGGGTTAAGAGAGTTTGTTTAGCTTTCCCTTTGGAGAGATGCAATATAAATCTGTATCAGCTGAAGAGCTACTAAGATATCAGCTAGTATTAGGAAAGATTGTTATATTTATCAGTGATCTCGAGGGAATTGAGGGCACCTTCAGTAAATTTGCAGATTACACCAACTTGGGTGGGAGTGTTGATCTGTTTGAGGGTAGGCAAGCTCTACAGAAGGGTCTGGCCAAGCTGGATTGATGGGCCAAGGCCAACGGGATGAAGTTCAACAAGGTCAAGTGCCAGGTCCTGCACTTGGGTCACAACAACCCCCTGCAACACTCCAGGCTTGGAAAAGAGTGGCTGGAACCTGCCTGGCAGAAAAGGACGTGGGGGTATTTGTCGACAAAAGGCTGAAGATGAGCCAGCGTGAGCCCAAGTGGCCAAGAAGGCCAACAGCATCCTGGCTTGGATCAGAACTAGTGTGGCCAGAAGGACAGAGATTGTCCCCCTGGACTTAGCACTAGTGAGGCCACCTGGAATCCTGGGTTCAGTTTTGGGCTCCTCGCTCAAGAAGGACGTTGAAGGGCTGTAGCGTCTCCAGAGAAGGGCAATTGGACAAGAGGAAATGGCCTCAAGTTGTACCAGAGAAGGTTTAGGTTGGATATCAGGAAAGGTTTCTTCCCTGGAAGGGTTGCCAAGGCCTGGACCAGGCTGCCCAGGGCAGTGGTGGAGTCCTCATCCCTGAAGGGATTTAAAAGCCATAGAAATGTGGTGATGAGGGACATGGTTTAGTGGTGACCTGGCAATGCTAGGTTAACGGTTGGCCTCCATGATCTTTTAAAGGTCTCTTCCAACCTAAAGAATTCTATGATTCTGTGATTCTACTGGCCTACATGAAGATGATCACAGAAATGCTGAAAATGTGCTCAGGTTATACCACATTAAGATCCAAGTGGGGAGTATTAATTTGCAAGTAAATTTGCCATTGCTTGCACTTTGCCATTGTTGCCAGCTGCATAGATGGTTTTGTTAATTGATTTAATTAATTTATCATATGTTTCCTGAGCATCCCTCTATAGATAAACCTACCTTAGACAGAGAGATTTCATTGTATTTTTGACACATCATCAAACTGTTCTGGTCACATTATGTGCACAGAGATCCTCTTTCAGCAGCAGATACCTTCAAGTCATTTTGAATTAGACACTTTCCATGGAGGATATGGAAGTGGATTCCTGGTGCTTTGGAGTGCAAATGATACTTAGAATATCTATTATTATCCTAGTGCTTAGAAAAGCTACTATTTTCATGGAAAAACTTCCTTCTCAGACTCAAATATGTATTTTTAAAATACATTTTAAATGACATAGTGAAACAAAATATATTTTAAATGAGACAAAATCATGAAGGAGAACAGAAGCACTGTCTCAGAACAAGGTGATCCCCACATCAACCTCTATAGACCAGCTTTACTGCCATACCAACTAGGCTGCTCAAGAAATTATTGGTTATTCTGGCCATTTCTTAAGGCACTGAGTGTCTCTTTGCTGTGTGGGCTTTAGCATTTGGCACCTGGGCACTTCCCTCATCAGAGACTCTACAGCACAATTGGAAAATATGGAGAAACACCCCATAAAACAAATTTAATTTCTGGGAAAACATTCATTGCTTTAAAAACACATGTGTATTATTTCTTTGAAGCCCTCAATACACTAAAACATTGTGGTTTGAGGGATAGGGTGTTGTTTTGCCTTTTTTTTTTTTTTCTGGGTAGCTTGAGAAAGGTGTTGGTAGACTGAAGTCATCCAACCAAGACAGGCTGATCTCAAACCCACTGCAGTTAACTGCTTACATTCAACCATCTTGGCTGGTGTTTTGATCAAACTTATGGTGAGGGTTTGTAAAAAAAATCCTCATCAACTCATAGAATCATAGAATGCTATGGGTTGGAAGCAACCTTTCAAGGTTATCTAGTCCAGCCCCCCTTGGAATGAACAGGGACATCTTCAAACAGATCAGGTTGCTGAGAGCCCCATCCAGCCTGACTTTCAATGTGTCCAAGGATGAGGCATCTACCACCTATCTGGGCAACCTGGGCCAGGGTCTCATCACCCTCAGAGTATAAAATCACCCCTTGTCCTGTCACAACAGGCCCTGACAAAAGTCTGTCCCCATCTTTTTCTAGGACCCCTTTAAATACTGAAAAGCTACAAGAAAGTCTATTTGGAGCCTTCTCTTCTCCAGGCTGAGCAGCCCCAACTCTCTCAGCCTAGCCTCATAGCAGAGGGATTCCAGCCCTTGCATAATTTTTCTGACCTCATCTGGACCCACTCCAACAGGTTCATGTCTTTTTAGTCTGTGATAAGGCTCACCAAATGGTCAAGACACCATGATGTCACTCAGATCAGCGATGAATGCTGCAGCAGTAGCTGTACCTCAATTAGTCCTCACACACTTTTTTCCAACCTTTTCTCACCAACCTGTGATGAAGTCAATCTGTTTCTACATTCTTAACTATCCTAAAAAATTTTTCTTTAATAGCAAATCCTTTTTTTTTTTTTTTTGGCTTTCTTTAAAATCTGTTATTTGCCTTATTTTCAGGGAATGATAGATGCATGGATCTGAGATACTAAGAAACTTCAGGGATGTTGCACTCAGTTCTGCTACAGGAATCTCATCCACCAGTTATAGTGTAACTTGAGTACGTGAACCTGATTTATTTTTCTTTGAAAAAGATATTTCAGCATGTTTATGCCAGAAAGAGCATTGCCAATTAGTTTAAAACTTGTTTGAATTAGCTTGTTGAAAAATCCAAACAAAAGCTTATTGTCCAAAAGAGCTGGAGGGGGGTCAAGTGGCAGGGGGCTGTAAAAACTGCCTTCAGAAGGATGTTATTACCTCATCACTGTGGCTATAAAGAAAAGCTTTTACCAAGGAAAAAGTTTCATGAGTTCAATAAATGTTCAAAGAACTTCACAAAAACTTCTGTTTGGAAACCATATGAGCTATTTCTTGATGAGTTATGTTCTGAGTGTGGTTAAAGAGAAGTGCTGCCATGCGAAGTCGTGCTGTGATCTTCCCAGGTTTCACAAGTGAGGCAGAACCAGGCCAAGATAGTTTTGGATGACAGTACTTTAAAAGACCTCCTGGAAATGACCTTTGGGATCAAAGCCATGAACCAGCCATGTGCTTACTTAGGGACATATCTGCATTAAACACAGGAGGTTTGGGCTTTGTGGGGACTGTATCTGAGCTTTGAGTGAGGGAATGCTCGCATCCTACTCAATAAGGCTTGGCAAGGTGCTATTTTGCCCTCTGAAATGCTGTTGCAAGAGTATGGAAAATATTATTTTGGATCAGAGATAAAACCAAAACCCCAAGTCATTAAATGTGCTCTAGAATAGACAGTGCTGTAGAAATATACATGATGGTGAGACCTCACCTGGAGTACTGTGTCCAGCCCTGGAGTCCTGAGCACATGAAAGACATGAACCTATTGGAGCAAGTCCAGAGGAGGCCACTACAGTGATGGGTGAGTTGGAACCTCTCGGCTGAGAGGCCAGGCTGAGAGTTGGAGTTGCTCAGCCTGGAGAAGAGAAGGCTCCAGAGAGACCGTCTTGCAGCCTCTCAGTACTTAAAGGTAACTTATAACAAAGATGGGGACAGACTTTTTAGCAAGGCCTGTTGTGATGGGACAAGGGATGATGGTCAACACTTGAGAGCAGTCCTGAGGAGAAGGACTTGGGTGTGCTGGTTGATTTAAAGCACAATGTGCGCTCTCAGCCCAGAAACAATAGCATCCAAAGCAGTGTGGTCAGCAGGTTGAGGGATAGGATTTTGTCACTCTGCTCTGTTCTGGTGAGACCTCCCCCTGCAGTGCTGGGTCCAGCTCTGTAGCCCCGACTACATGAAGGACATGGGTCTGTTGGAGCGGGTCCAGAGGAGGGCTACGAATATGATCAGAGGGCTGGAATACCTCTCCTACGAGGACAGGCTGAGGGAGTTTGGCTTTTTCAGCCTGGAGGAGAAAGGGCTCCAGGGAGACTTTATTGTGGCCTTCCAGTATCTGAAGGGGGCCTACAAGAAAGCTGAAGAGGGACTTTGTATTTACAAAGGCCTGTAGTGCTAGGATGAGGGGTAATAGTTTGAAACTGGAAGAGGGTAGATTTAAGTTGGAAATAAGAAGGAAATTCTTCATGCTGAGGTTGGTGAGACACTGGCACACGTTACCCAGTGAGGTTGTGAATGTGTTCAAACCCAGGTTGAATGAAGCTTTGAGCAATCTGATCTAGTGGGAGGTATCCCTGCCCATGGCAGAGAAGTTGGAACTAGATGATCTTTAAGGTCACTTCCAATCCAAACCATTCTATGATTCTATCATTTTAAAGAGGGGAGATTCATGCTAGATAGAAGGAAGACATTTTTTTACCCTGAGAGTAGTTAGACAAAGGCCCAATTTACCCAGAGAGGTGGTAGAAGCCCCATCCCTGGAAACATTCCAGGTGAGGTTGGACAAGGCTCTGATCAATCTGTTCTAGCTGCAGATGTCCCTGCTCCCTACTGTTGGACTAGATGACCTCTGAAGATGCCTTCCAGCCCAATGCATTCTATGATGCTATGATTACTGAACATGCTTCATAACTGAACAAAGGCAGCTGTACCAATTTATTTACATGTACAGACAATGAACTAAAAGGCAGAGCAGGAAAAAAAAAAAAGGTTTTAAGCAGTTTGTGATAAAGAATTGTATTTTCCAACATTTTTCCCCTCCTAGTTTTCATCTAATTAAAAGAGAAGGCCTTATCAGTATTCACTGCTTTGAAATTACTCCAGATAAAAACATTACAGGTCTTAACTTATATACCAGAGTGCTCATCATTCTGGGGATTGTCCAAGGAGAGGAGGAGCAGATAATAAATAGCAGGCCACCTCTGAAATTCCCTGATCTAATACACATACTTTGTATACTACTGATGTTGATTCTTGGACTGGTGACATGTCTACATCTTCTGTGTTGGGGATTTTATTTTTTAATTATAGGAGCTGCTAAGGTCAAACATTGGACTGAAGTGTTAGCTTCCAATAGTGTAAGTGCGTGGCACAGAAATAGTTCGAATGCTATTTTCCCTTGGGATCATTATTCTGTAGTAAGAAGTTTCAGTGTATCAGACTACAAAGGAAGACAAGTGATTGCTCCGGAGAAGGAATTGACAACAAGCAATTTCTTTGCTCTGAGACCTCAGAATAGCCACTGAAGCGTCTTTTATGTCTGAGAAATTAATTCAGTTACAGCTTTCTGCTTGCTTACAAGACACTGACTCTGCATAGGACCATCCACACCAAAGCAGCTCACTGATCTTTTAACACATAGGGTTCCATGACACCCACCCACCCCAAAGTGGTTGCCACCAGTCACTCACTTTCACTGGAGACTACAATGAAAGTCCATGTAAGTCAACCAGAAGATTGTTCTGATTTCTGTGGACCATATATCAAGGCCAAAGGCTGGTGATTCACCACCAGATAAGCACTGAGTCTGCAAATTGCTGCAAGAACTGTCTTCCAAGTAAGATCCAAAAATCCTAAACTCTGAGCACAGAGCAAAGCCAGGAACGATTTTGGGGAAAACTTTGTATACGCAATCAACAAGCAAGGGTGGATCAGGGAAGCGGTAAATGTTCAGATCATGGATGGAGTTCAAATTCCTGCTGGGCTTCTTTTATACCCTTTTATAGCCTTTTAAAAACATTCTCACACCCAAGTCCACCAGCCCAGTAGAAGAAAAGATAATCACGAAGCAGGGTAGAGAAAGTTCTGCACTGGCATTTTCCTTCTTCCACTTCCAGCTGGAAAAGTTAGTTCCTTGAACCCCTGGCCGAAGTAGGCAAGAAATTGACAGTTTTTGTGATGGTCCAGATTTTCTTGAGAGGGAAAAACCTCATTCAACTGAGCTTTTGCCAACTAGCACCGTTTTCCCCAGGGATCATTTTACAGCATGAAGCTTAGAAGGATTTGCACTGTAGAAATTCATTTGTTATCCCATATGGTAATGCTGCTTGGGCTAAATTGTCAAAATATTTATCCAGAGGGTCCATTGATGCTCTGGGCCTCCACCTTGTGTAAGGCTGTTCCAGTGTAGGTTCGTGGTTTTCTATTGGTATTGCTTCCTGGCGTTTCCCCAAAATACTTTTTTTTTTCTTATTATGCAGTTACTGACGAACACCTCGTGAGGGCAGCATGTCCTCTCTTTTTCTTTTCCATCTCTTTCATTAGACTGCTATGCTTCCAGACTGAACAAAAAAAAGCTGTATAGAAACAACAAATGGCACTATTCTGTTTATAATGCTTTAATTAACAAGGGTCTCAAAGCAAGCTGGTGACATCCCACCTCAAGACATGCTGATGCTATAGAAAATATTGCTGCCCTGCTTAGCAGACAGGGAAAAAGCAGCTAAGTAAACTCATGTAACATAGAATCATAGAATTGTTTGGGTTAGAAGGGAATTTTAAAGGTCATCTAGTCCAACATGCTGCAGAGAGCAGGGACATCTGCAACTAAAGCACGTTGCTCAGAGCCCCATCCAACCTGACCTTCAGTGTGTCCAGGCATGGAGCATCGACCGCCTCTCTGGGCAACCTGGGCCAGGGTGTCATCATTCTCAGCATAAAACTAATTCCTTCCTTAGACATAGTCTGAATATCCCTTCTTCGTTTAAAACCATCACCCCTTGTCCAGTCACAACACGCCCTGACAGAAAGACTGTCCCCATCTTTCTGACAGGCCCCTGAAGTACTGAGAGGCCACAAGAAGGTCTCTCCTCGGAGCCTTCTCGTCTCCAGCCTGAACCACCCCAACTTGCTCAGAGGTTTCAGCTCTCAGATCATTTTTGTGGCCTAATCTGGACCCACTCCAACAGGTCTGTGCTTCTGTGCTGAGGACTCCAGAGCTGGACCCAGCATGGCAGATCAGGTCGCTTCAAGATGCCAGGTATCTTGACTATGCCTGTGGACAAGGGTATCCTTGAGTAAAGGATAAATGCAGAGGAGCAGCTCTCCCCCCAGCCCAAGCTGGTCACGCTTATTATTCACAACTTCCTCCTGACGCTGATATGAAAGCAACGCTTGTGTGATGCTACCCAAGAAGAGCGGTTACGTGAGCTTCTGCCACAGCTTTTCACATGAAAGGGGAAGAGCGCTCAGAGGCAAGGGCATGAGTAGGAGGAACAAAGTGCTCTTGCACTTACCGCCAGACATTAAGTAGTCCCTCAAAATGGGCATCCTGAAGTTCCCAGCCAGGGTAGCAAGGTACGGTCGAATCCCAGGGAATTTCTGGCTGACACCCGTGGCCTCTGTGCTGAAGTTGCAAAAGGCACCCAAGCCCATGATGCCATGGGGATGGTACCCAAAGATGTAGTTCCTGGTGGTCAGCAGATTGTGGGTTTTAACCAGCTAGGAAAGAAGAGAGTGGGCTCACATGAAGACAGCTATTTTCAGGTCATAAGAAAAAAGGGGAGAAAAAAAGGCCCCAGCTTTTGTCTCTTCCTACCAGCGAGAACAGCCTAAGAGCTGGGGTATGAAATTCAGAGGCTGTGGTAAAAACAGCCGCTTAGACTTCGATTCCTCAAGCAGAAGGAGCAGAACAAACAGGATGGTCTTAAACACAAGACAAGTGCCAGCCAAGGAGGAACAGGGGTTGCATTATAGTACCCTGCGCCTTTTGCTTCTCTCATCTTCCCAAAGGTATTCTTGCAAGCCTCTTGCTCAAACCAGCCAAGCTCTTCAGGGCTTGTAGCCACAGCTACACCTCCTTCCAGGCTCCCTCTCAGCCCATTAGTGGCTCGTATCCCAGTATGGGGTGGGGAACCCAATAAAAATCAGTGTCCCATCACAGAAGCAAGTTTGCTTAACACCTGAAAAAAAGACCCAACCACTTGAAATGCCGACTGGCCAGCCTCCAAGAGGGAAAATGTCCAGAAGGGTGGCTTACCACTGGAAACTATCACTCCGTTCAAGAGGTATTGCTCTGGCCTACACACCAGTGACCCAACAGGACACCTCAAGCCAGTCACAGCAGCACTCTGGTTTCTTCACGACATGCCCCAGGAGCAGTGATCGTATTGGTTTGGGGTTGTGAAATATTCCTAACCATTTGCTCAGGGCTTTGCACAGCATGGACACTCCAAAGCTCTCTCAGCCGTGCCCAGCACAAGCCATGCCTTGGCACCACTCCCATGCACTAGATGGGGTTGCAGAGACCCTGCATTTAATTACCACCTGATGACCCTCTTAAGGCCTATAGCCAGTTTTTTGGTGCAGTCTCGGTGGTCGTGGTTGAGCAACAACCCCAGCCTGGCCTCACAGTGCAGAGGGGTTCCAGCCCTCAGATCATTTTTATGACCTCGTCTGTACCCGCTCCAACAGGTCCATGTCTCTCCTGTGCTAAGGACACCAGAGCTGGACCCAGCACTGCAGGGGGAGGTCTCATCAGAGCTGAGCAGAGGGGCAGATTCCCATTACTCAACCTCCTACCCACACTGCTCAGGATGCCCTATGGCTGGCAGTCAAAGAAGGCATAAATCATTGCAGGTGGTATGTACCCAAGTGCCATGTTTTTTTCCATCAATTTAGTCACGTACTCTTTTGCTCCAGTTCTGTTTGCCAGATAGAGAGCTCTGATTTGAGGCAAAGAGGACAAAAACAGCAGAAACTATGTAAATGCATGAGGAAGAAGAGGTAACAGTGGAAAGTCCCCTTTTCCAGCCTGTAGGGAGGCACAAACAGGTACAAAAAGAGGCTGAAAGGCCCCAAGCTACTTACTTCCATTTTTAACAGGGAAGCTTGTGAGGCAAATCCCAGCAAGAAGGGAAAAGAAATGCATCTGTCAGGAAGGGGCAAATAAAAGAGTGCAAGAAGACTGAAACCAGAAAGGGCTGATATAGCCCAGTGCAGAGGCAGGGACAGATTTATCACAACTCTTGCACGTTAGGAATGTTAGGGGGACAGGGAGGTCTTAAAGCACTGGAGAAGTGCAAATGCACTTAATACCAGGCTAAACAACAGCAAAGAAAGCGAACATTGCTGAGCTAAAGGCAAGACAGGTCCACAGGAAAGCAAAGGTGCCCATTTCTCAAAAGAGACTAAGAACAGCTTTATCAGTGCTGGTCTATCATTTAGGACATAACTTAATTGTGGACTTGGCAGTGCTGGGTTTATATTTGGACTCAATGATCTTAAAGGTCTTTTCCAACCTAAATCATTCTGTGACTCTACAGGCAGGAGCCTACCTCATTATGGCCAAGGGAAGATGCCTGGACAGCAAAACAAGAGTATAGTGATACCATCCTGACATTGTTCCAGCAACACATAGCCTGGTCACCAGTAAGTCAGAGATGGTAACTTTAACTTCTATTAACATTTAGATTATTTTACAATATGTTACGTTTACTTCTGGATACTGTGTACATCAAAGGCAGCCCCTCCTCAATAAAGGTCTGTATGACATAGGCAAGGGCAGAAGTAGGAAAATGTTGGGGTAGGGGAAGGTATATACAATCCCTGGACAGCCCCGGTAAGTCTTCCGCTAAGTCAATCAAAATCATTAAGTACACCCCAAGCCATAGATGAGTTTTAGGTAAGGTCCTTACCCCAACACTCCTAAGCTTGGAAAGAGAAGGGAAAACCAATTGCAGAAAAACAGCTTCAAAGGAGCCATTTGTCCATGAGCTCAGCTCAGAAGAGTGGTTGAAATTTGTATGAGACTATCCTGCCCTGGGATGGTACCTTGGACACAAGATGAGACTCAAGGAAAATCCCCTTTTCATAGACCGGCCGTAAGTCAATAGAAAAGAACAATATTTGGAGGCAATTTGTTAAGCCTTAATTAATGGGACTTACAGCACAGACAAGAGTTTTGGGCAGAGCTGCTCTCACCATGCAGTATGGACAATTACAGAACATTGATCCAGCCCTTTGCAAGAACGGATCCTTATCAGAAATAGCTTCCTCCCACCTCTGCTGTAAGGGGATTTTCAAGCAGCAGCTGTGCTTTGATATAAAACTTGATAATTGAAACCACAGCTTGGAAAAAGCTCTGCAAGAGCTGACTTCTTCCAGTTTGTGCCAAGGGTGGTTTCTAGGACTTGTCTAGTCACAAGTGGTTTGGGCAGAGCATTCACAGCTTTTCTCACTGTGCAGTTCCAGTGAAGTCACCAGAAACACAGCCTTAATTTTTGCACTCAGAACACAGAGGAGCAAACCAATTGTGCTAGGGAGGAAAAGGGGAAGCAAGCAACACACCGCATTTATCTCCTGGAACAGGAGACATTCAAACTTCGTTAGTCAAGCCTGAAAAGGGTAAAGAATAAGTCTGGCTTTCACCTTGAGGAAGGGCAGTGTCAGCCTGTGAAAGCCGGCCAGCACTGATGGACCAGTTCCATAGCCCCAGCCCAACAATCAACAGATTAAACCCTCCCTCATTACTAAAAGAGCCCACATGAACTTTACAGCAATGAGAGCTATTTCTAGAGCACTTTGCACCTCCAGTGGTAGAAGGCTGGGGGTTCTGACAGGAGCTGGAAGGAGTTCCTCAGCTGAGGACAAGGGATGCAATGCAGCAGTTTGTGTGCTCAGCAGCAACAGAACCCAGAGTAATCTGCTGAGAAGAACAATAGGGCACAAACTTCCTCTATCTCCTAAATAAAGGAGGTCCATAGATGTAGACTGTCATCTCCTTGTACACTCACAGGAAGAAACCCACCCTTAAACCAGAAAAATTTGCCTAGCCCATCCTGGGTGTCCCATGTAGGGACACTGCAAATCAGCATGGATCTGCTTTTGGACAGACGGACTTTTTTCCCCCCACTAGGAAAGCCAAGGCAGAGCTGCAATCACAAAGAATGGGTGCAACATGAACCCAGCCACTCACCACTGCAACACCAGAGACTAGCAGTCCACTGTTTTGTCCAAGTTTATTTCTAGAAATTTGTACAAAAATTGATACTCCATAATACAATTGTCTATCAAACATGACAGATGAATATTTGTCTTTAGAGGCAAGATTCCAGGAATGTGAAGTATCATCATCTTGCACAGAAGAAAGGCACATTTGAGCTTAGGATGCACTCAACTGGACCATTGACAAGGCAGGTCAGACATGCAAGTAGTGCAATGTTTCAGGTTTACACATGAACGTTGTACTCTGAAGAAATCTCACTACAAGCAGTGTTAACATCCACGTAAACATTTTATAAACACCTTTTAAAAAGTCATCCACTTTAGATCCTATGTGTGAAAAGGCTACTCCTTCACATTCACTGGATGGAATATTTAAAAGCCATCTTAGGGCAGAAGTTACTCCTAGCTTTCCCCAAATGTTTTTTGAATCCAAAATACTCCCAGGATTAGTCCCACTGCATTTGCCCTTTCCAGGCTACTTTAAGGGTCTGCAACACTGGGGGCCACATGATTGCACCATCCCACTGCTCCGAGAACTTGTGTTTGGAGTTTTGTGCCTATAAAGGATTCCCATATTTCCATCTACAGGCCTCTGTGCAAGAAGCATCTGGAACAGATCTGCTTCTAAATTGACATTCAAAATACAAGTGGTGAAGTTACAGCCACCAGAGTATGCACCGTACTATGGATCGAGGTCCACCAGACTCTCATGCTTTGTTTTCCCACACCATCCACAGTAGATGCCATAGCAAGGGGTTTGGCAGCCTGCTTATGCTTTCAGAAGGAGCTTTTCCAAAGCAGAAACACACTTGTGCTACATAAGCATGTTTCAACATGGCTCTTGTGCAACATGGCTGTAATACTGCTGTCCTGGTCAAATCAACTTGCTGCTTTTTTGACTGAAAACCAGATGGGCACTGCTCTCCAAATAGTTTATGCTCGTAGGTACAGTAGCTGTAGGAATGCTTCTAATCCATGGCTGACAACACAACAGCATTATACAGTAGATGACAGAGGCAATCATTTCCCTCATTCAAATCCTCACAGCAACAGGGAGTTGTGCTTTTTTTGACAAAATGACATTTGTAATGGGATTTATCCAAAGTAAAGCCTTTTTTATTTTTCAAGAGTGGTCTAGCAATACTTTAAACACTTTCTTTGAAGACATGTATACCCACACATGCTTTCAAGTACATGACAGATTGGACTCTGGAGAAGATGTATTAATATTCTGAGAGAAGGAGGTGCTGCTGAGCCAGTCCCTTCAGGTGACTTCCAAGACCTCAGTCTCTGGCAGGCCAAATTTGCTCTTATACTTGTCAAAGAGTTTGATCAGGGAGTCCACGTACATGCTGTGGTAGAAGTCCACTTCCTTCTGAGATGGATTATCAATTCTGGGGATGGTGATGGGCTCCCCAACTGACAAGAAAGGGAAAGAGCCACATGTTAGGTTGAATGCTCTGTACAGCCTGGAGATTTGTCCTCTATGGCCACAGCTATGCTAGTTAATCACACCTGCCCTAGCATAGCACCGCTTGCCATCAGAGCAGAGGTTTGCCCAGTTCCCTCCAAGTCTTGCTAGGCTCTGAAGCAAAACTCCCACCACCAGGACACTCACAAAAAAAATGTTTTATGATGAGGGTGGTGAAACACTGGAACACATTTACAGAGAGGTGGTTGATGCCCCATCCCTGAAAACATTCCAGATGAGGTTCGACAGGGCTCTGAGCAACCTGCTCTAGTTTAACATGGCCCAGCTACCTGCAGGAGGGTTGGACCAGATGACCCTGAAAGGTCACTTCCAACCCAAAACATTCTATGATCCTAAGATCTGCAACAATACCCAGATGCATTTTAGTTACACAAATGCCATCACTGCCAAGTAGCTTCTGTGCTATGTGGTTGGGATGATACACTTAATTCTGTTTACAGCAGAAAGATAAAGTCCTCCTCAATTAACAGGAACTAAGAGTAAAAGCTGCTGTTCTTATGTATTCCCCTATACATTTCACAAAAGCAAAGAAGCACTTTTTCTCTCCCTCAAAGCCTTACGGCTTTGCTTTGGAAGACTCAAGGGCAAATTTTAAGGCTGACTAAGATGCAGCTATCAAACAGCATCATACTGCCAGCTCTAGGAGTGTAGGGGTCAGGCAGCTTCTGACTTGAGCCATCCAAGAGCAGAGGTGGCAGCAGCAGCTACAGCATATTTTCCTCTGTAAAGCTCACTTGCAAAACTGGCTCACAGTAGAGCACGGGAGGCTTGCAGCCCATGAAAGCTATTCTAACTCATGCTCAGCTGAGTTGGAAGGTTTTACATTGAAGGGAAAATAGTTTTCTTCATCTAGACTCCAAAACCAAGCTAGAATAGGGCTATGGCATAGACTCAAGTATGCTGCTACTACTACTTAAAGAAGCATATAGCATGTTTATACCAAGATCTTACCAACAGTAGTGATGGGCTTGGAGTAAGGTAACAATCCCCAGGTATTGGAGGAGAAAAAGCCACGACCATGAAAGATGCATGGAGCAAAGCCAATGTGCTTCTGAAACTTCTTCTGAACCCATCTTCCCCAGGAGCCCTCCTCAAAGATCACTTGCTTGTACACTTCATTCTCTCCAAAGGAGTAGACAGGAACCAAGTCCGCACTGGAAAGATGAGAAGATGTTAGGACCTCAAAGCCCTGGTCTGCAGTCAATAGTACAGCACCACCCTCAATGACATGTACTCTCAGGCGGCACATTTGCCAATTCTCTTGGCCAGAGCTTTGCTTGCAGCACAAGGTACTGACTTAAGTCAGCCAGACTTGACATGATACAGTAGATTTAAGGAATGCAAGAGAATTGTACTGGCAACAAGCCCATGAAACACTACCCAGTCGGGCACTGAATATGCTTCCATGTATTCTCATTGCTGATTTTTGATGGACATCTTATTTCAGACACATGGGATCCCTGGAGATCACAGGGCCTGCATAGGTGATGCCCCACACAGGTGACTGACACCTGCCTCACCTTGTTCTGCAAGCCTTCTGCTGTGATAGGCATCTTCCTATGTTTGTCGCCTGCTCAGGGACAGAAGTCAGAGGACAGACCCATGCTTGTGATGCTCTGGGCATACATCCACACACCACAAGACTGCAGACAGGAGAATCGATCCAAGACATTAGCTGCTTCAGGGGGTGAGAACACCTTTCATACACTAGTAGTACTGCTCCAGCATTGAGGTTGCCTCTTACCCATGCCGCAGAGCCAGTTTCACAAATCCTTTACGGTTTTTCAGAGTCACAGAGTTCTTCCCTGGCGTGCAGTTCAAGGACTCTGCTGCCCCTCCGACCACGATGATGATGGCATTGCCGCTGCCGTTCTTGGACAAGATGTAATCTATGCTGTCACGGTTCACAGGACATATACCTGCATAGCCAAGAGACACACACACAAGGATCAGACTCTAATATTAATGATGATTTTAAAGACACCAGCCATACTTGTAGCAAAGTTTGTGCCTTGACTGCAAGTTGAGTTGTCCATATTGCCTGTGGTCATAGAGGGATGGCTGTATTATCAGGCAACCTGTTTCTCAACTAAACAAGCAGTTAATAGGCCCAGAAAGCATTTGATCTGCTCATAGACAAACTCCACTGACAGCAGCTCTCAAAAAGTTGCCCTTGGCACAAAAGGCTCCAGCAAGGATTTTCTTCTGTGCTTAGTGATGCCAAAGGCTACTGTTTAAGATATCCTCCCTCCAAGTAAAGGCTGCAGTAGAAGCTGGGAGGGAAGAATAAAATGCTTTGGTTTGGAAGGGACCTTTAAAGGTCATCTAGTCTAAAAACCCTGCAGGGAGCAGGGACATCAACTAGATCAGGTTGCTCAGAGCCCTGCACAACTTCACCTGGAACATTTCCAGGGTTGAGGCTTCTACTGCTTCTCTAGGCAATCTGGGCCAGGGTGTCACCAACCTCATCATAAAACATTTCTTCCTTCTCTCCAGTCTGAATCTCTTAGTTTAAAACCATCACTCCTTGTCCTGTCACAACAGGTCCTGCTAAAAATACTGTCCCTATCTTTCTTATAAGCCCACATTAAGTACTGAAAGGCCACAAGGTCTCCCTAGAAGCAAAGCAGCTGTGTTATTTTGATGGATGAGAGTCTGAATTTGCTTGGTTCCTCAGCAAAATCAAGGAATGGAATAGGTTGTCCTTTGGGACATGTTTTAGTGGTACAAAAAAACCAATAAATGGACCAGCCTTTGAGACAAATGTATTATCAATTAATTTTTTTAAATAATTTTTGAAATGACATCAAGCTCTTGCATGGAAGAACAAAATCCTTTGTTGTCCTGGGAAGGGAGAGTACAGGACAGAGTGCTCAGGCAAGGCCATGCTGTAAGACAAGTTTCTGGGAAGGTCTTTTCCTGTATCCCACACTGGAGGGGACAAGACTGCATTATCAGTCAGAGCACTTGATCTTTACAAAGCAATCCCTTCCTTAAAGCACCAGTTCCCATTCCAGCAATTCTTACTATACAGTGCAATGGAAGTTACCTTGAATTTCTGCTCTACGGCTCTAAAAATGCTAAGAAGCTTGATTCTCTACTCCTGGTCTCATGCTTTTATCCTACAGCTATTGTCAGAGCTTGTTCATGCCTCATTTTTGGCCAGAGTAGCATAAGTGGTGAGATGTCATCATTTACATTGCCATCCACACATGTCTGAGCTGTGTGGAATATTTAAGGTCATTGCACTAGGAAGGGTAGTATTAGACAATTTAATTTTAGAAGCTGATTCTGCACATCTCACAGTTGTCACTTGAGGCAAGAACTAAATGATAAATGGGTCCTATGAAATTATGAAACATCCACAGGTATCTGGGCATCAAGGTCAGCACCTAATCCCAGCTTCAGACCTCAGCAGCCGGCCTCATTTCATATAGATTAGCTGGATTTAAACATGAAAAACTCCTTTCTTTTTCAGCATAGCTACATTTCTCCTTGATCATGTTTCCTTTGAAAAGCTCAGGCTAAGCTTGCTGCTTCATAGGACAGAGAAGCCTTCATACTTCTCCCATTCTCCACCCCAAGGTTGTCTGACAATGCAGGCCATCGCTTTAGGCCTTAGAGAATCCCTGTTGTTGCTCTAGTAGGCTGTAAAACATTGTAATATGCAACAACTGGTTCTAAACCAACTAAACATGTGCATCTGTGCAGTAATACATTAGGATTTCACTTATAAATACTTCACCCACGAAACAGAGGATTGAGGGATCTACCAGGACTTCAAGTGATGTTAAAGCCTTTGTAGTGACACCCTTAAGGTCCAGCAGAAGAAAGTGAAGACAAATTACGGCTTTCAGAAAGTTAACTTTGTTCAAAAGATCACACCTATAATCTTGCATATATCTTAAGTACAGAGGAAGTAGAATTTCCCAATGATTTAACTGTAATGCTCAGGGATAGCCAAGGCCACCCTGTCAATGATGCCACTAATGTCTGCTACCACATTACTTCCAAAAAAGAAGTGAAGCACCTCCAGCTGGCCACTAGATCTGTCTACCAGTCATCTTGAGCTGATTGAACATGTTGGGTTTTTTAAATACAGAAAGGCTGATGCTGCACAGAAACTTAAGCAACACAAGAGTTAAGTTTACAGACAATAGATTGGAAAGCAGATCCTAGCTTCTTGTGTGCTGTTGTCCTGTGAAATTTCCCAATTATAGGAATTACAGACTTCAAAGCAACTTCCATCTAATGCAGAAAGATAGAAACCACCATGAGATACTGACCTTCCTAGGCAGGGACAAACACCTTTTCTGCACCAGATCCAGTCAGTTTTCCTCTCCTGCACCAAATTGAGGCAGTGATCTTGGAAACAGCCAAATCAGAGCCAAGTACAGCTACACCAGTCCTCTCCACAGCCAGGAGTAAAGATTCAGCCAAGATACTATATTCAGATACCTCTTAAAGTTATTTATTGGTGAATCTATTACAGGAACAGCAAACAGGACACTGGATTGTTCGAGTCACAGTCTTTAAATGTTACTCCATCTCTACCAATTGGCATCCTCACTCTGAAAAGGATGCTCAGGCCATACAAGAACAATATTTATTGAGACTGTTAGCTCTGCTTGCTCTCCTAAGTCATAACGTACAAGCCCTCCAACATCACAACACTGGAACCCATTAGAACAGACCTACTAACATCATTCAAACTTGAATCAAAGGGAACAGGCAGTGATCTGAAAAGGGAAGGGGCCCTTCTGAACAGCTGAAACTGTGCAATACACCAGGCTCTTTAGTCCTGGCAGGCACCTAAACGTGTGGTTGGGTGAAGATGGCATCTATCATCACCATAAGACATAGATGCATGACAGTTCACATGGTAATAAGTCTAGAAGCAGAGCGAGCCATGGTATTCACATCTCAAAGGCTAATAAATATTTCAGGTATTTAGTCAGTCCAACTTCTACCAGTACCTGCTACTGATAACTAGGACAACTTGCTTCCATTTCACCATCTCCCACAGCAACAAATAAAGATCACAGAATTGTTTGG
>VWZK01014951.1:0-157853 GCA_013396935.1 Baryphthengus martii | reverse complement strand
ACACAAGACAAGTGCCAGCCAAGGAGGAACAGGGGTTGCATTATAGTACCCTGTGCCCTTTGCTTCTCTCATCTTCCCAAAGGTATTCTTGCAAGCCTCTTGCTCAAACCAGCCAAGCTCTTCAGGGCTTGTAGCCACAGCTACACCTCCTTCCAGGCTCCCTCTCAGCCCATTAGTGGCTCGTATCCCAGTATGGGGTGGGGAACCCAATAAAAATCAGTGTCCCATCACAGAAGCAAGTTTGCTTAACACCTGAAAAAAAGACCCAACCACTTGAAATGCCGACTGGCCAGTCTCCAAGAGGGAAAATGTACAGAAGTTTCCAGTGGTAAGCCACCCTATCGCTCCGTTCAAGAGGTATTGCTCTGGCCTACACACCAGTGACCCAACAGGACACCTCAAGCCAGTCACAGCAGCACTCTGGTTTCTTCACGACATGCCCCAGGAGCAGTGATCGTATTGGTTTGGGGTTGTGAAATATTCCTAACCATTTGCTCAGGGCTTTGCACAGCATGGACACTCCAAAGCTCTCTCAGCTGTGCCCAGTACAACCCATGCCTTGGCACCACTACTGCCAATGCATGTTTTCATGTTTTCGGTGTTCTAAGTAGCAGCAGCATCCCATCTTCCCCTGGCACTACACCAGCAGTCTGAGGAAGCACACACAACACAGCTGCCGCATCACTCCAGAGAAGCAGGAATCAAATTTGATTTTTTTCAGGTTGTAACAGCGCTAATTTTTGCTCACTGCAACACCCAAACGGCTCTGACTGGGGCAGGACCCACAAGTGCCAGCTGCACCTTCAGCACGAGGTGCTAAGCAACTGCACTCCTCAAGCTGTGTATGCAAAGGTCACTCTACTCTGTCAGGTCCTTTAGGAAAAAGCACAGATTTCCAAGACATCACATCAGCAGTTCATATCCCACTGCCTTGGCCAAGAAGTGCTTTGGCAGTAAGCAAGCCAGTCCATTTTGTTGAATTGTGCTACAGGGCGCTGAAGTGCCATTGCGACACACCAAGCAGCATGCCCAGAAATTTGATTCCCTCCTCCTCATGTTTCCACCACTGTCCCCAAATGAAACTACAGCACTTGCGCTATTTAGGACATCAGCTGCAATACAGGCATGACAGCACCAGGTTAAGCAAGTTGACTACACCTCTCTATGCTTTTCTCTAGCTTTGAGGTCACATAGGGCTCCAGGAAGTATGTGCAGATGCTTGCGGTTGTGGCAACTCTGTGGAGCCCCATGGCCTAAGTCATCCTTCCTCCCCTTTCCCTTCTTGACTAATTCACAGACAGCTTTTCTTTCACTCCCAATGGTAGAAGGGCTGTCCCCTTGGCCAGTTGGGACAAACAAGGCTACCAGACTACAGAGAAGAGGAGACTCAGGGGAGACCTCATCACTCTCTACAACTACCTGAAAGGAAGTTGTAGACAGGTGGGGGTCAGGCTCTTCTCCCAGGCAATTAGTGACAGGACAAGCGGGCATGGCCTGAAGCTGTGCCAGGGGAGGTTTAGGTTGGATATTAGGAAGCACTTCCTCACGGAAAGGGTCATTAGGTGCTGGAATGGACTGCCGAGGGAGGTGGTGGAGTCGCCATCCCTGGAGGTGTTTAAGGAAAGATTGGATGTGGCACTTAGTGCCATAGTCTAGCTAGGTGTTGTGGTGTTGGGGTCATAGGCTGGACTTGGTCTCAGAGGTCTATTCCAGCCTCAACGATTCTATGATTCTATGAAACTGGAGGCCACTCCCCAGTAAAGTCTGGAGTAAAAAAACCAAAACCACAATGACATGGTAAGCAAGCCCTTCATCTGTCAGCTCTTGCCCAGCTGTAGAAGACACTCAAGGCCTCATAGCTACACATATACACAGCCTGGTTGGACCCTTGGCAAACACCTCCTCACAGCTCTTGTCAGAGGAAGGTGGTGTTTTCCAGGCTCCAAGTCTTACCCTCCACCTGCACCAAGCACAGCCTGCTCTAAAAGGAAGTCAGCTGAAACAGAGGGTTTGTCCTTGTCACTCTGGAGCATAAGGCATTTGAGCTGAGCTTGGCAGAGCCATGTATCTGCTCTCATACAGAAGAAACGCTATTCTGCTACCAGCCATGGCAAGCACCCTGCTCCAGCCCTTCCACCACATATAAGGACACTCAGTTTGCAGTGGAGCCCATTGCTTTCATACCTTGTACAGGCCTCAGCCAAGATGCAGTCTTATCTGTTTTCTTTTCCAAGACCTCCTGTTACGGAGGCATAGGGTTGATGATACCTATCACACTCACTCTACATCACTTGCGCAAGCAGTGCAGGAGCAAGGCAAGGGGTATGAAGGGAACAAACTGACCTGTACATCCCATCCATGGCAAGGCTCAAGTGGGGCATCTGAACAGCAGTGGAGATTCAATGAGAATGAAATGCTCACAACAGGGGTTTACAGGTCTGAGAGTCAGCCAGGCATTCATACATATATGCTCTTCCATCAGTTTGTCCCATACAGCCTGCCACTGCCCCCCACAGGTTGTCCCACAATAGATGAGTTCACACAACTTCCTCCACTCAAGTCAAGCCAGGACAACCAAAGACCGCCAGGCATCAGGTAAGTTTGTGCACTTATCTGCAGGTGGTGCAGGTCTTAGATCTGCTAATGCATAAACTCAGCCCAGGGTCTGACCTATGAACACGAGAGGCAGAGCCTTCCCATCTCCCTAAACTTGTAGAATTAGAATAGCTTTGGTTGGAAGAAACCTTTAAAATCATCAAGTCCAACCATTAACCCAGCACTGCCAGGTCACCACTAAACCATGTCCCTCAGCATCACATCTCCACAGCTTTGAAACCCCTCCAGGAATGGGGACTCCACCACTCCCCAGGGCAGCCTGGGATAGGCCTTGACAACCCTTGCAGGGAAGAAATTGTTCCTCATGTCCAATCAAAACCTCCCCTGGTGCAGCTTGAGGCCATTTCTTCTTGTCCTATCCCTTATTACTTGAGAGATGAGACTGATCCCCTACACCTCACTAGAGCCTGCTTTCAGGGGGTTGTCAAGAGTGAGAAGGTCTCCTCTGAGCAAATCCAGCAGGAGGAAATTTTGAAGTATTGTGATCACTTATTTCTAGTCCTAAGCAAGACTGAAGCTTTCTTTAGAAGGCTGATCACTCACTACTGGGTTTTTTGCACCTTTCCAGTCGACAAGCAAGCATCAAGTTGCTGGGGGGCCTTGTCAGGCTGGCCTAAGGAATTGCTGTAGCTAAAATTTGACAACTCTCCTGAACCTCCAACAGGTATTTGCTTTTACCTTCAAGGTCTTCTCCAGTTCCACACAACTTTCAGCTCTTTAAAGCTTCATCACTTCCATGATCAGATAAAGGCATCATGTCCTTGCTGCATCCCAGACAACAACCGTGCTGGGACCTGAAGCTGGACCTTCACCCCACTGCACTAACACATCTGCTCCCAGCTGCTGGCCGAGACCAAAGCTGTTTCAGTGGGAGCAAACATCCATCCATCCGCTCTAGCAATAACAGATTTCTTTAAACAGATCTACGCCTACCTACAGAAGCAATCAAGTAGAGCAACTGTGTTAGAAAACTAGCCTTGATATTTGAGTGCCAGATATGCCCAAAGAGTATTGCCAATTATATTCGCAAGAAGAGAGTGAGTAGCACATTCAAGCGGGGAGAAAGGAGACTGCAGAGACATTGCTGCTCAGCGCCAGGAGCCAGCAAAGAGCAGGATGAAAGCAAGCAGTCTGCCTGCAAGCTAAGAAGCACAGCAACCACAGACAGTTAGAGCTCAGCCTACAGGATCCAAGTAGTAATAGGGAGCATATAAGCTTAGAAAAATAATTGAACAATTGCAATTAGCTGTATCACACCCACCAGCACTATGGAAAAGATTCTCACCTTCCTAGCAGTGCAGGCCAGGACGTGAAGACCCCTCCAGGCTCTCAATATTTACCACTACGCTACATTACACGTAGGAAGCAAAAGCTTCCATTTCCATTCTGTAAATCTACAACAAAGGAAAAGCTTTGCCAGGAAGCCAGCCAAGCCACAGAGTGTAAGACAAACACTGCAATAACAAGTCACTGTCTTGCAACACTCTGGCCCACTGCTGACTCCCATCTCAGCAGGAGACTGAGGAGGTCTCACAGCACACATCTGAAGTGTCCAGTGCTTGACAAAGGTGACCCAAAGGTCTGCAGTCCTTGCTATGCCTATGGAGATAAGCAGTAGCTGTGCTCACATGCTCAGGTGATGGCTTCTTTACCTAAACAAGACCTTTAGATTATGGCACTTCCCATACAACATCCTCAGCTCAGCAGAATGTGCTTGGGAGGCTGCTGGGACCTTGCCTGTCTCTGTAACAGTGGCATTGAGTCCAGCCAGGCACACAGCACCATGCTCACACCTGCAAGAGCTTGGGCTTTACCTGGCAGTTCAGCACCAGGATTTAGCTCACTGGAAGCTTCCTCGGCTGCTTCATGAACTACTTAGCTTAAAGCACTATCTGCAAGGCCAGCCACTAAGCAGTAGACAAACTTAAGCTTCTAGTGCCCTAAAATAGCTTATTACTGTCAGAGCAGCTGCACAAAGCTGAAGTGAATGTGGACAACCTCAGCTCTTGCTGAGGAATTGAGCTAGATCCAGGCTGATTCCCAAATCCACTCAGTATTATAAAACATGACCTGGTATCTCCAGATACAGGTACAATAGTCCTAGTGGTGTTTAAGGATGGAACGCCGATTAGCATAAATGTCAGATCAAAGCCTGCTCCTCATGCTGCTCCTCTGGTAAGAGGAAGTCTGATGCCAGCAGGTAGAGCTGTGAAGGGATGTAGCAGACCTAGCCACAGGTTCTAGCCGACAGCTTTGTCAGAGGTTAGTATTGGTGGCATTGGTCTGGCCAGATCCAGCCTGCATCCTCAAGATGGAGCCTTGGCCTTCAGATCTGCAGCCACTGAGGACGTTATACTAAAAGGCCTCCACTCCCAAGTTTTTGGTGCTCCAGCTGTAACTCAAATGGAGTTGGGTCCCTGTTCCTGAGAAGGTGGCAGGCAGTACCCATGCCGATATGGATGCAGCTAGCAGCTCTAAACACAGAGCTTGCAGAACACGAATTTAGCATTACAAACGTCACTGGTGAGATTATCACTGGTGTGATCTGCCCTCACTGTGCTCACAGTACAGGATGTGTAGCAGATGACTACCCCACAAAGCAGGGAGAAGTCAAACTCTAAGCTATTACACAGGCAGTTCAGGATCCAATCCAGGTGAATTTTGCAGACAGAAGGCTTAAAAAAAGTGATCCTCCCTAGACCAGTCTACCTCTTCACTGACAGCAGGCAGATGATTTATCCAAGAGCTTTCATCCATGCTCTTAGCAAGTTCAAGCCCAAGCTATTCTGGTGGTTGGTATCACTCCTAGCAGGAGATAAAATTCATGTCTTTCTGTAAGATCAGTCCCGTAATTGCAGACAACCATCTCCAGCACCGCAGTCCTGTGAATCCTTGCAGCAGCTTTCAACAGCCATGCAGCCAGCTGGCTGTTCCCCCCAGCTGGCACAGGAGTCACAGCTGTCAGCCCTCATGTTCTGCCCTCTGCATACCATTTACCAGTGGGCTCTGCAAACCTTGCACAACTTAGTAACAAAGGAATTACAGTCATAATGGGTTCTGATGAATGAACTGTATGAACTAGTATTTATTTAAAAACTAGCAGAAGTTCAGTTTGTCTACCCAATCTCATCTCTAAACCTACCCACCCACCACAGCTGTTTGACAGACTTCTAGTATCTACAGTGGATTGAACCCACATGACTGGTGCAGAACATGTTTCCATGAAGACATGAATTTAGCCATCGCCTTAGCAACGTGCTCTAGTTGAAGCTGTCCCTGGAGGGCATTTGGACTGGATGATCTTTAAAGGTCCCTTCCAACCCAAAGCGTTCTATGATTCTAAATACAGCATCAAATAAATGGTGAAGCAAGGAGACCAGCCATTACTGGTGACCCTCTTGATTCAAGTCCCCAGGAGACACTAGTCCATTTAAGCCTTCAGCAGTATCAGGAAGGCATGTTTTTTGCCGTACTGAGGACATTGTACCTGAAGACAACATACTGGCAACTTGTCTTCAACATGAAGGCACACTCTGTTCTCCATTAGCCACGAGACCTAGGCTGACCAGCCCCTTCTAGCCTATGCAGTTGTAGTGTATTTTTCCAAAGACACCTACACTCACCAAGAATTACCTGTTAACAGCAGCAAGAGTGTGGCCAAGAGGTTTGTTCAACAGCAGTACAAAGGCACCTTGAGAGTTTGAGTGACTCTGCAAAGGAGGAATCCAGTTTGTGCCACTTTGCCTTCCTGCTGGACCTGGATTCCCTACTGCTTTCTGAGGCTGGACTGTCTTAGGGATATGTAGCTCAAAAAGCCATATCAAGGTCCCTTCCTTTTGCTCAGGCTGAATAAAACTTGCCAACAGCCTTACATAACAGTCCTTTCAGCATTGCGTCCTTCCAAAGAGGATCAAGTTCCCTCCTAGCTGAATTTGGCCCCTGTTCCCTTGCAAGTCCTTCAGCTAATTTTGCAGTCCCCAAAGCAGACTGACAGCCCTGTTCTGTCTGCAACACATCTGAACTATCAGGGAAAATACAAGCAGAAGGTGAGCAAGTTAAGACAGAGAAATGAAGTTATTCCCATTCTGCAAACTCCCCTTCCCCCAAGGAGCTAGACTTCAAAGCTGGTGTCACTGTCCCCTGTGAAGTGGTAGGACCTTTGGTGTATAAGGTTCCCGGGTGTTCTTACCCAATACACTGTTGCCCTAGGGTGTAACTGCGAAACAGACCAAAACTGAGCTAGATTTACAAGGGAGGAATAGAGGGAGAGCAAGGCACAACACAGGACTACTGCAACACAGAAGAGAAGGTGGAGAGGCAAACAGGTAGCCTTACTGCTACAGGACAGATTGCCTCAAGAAGCCTGGTGATAAGACCATCAGAAACAGCAGCTGCTACAAATAAGGGAATCAGAACAGTTTGGATCGGCAGGACCTTAATGATCATCTAATTCCTTACTCCCTGCCATGGGCACGGACACCTCCCACTAGATCAGGTTGTTCAAAGTCCTGTCCAGCCCAGCCTTGAACACTTCCAGAGAGGGACTACCACAGCTTCCCTGGGCAACCTGTTCCAATGTCTCACCACCCTCCCAGTGAAGAGGCGATACCATCACTTGTGATGTGTTTCAGGTTTTATAACCACAGCTGCTTCAAGCAGTAGTATGGCAAAGGTAAGCAAGCTATGTCCTGCTTACCATTCACTGTCATGGATTGACTAGCATAGGTACATCATCATCTCCGCAGGGGTTATTACAAGTCAGTCTAAACCAGCCAAGTCTCAAAGTATTGAGTTAAACTGTTACTTACTCTTATTGGAAAATAATCCCTGAAGTACCTCCATATAGCCCAGTTTCTCACCCATGGGGATCTTCTTCCACCTGAAGAGAAAAAAATCAGAAGCCGTGTTATTAAAGTTCTTTCCACGAGTGCCCACCAAGAAGCCTAGAGGACTCCACATAGTTTGCTGTCTCATTTAAAGACATCAATTATTTCATTCCTCAAAGTAGGACATCTACATCTTTCACTAAAACCAGGCAAAACCATCCATGTTCAGGACTTCAGGGTACTTTAAGCTATAAAAGGCCTGACGACAAATTGAGGGTAGGATCTGACTTGATCATCTGTTGTAGTTGAGCAATAGACAATTAAAGCTAGAAACAGCTCAATGTTATCCTCTTATTCATCCCTTGGGAAAGGCCAAGATCCTGGGTGATTTCAGTGGTCTTGGAGCGATGGAGAATTGTGCTAATCTGGCTATGAAAGGAGTTGCTGTCAAAGTTTATTGCCACTGCTGTGGTGGGTTCTCAAAGTTGGTTTCTACAGGGTGTTCTCTGAACTAGTTTTCTGCTTTATCTGCAGCAACACTGACTCCATAGGGGAGCTGCATCTTAACAGTCACACCATAATCTTAACCTTGCAAGAAATGGAGAGGACAGAAAGATCTTGAATCTTTAGGTACATCTTGGACCTACAGGATGATCCCAAGCCTTACAAATAGGTTGCTAAAAGCCAGAAACAGCATGATATTAGTGAATGTTGTTTTGTATTACTCTTAGCATCAATAAAACCTGCAGTCACTGCTCATGCCAAGGGCTGACATTTGTATGCTTCACTGAATAACGCTTTTGGTCAGAGATTCAGCCAAGCCCCACTTAAGAAGGGAAGTCACCCATTATACGGAAGTGCTTCTTTGTCCAAATACGAGGACAAGGACACTTAAACAGCAAAGATCTGTTCTGCAATATTTACCTCTCCTTGGTGTATTCCAGTCAAATACCAGCCAGGCTAAATACAGAGCAGCAATCACCCAGAAATCTGTGCACAGTGTGTACATGAGGATTAAAGTGCAAGCAATACCTGGATCGGTGCAAGAAAGAAAACAAGGTTGCATCAGGTTTTGGTCAGCATTTATACTTGCATAAAGAGCTCCTTGCCTTTTGACCCTTCTGTACTGAAGTCTTAGTCTCAATCTGATGCCATAAATCCTCAATCAAATCGGATTTAGCTAAAAACCCCTTATGTAGGACTGAGACAGCTTCCTCTAAAGCTACCTGAGACGAAGTACTTCAGCCTTCCCTTCATGGCTTCTTCAGGTCTCTCCTTTATATCTCCAGGTAGGGCAGCTACTTCACCAGGCAAGAGCAAGGCTTCACAAGCATCAAGATTTCTTTGTGGCCCACACCAAGTAGGCTTCTTCCACAGCTACTTAAATCTTCCACATATTACACAAGCTCTATACTAGCCATCTCACCAGGGTGCTAGAGATCCCACCCACAAGTGATGTTGTCGCTTTAGGACAAACTAAACTGGGAAGGAACAGTGAGACTTGCTTGACTAATATTACCACCTTTCTCCAGTTTAGTTAACAATACTATAGAGCAGAACAGCTTGAGCTTTCTTATAAGAGAAGTACCCAGAGAAATTATCTTTACTATTTCACTGGTCTAACACTAGAGCATCTCCAGAGAAGGGCAACAAAGCTGGTGAAGGGTCTAGAGAGCGAGTCTTGTGAAGAGCAGCTGAGCTACCTGAGGCTGGTCAGCCTGGAACAAAGGGTCACAGGAGACCTTCTCATTCTTTACAGCTCCCTGAAAGGAGGTTGGAGTCAGGTGGGGGTCAGTTTCATCTTCCAAGGAAGAAGTGATAGTACAAGAAGCAATGACCTCAAGTTGTGCCGGGGAGATTTAGGTTGCACATGAGGAAGAATTTCTTCCCCTAAAGGGCTGCCAAGGCCTGCCCCAGGCTGCCCAGGGCAGTGGTGGAGTCCTCAGCCCTGAAAGTGTTTAAAAGCCGTGTAGATGTGGTGCTGAGGGACACGGTTTAGTGGTAACCTGGCAGTGCTAAGCTAATGGCTGAACTCGATGATTTTAAAGGTCTCTTCCAACCAGAATGATTCTATATCACACAACTTCTCGCCCTTCTCTGGCAGCTCTTGAAAGGAAGCCAAGCAAAGAAGGCACTCCTGTTGCAATTGGTTGCATCAGTTACCAGTTGTTTCTTAGAAATTTCTTCTCTGTGGACATTCCCATGAGTGAGTCAGGTAAGAGATTCCCAATTGCTTCAGTCTTATTTGTATGGTAGACAGACATGGGCTAAACATCAGTAGGTCTTTCCACAGCTCCTATGCTTTTCTAGAGCCAGGTAAAGTAATTTATTGCCAAAGCATCAAAGTATGAAAGCATGCTCTACAATACCCACACATCCTAGAAACTGACCTGCATGTCTCAGGAATTCATGATTATCTAAAAACTAGTATTTTTGCAATAAAATTATTTCAGAACTAAGGCAAAAAAGCTTTGCTTCAGCCCCAAAGGTGTTATTTACCCATGATAAGGAAAGTGAGAACCCATTGCAGCACAGAGATGATCTGGAGTTGTTTCTCTACTTTGGATTTAGATAGCCGGAACAGATCTTCCACAGCAGAAAGAATGCTTGATCCTGTGCCTTAGGAAAAAGATGTAAATAAAGTTACATTTGCACACCGAGCAAAGATAACAATATTTTCCTCTCAAACGGGAGGTTTTAAATGGTGCAGTTTGCTTTTGGAGCAAGGCTTGTCAAATGCAAATATTCCCCATGGAGTTTAAGTACCCTGAAAGAAGAAGGGTTGCAAACACCCAACTGTTTTGAGAATACTGGAGGGGATTAATGGGTAACAGGAGTTCCCATCAGAACAAGCCTCTATTCTCTTGACCATAAAAGTACAGAGGACATTAACACACGGTGCTAACACCCCCTTGCTTCAAGCTGCTAGTTCCTGGAAGTGGTGTTTGATAAGAGGGAAGCCCATGAGTTCACTGCAAGATAAAGATCAGCTGTCCCAAACCACAAGCAAGCGCAAACCAAGCTGTGGTCTGAATTGCTGCTCACCAGGTTCTGTTGCATGTAGCCCTTGTGCACATTCAAGGAAAGCTCTGCACTCCAGCACAGCTCAAAGGCTGGTTGAGTAACACCTCAACCCCTGACCACAGGAATCCACCGCTTCAAGTGTAGGGAAAACTATCACAGTGCTTCTAAAGCAGCAAATGAGGAAGGAGTCGAAAGTCACTCCTTAGAAGCTTAAGCCATTCAAGTGGGGAGAAAAAAGTTTAAGAAATAAAGTCTTTCACTTCACTTTATCTGAGGAACCACCCACTAATTGTGTGCAGATACGCTCAACATCCTCTAGAAAGAAGCACTTGCAAGTGGGTTTTCCTTCACTTCTCTATTACTTTATTGCAGAAGCACCATAATAGCTAGTCAAAATGCAAATCAGGCTGCTGGCCTATGAACAAATCAGGAGGTATGTTTATAGATTTTCCTCTGTTTAAGAATAAGTCTGTCACTAGAAGGGATGTAATGTTTCTAAGCAGCTATTCTATTGAATGGGTTCAGCCCCTGCTGTTGATGGCAAGATAGGACACTGCTAGTGGTGATACCACAGCAAGTGTTCACACTTAGAACCACAGAATTCCAGGTTGAAAGGAACCTCAAGGATCATCTGGTCCAATCTTTCTTGAAAAAAGCACCATCTAGACTAGATGGCCCAGCACACCCTGTCCATCTGAATCTTCAAAGTGTCCAATACTGGGGAATCCATTTCCCTGAGAAGGTTATTCCTAGGTCTGATTGTCCTTGCGAAAAAGTTTCCTCTTGTGTCTAAACAGAATCTCCCCAGGAGTAACTTGTCCCCATTACCCCTCATCTTTTCTATGAGACTTCTTGTCAAGAGGGAGTCTCCATCTTGTAGTTACCCTTTAAATACTGGAACATGGTGAGAAGCTCTCCCCTAAGCCTTCTTTTCTTCAGGCTAAACAAACCCAGTTCTCTCAGCATTCTCTCACATGGCAGCTTCCCAGTCCTTGGATCATCTTGGTGGCCCTTCTCTAGCCCCTCTCCAGCCTGTCTACATCTTTTTTATATTGTAGGGCCCAAAACCAAACACAGAATTTCAGGTGTGGCCTGACCAGCACTGAGTAGAGTAGGTAATAACTCCATCTCTGCTGGTGATGCCCTTAGTCAATTCAAGTGATTGGAAAGAATTTCTTCTCTAGACACAGGCAGGTACTAGATTTTTTAGTTTCTACAAAGAAGTTTTCACCAATGCAACCTTTAAATACGTGAAGCATCTCTGCAGTCTTTGCTATCTACTGCCCTTACTGACAGTCTTAGGGAACAAGTTTAATGCACAGCAGTTGTGCCTGCAGAACTGCTGTCTTTGTTTTTCAGCTCCTTTGCTGCCCTCTTAAATATCATTTAATTTCAATCTTGTACATGGTGCCTAAACCAACAGCTACATGCCTCCCTAAGTATTTTCTGCTATTAAAGGACATCAACAGAGAGCCACACCAAAGGTGTCAGCCTAAAATCTAGAGCCAGCCCACCCAGCTCAGACCCTTGGCTCTGCTTAATCTACATTGAATACCCAACCCATTGCTAGGATTGTTTATTAACTACCCCAGGCAGATCAAGTTTTGGCCAAGCATAAAGTAAGTCAGTGCAACTTCCGGTAAACCAAAACCTACAGCACTAATCTAGTCTGAAGCAGCAGCTCACATTGAAGGCAGTTCTTAGAGATGACATAGTACTTGCTGAATTCACTCTTACTACTGTAAGTATGTCTCCAGCTTCTGCGATGACATAGAGCAACACACTGAGTGACACCACCACCACGCGTTGATCAGCAACTCCAGAGTACTTAAGCAGAAAGACTCAGAAATCTCATACTGCAGCTCATCACATTTGGCAGTGAATCCCCAAATCTGGGGTGAGTGATAAATTACACCATTTTTTAAAAGTCAGAGCCACACC
Organism: Baryphthengus martii; assembly: GCA_013396935.1. Lineage (NCBI taxonomy): Eukaryota > Metazoa > Chordata > Aves > Coraciiformes > Momotidae > Baryphthengus > Baryphthengus martii. The sequence goes on along the minus strand of VWZK01014951.1, from coordinate 145,446 downwards.
TGTCTAAGGATAAGACAAATTTGTCATTCCTGCTGAGGGGCCACAGCCCCAAGGCAACTTCTACTGCAGCTCTAGAAACTTGCTGTCCTGAAAAAATGGCTTACTAAATTTCATGTAGACAGGCTTCATGTGATCTGAGGACTACTAGATACTCATTTAAAGGAAACTTTTAACAACATTAGTATCACTGGCCATATTTCAATATCCTCAAAAGAAGCCAAAAGTCTTAGAAATGATTTCTGATCCATAACAAAAACCCAGCCCCATGTAATTCATCCTTCCAGCACCTGCACTTACACTACCAAAACATCTTTGGATTGATGAACTCAACACTCCAGCCACAGATCAGCTAAATCCCTATCCCCTTTCTCCAAAAGGGACAACTGTTTATCCATCCAGATGAGAATTTGTACTTCAGCATTTTCTAGATGCTTTAATAAATAGTGCACATTGCTAGCTCTGTAAATAGACCAGTATTGGGTAACATAAGCCAAACTGTCTACTTGTTTCCCGAACCACATTAAGCTTTTTGTGGCAACATTCAGCTCTTACATACAGAAGGCACAGGTTTGGCAGACAGCTCTAGGCAGGCAGCTGAACACCTGCCCTCAGACAAGTGGTGTCCTGGGTCAGCTATTCACTGAAAGCAAAAACATCCTTCACAGAGATCAAGATTCGCAATGCCAGAAGCAACAGCAGTTACCATGAGCTGAATAATATTAACATTTAAGTCCCAGTTAAGGACATAAATGAAGTCTGGTGGCAATGGAAAGGACTGTGGGAACGGACAGGTGTCACCTGGCAAGTGCATCTGCCTGCACATGGTCTACCTTTGCATGAACCATCTGCACATTCCAGCTGTACCCAGTGCATCAACCACAGGCTGGGCAACTACACATTTTTGAGCTGAGAACACCATTTCCAGCCAGTCCTGAGCTTGCTGTTCATCGTGTATTTAGCTTTGTGCAAGCCGTGCCTCCTTTCTTCTTCAGCTGTAGTAGCCACAAGGAATTCTGGGGAAGATCCCCTATGCTCTGGGGACAGCCAGGCTGGTTACTGGTGACAGTAGAAGAGCTTTCACAAGCCAAGAGAAATGTTAGGGTTTGGGACTCAGTCATAGCAGAATAATCCCAACACTGATACTTGGTTCAGTCCTCTAAAGAAAACTCTTCCTTCTAAGGGCTGCCCTGTGGGACCATACCAAGCATCGTTCACATATTAAAAACTTAAAGGAGAATTAAGCACAGGAAAGGTAATTTCTTTAAACTGTCTGGGAATACATTAGTCTAATACTAAGGCCCATTAGACATACCTGTTATTAATTTTGAGGTGAAGGATACTGCATACTCATGCCTTCGGTATCTATTTGTATCACCAAGGAAATATTTTGAACCCTTGGACAACATGGACCTTGACATTTTACTGCTGAAGACAGCTCCTTATCAGGTGCTGGTCACCCAGCACAGCCCCTGAAGTGTTTTCCTCTTGGTCTGTTTTCAGGACACCTATTCCAGAACAAGACAATCCAGCTGAGGTCACAGCCTTAGTAACCCATGTCTGTGATAAAAGATCTATCTAAAGATCTTGGTAACAGCTTTCCTGGCCTCACATAAGATCCTGAGCCCCTCAGCCCACACTGGAGCTTGTGTCCTGGAGTATTGATGGGATACCTGATGCACTAAGCTACACATGGCTCAAGGATGCCATTTGCCAAGATGGCCAGAGTAATGACTTCTCCAGGAGAAGTCACTGCTGCTTAGTGATAGGAACCACCTGCAGCCTTCCAAGGAAGCTCCATTACCCAGCTGTGCCCAAACCGGTGACAGGCCTACTACACTTTAATCATTTAATTCCAGCAACCATCAAATGCAGGAGATGCTACCAAGGAGATCCTGGAGTAAATAAAGGGCTTGACAAATCATCTGACTCATGCCTACAATACAGACTCAACTAGGGACAGCATCTGGTGCACTTCCAGCAGTTTGCTACAGATAAAGTGCTCAAATACCATGATTTATCTAAGCGGAGAGGCAGAACCAAAGGTATCAGAAGTAAAGAGGACTTCACACCTGGGCACCAGAAAACCCAATCAACTTCTTAATTAAGAAGCAGCCAATTAAACTAACCAAGAGTTAGCAGAAATGTTCCACAGTTAAAAACACATTGAAAGCTTGTTAAAGCCAGGCTTCATCTGCTACCTTTTCAAAACAATGAGTGTGTTAATTTTTGGCCAAGAATTATACTGAGCCACACAGCTTATTTAGAGGAAAGCCAAGGTAAAAGGTGTAAATGGACATTTTGAGCTATGTATGTGGAAGAGAAGCTGATGTTGAAGGCATAACAAAGCTGGATTAGATAAACAGAATAATACTAGGATATTTGTGAGGACCCAGCCTCCCATGCAGGAACAGGAGCCTGCACAACAAGCTACAACATCAAATGTGACATCTATCAAGCCCCTTGAGAAACACAAGTTATTCTGCGGTTTAGGTTTCCTCAGATGCTCCAGCTGCAGCGCACAAGCTCCCTCCCTTCCAGCTTTGCTATTAGTGGCACTACATATTGAATCATTTGTTATAGAAGAACAAATTAGCAGCATGGGCTACAGTTATCCTGTCCTGTACACAGCCATATAGCAGTTTGCTCACACCCCAGGAGACTACTCAATCTCCTGTTATCTGCAGTAAAGAATGCCTTCGACTGGAGGTCAACAGCATAGTTAACAGGGACATGTGACAGCAACATTTCTCTCAGCCCCTTTAGAAAGAAGCTGGGATTCTGAGGAACAAATAAATTTGTTATGGCATTTCTCATGTTAGATCTTCATTTACGCACAGCACTGAGCTTGGCCTTCAGTCAACAGTGAGACCTGTACATGGGTTAAAGTGATGTGACCCTAAGAAAGACCCAGCTGACCTAGACCAGCCAACAGCTGAGATTTAGCTCAGCAAGATTTAACAACTCTAGACAAGAGTAAGAGAACCATCCTACTCCATCTCATCAGTGTGTCCAGGAGAGGCACGTAGGAGCTCTGAAAGTGAGCCTCAGTCATTAGCAAGTCCAGATCTCTACTCACCATGCACTTTTGTCAAGAGGAGACACCACAACACAGCTAGCAGTGATGTCATGCTCCAAAACGGCAGACCCCAGGTCCACCCCTCAGAGCAAAAGTGAGGTCTGCCAAACCTCAGATGCAGCACAAGACAAACCAAGGTAAAATTAAGTGAAGTCATCTTCCTCAGCCCAAACTTCTCTAAGATGAAGGAAGATTAGAAGAGACACTTCAGCAACAGACAGCCCTTAAACACTCTGACCACACTAGGATATCACCTCCTTGCTGCTCTGCCAAACACAAGGAGAAGAGTTCCTGGATAGCCTATGGACAACATGGGTCAGGTCAAGATAAGGAGACGACAACCTCTCCTACCCACTCAAAGCACCTCAAATCATCATCTAATACTGGGCATCAGTCCAAAGTCTGCTCTGATTTTTGCAACACCAGAGTGGTGTCCAAGAAGGTTTCCCTGCATACACAGAGGGATGTGTGGAGAGGCATATCCCTGCATTTTTCATATTTTTTGCTTGCTTTTAAGTAGGATCAGACTTCTAGATAAATTCAGTCAAATTTACAAGTACAGGGACAAAGCCAGATGTCAGGCAAACAAGACAACTGAAGACTTATAAAGGTCAGTATGAGCCATTCAGACTTACCCCACAAAAGTCAGCCCTTTGCACAGGCAAGATACTTGGAAGGATGTTCAGGGAGATATTACAAAAGTCTAGTGAGTTTGCTCCTAACATCCTATGTAGTGGGGGAAGTTATCTAACATAATCAAACAGCATGTGAAGTCCCATGCATGAAGCACTGCACCACATTGCCTCTGCCCATCTTTGATTTATGGGGTCTCTCGTCATCATCCCTAAAGCCCAGTCAGAGTCTGAGCTCCTCTGGCAGGCACCTGCCTGGCTTTTACTTTGAACAGGCAGGCTTTGAAGCTGGTCCTGTGCTTTTTTGCCTGTGGCAGGCTACAGAACCGGCAAGGGGTTGCGTTGGTGGATGCTGCAGTCACCAAGGCAACATCTCTGCTCTCTCCAGGCAGAAACACATGAAGAAATGAGTAAGGAAGAACAAGTATCACTGTAGGACCCCTAGGAGGTGCCTCAGAGGAAAATTGACCTGAGGAGAGTTAAGACAGCTTTCCATCACTAAGCAGGATTATCTAGAGATGAGGCCAATCACTGTCCCTAAACCACACTCCATTTTGAATTATGCACGTGTCCTAGATCCATCAATAACATGCCAGTGCCAACAAGGTGGCCACTGAGGTCTCGGTCAGCCCTACATATTTTATAGGTCTCCTGAATGATTTATTCTCTGTACTTGGCTTGCAGTTAACTCTCAATTTAGCAGCTCACATGTTGTTAATTCAAATGACCTCTCTCAACTCAAACATCATTTGTCTTCAGCTCGTAGTATAAACAAGCTAAGGTACTTCTAAGGATCAGATCTGAGCATGGAAAACATACACACATCTTTTCCCCAATGGGTTCACAACTGACCCTACAAATCCACCTCACATACCAGCAGGTGTCACATCTTTCTGACAGATATTACCACCAGCAGCTCTCCATGAAGGACTGGGCAGGACACAGCGAAAAAGCAAGAGCTTAGGGGTTAACTCACCAAGTTCAGGTCCTCATAGCTCTGCTAATGATTTGCTTCATCAACAAGCCATTTCGCAGGTCTCTTCAGCCCAGGAGGAATTAGCAATACACTTTTCCAGGCCAGAAAGATTTTTGCAACAGAGCAACCACTCAATGACGCTCCCCGAGGAGCCCCCCACCACTTGCAAGTCGCGACACTTCCCTAAGACAAACCCCCACGCAGGAGGCGTACGAGGCTCTAGCAAGCAGAATATTTAAGACTTGTCGAATTTATTCCTGCAAGATCCCTAGTACCGCTTTGCGGTTTGGGGTTTCCCATATTGCCTCTCCAACGTTTTTCACCTGCACGCTTCAGCCTGCAGCAGGAAGGGTTCCGCGTCTGCAGCAGCTCTGCCCACGATGGGTGTCAGCCACTAACACCCAACCTGCTCCTTTCACCGAGGAAGTGACCTAGCAGCAGCACTGAGGGTTGTAAAAGCAAACTCGGCTGTACTTCCTAACGCAAAACCTGTCTTTTGCATCCAATTCTCAGCTCCCCAACGACGAACTGAATTGCTTCCCACCCCCATTCCCTTGTTGACGTAGGTATGGAGAGCACAGCATTACAAAAAAAAAAATATCAGGCTGCAACAGTCAATATTACCCGCCGTGCGGTGCAGTTAAAACTACCATGCTCTCTTTCCTACCTATCACAAGGAGGAAGAGAAAAAAAAAAAAACGACTCATTTTTAAGCGAGAGCCACACGCCCACATTTTGCCAGGGTACAAACTCACTTCGATCAACCAGAGCCCATTGCAACAGCTTAGGGAAAGCAGCTCGACCCCCCTCAAGCTCACTAAAAAGCAAAACCTGCGCAGATAGTTGGAATCCTCCCCTGTAAGAAAAGCCGAAGGCAGCCTCCTCGCCATTGCACGTTGCTTTACCCCCTCCTAAACAACCGCTGCTGCAGGCAGGAAGGAGATTGGGAATATAATAAATCAAGCCGAGCGTTTCGGTGCTGCTCCCCTAACCCACCCAGCACCTTGTAGCACCAGGCTGCTGCTCCCCCCACCCCCCGCAGCATCCTCCCAGCACCCACCTCAAGGCTCATTTCCCCACCCCTCCCTCCCCCCGGTACCTCGCAGCACCCCGGAGTAGGCAGCGATGATGGTTTTCATGGCGGAGGGGTGGTCAGGTCTCTGCCAGGGCCATGAGTTGGAGCACGCCACCTGACTTCCCAGCCCTGGGGCAACTGGCGACTGGGAGAATCACTCGCCGCGCATCCCTATATAGCCCGGGGGGAGGAGGGGGAGGAAGAGGAGGGCGGGGAGGGGCGGGCCCTGGCAGGACGCCTGGGTCCCTGAGCCCGGGGATGGGGCGAAGCTCTTGGCCGCGGTGATTAAGCTTGCTGCATGGGATGGGGAATTGGAGGGGGGACTACAAGGCGGGGAGGCACCCACACCCTACCTGCAAGGTATTCTCTCCCTCTTTTGCTTTTTTTCCCTTGTCACAAAGTGGGGGAAAATTCCCCCAAATTTCTATTAAGAACAGGCATTTTAAGACGTCATAGGAACATAGAATGGTTTGCATTGGAAGGGACCTTAAGGATCATCTAGTTCCAACCCCCTTGACATGAGCAGGGACACTTTTCACTAGATCAAGTTGCTCAAAGCCCCATCCAACCTGGCCTTGTACACATCCAGGGCTGGAGCATCCACAACTTCTCTGGGCAACCTGTTCCAGTGTCTCACCACCCTCACAGTAAAGAATTTCTTTCTTACATCTAATCTATATCTACCTCTTTCAGTTTGAAACCGTTACCCCTCATCCTATCACTGCACTCCCTGATAAAGAATCCTACCCTATCTTTCCATCATGTCCCCTTCTTACTCAGATACCCTCTCACCCTACTCTTGGCGGATTTTAGCTTCCCCATGGGGATCTGGGAGATGTGGATCCCTAAAAGCAGAATGAAATTAAGACAAAAAGTAGAAAAGAGAAAATTTGAGAAGTTTTAATAATAGAAGCTTTAATGTTTTCATTAAGTTTCATTTTCACTAAGATAGCCTGCAGGTATGCCCAAACCAAGCCTCATTTTTCTTCTCCTAACAAGATATTTAAGGATGTGCCTGAGAGATCCACAAAAAACAAGGTTTTATTAAGGCTTGCATCAAGATTTTACGGCAGCTGCACTTTCCAAGAGATTTCTGTAGATTTTTACGGATAAGGACAGATGGGTTTGTCCCAGCTCCCATGACATTAAATCAGATTCTTTATAACAGAGTCATGTGTGGTCCTGTAGTTAAAGGAGGGATTTTGCAACACCCCTGAGCAACAGGTCAGGCCTCTACCCTTTCCTAGTTTCAGTTTCATCTCCTGAAATTGGGAGGAAAGAAAAAGAATCTGCATTTGAGAAGCACTTTGAGGTCCATCAAGGAAAATCCCATTGATGGCAACAAGCATGTAGAGCTCCCCATATGCAAAGGACAGTTAGCAGTCACCACTGAAACACACCCAAAATCCCAGCATCCCATCATGGCAGGGGTTGAAAGCGACCTCTGGAGATCACCTATTCCAACCCCCATGCTCCAGCAAGGTCACCCAGAGCAGGTTGCCCAGGATCGCATTGTGCAGGCAGGTTTGTTATCTCTCCAGAGAAAGAGGCTCCACAACCTCCCTAGGCAGCCAGATTCAGGGCTCTGCCACTCTCATGGAGAAGTTTCTCCTTGTATTTAGATGGAACCTTCTGGGTTCCAGTTTGTGCCCATTGTCCCTTGTCCTGTTGCTGGACACCACTGACAAGAGTCTGGCCCCGTCCTCTTGATCCCCACCTTAGACATATTGAGAATCATTGAAAAGCTCCTCTCTCAGTCTGCTCTTCTCCAGGCTAAACAGCTCCAGGGCTCTCAGCCTTTCCTGGGCACAGAGATGCTTGAGTACCCTCAGCATCTTTGGAGCCTCTTCTGGACTCTCTCCGGTAGCTCCTTGTCTCTCCTGAACTGGGGAGCCTAGATCTGGACATGGTACTTCAACTTCTGCCTAGTTTTGAGTGGAAGCAGGATTGTGCCATGCTGAGTCAGCCAGTTTTTCCTGTTGATCCTGGGATGCTGCTGCAGCATCCACTTTTTGGCCCAGACAGATGTGTCTACTAGTGTGTTTCGCAAAATCCTCGTATTTTTAGCTGTGGTGAGCTTAAATTTGAGATTCAGAGGTGAAAGAGTGATTTATTTTTTCTCTCCCCTGAGGCATTCCCATGCCCATCTTTTTGAGTAAAACTGGCAGCAAGACTTGCTCTCCAATTGGTCAAAGGGCCTTCTTCCAACTGTTGTAGTGGCCTGTTGAAACATGTATAAAAATGGAAAATTACAAGAGCCTGTCTGAAGAAAGGGTCTTGCCCAACAGCTCTTGGATAAGACCTCAAAAGGGAACCTAGAACTGAAATAAATCATTAGTACAATACTGCTGAGTGAAAGGGGAATGGTCTCTCGCCTGTCTGTGTCCACTGCTGGCTTAAATAGGGTTATCTGCGAGTGATTTAAGGATGGTGGTAGCTTTTTTTTGTCATAACTGGAATAAATCCTTCAAAAATTATACTGCCAGATAGTGAAAGCATGAGATGGGTAGATAGAAAACTGTTAGTGTGCTGGGAGTGTCATCTGTCCAGGTTCATCATCTTTGTATTGAACTAAACCCAATTTTTCATACATTTTGGGTGCAAATTCTCTGAATCCTGATTATCATCTTGCTCCATATGCTGCAGCTTCCAGACTGGAATGACATATTAATAAAATACATTTTAAAAAATTAACAATAAAAAGTCCTCAGTGCTTAACAGAGTATTACAACTTGCAGGAGTAAAAACACAATTGTAGCCCCATGCTGAGCGGTAGGTTGAACGCGTGACTTGCAGGTACAAGTTGTGACACCACCTTTCTTGGGAGGAAGGAAAAGTTGAGCCCAGATCCATGACGACACAGCTGAGCTCCAGGAGAGTCTCTGCCTTCACACGACCTGAGCAAGCGGCAGGGAACTGGCTGCCACCCAGCTCCCATCTCACTTGTTTTACCAGTTCTCGTCCTGCAACATTTTTTTTTGCCCCCTCTCCCATTCAGCTCACTGAAAATCAGAAAACAGTCCCAAATAATAGACTGGAGGCTCTGTTCCCCACGAGAATAAATTTTCCCACCAAAAAGACTTGCACCTTGGTGCTAAATTGTTAGATGTTTCTGGAAAAGTGTGTGGTTTGTTTTGCCAGGTGCTTACATTGGCACAGGAGATACGTGACCCCGTCTATTATTAACCCATGTGTCTGGCATGATTATTCTTGAACAATACCCTACTATTACTTCACCTGAGCCTGCAAACCAAGAGCCGTGCACAGAGTAACATGGGTAAGAGCCAGTCTTCCAGCTCTCTGCAGCCAAGAACAATTCACAATAGTTTTAGGCTCCTTTATTTCTGTTTTTTTTAGCAGCAACTGAATCCCACAGTAAAGCAGCAACACCCTTACACAGCCACTTTTTTTTTTTTTTTCAAATGCACATACTGAATTGTCAGAGCAATGAATATCAAATAAAGCTTTTGAGGACACATTTACTTTTCTCTTCCTGCTTCTATTCAGGTACTTGAGGACTGTTTGTGAGGTCTGGGGTGGGTTTGCAGTATTTTGAGTCAGCTATCGGTGCACAGCTCTGCAGCTTTGTTTTATACCATTTTTTAGCAGCAAAAAACGCCCTATTTTCAAAGCATTGCTGTTCAGTGTCTTCACCCAGGGGCCACGTGTTTGGATGCATGTATGAAATTGCCTGTATTTGGCATGTCAGGACACACGCATATGAATTGAGCTTATTTGTCCTTGTAATTCTCCTTCTCTGACTTAAAAATGTAGAGTCACTTCCCTGCCTGTGGTTAACCCTCTGTTTATGGATTCTTAATAAGCTTTCTTTTTCCGGGCAGTATTATTTTTAGTAGATTTTTGTTTCCAAGACTGATACAAGTTTTAAACACAGAGGGCTTACAGCTGCCAGGGTTGTCCATTAATCCAGCCGCCTCTGCACAGTCTGCAGTGACAGCATCTGAAAAGGCCCTTTTCTCCCCAATTTCCTCTTGAGCCCATTAAGAACACGATGGGTCCATCTCTGTGCCAGAGACCGTAGTTCATGTACCACAATCAGGTCCAGCTCACTGTGTATTTCTTCTGATGCCTGCCTGCCCTGTGATTAATTCAGGTTGGAAAGAAGGTCTGCTCTCATTTCAGACCACTCATGGTGCATGAGGAAAATCCTCATAGAACCAGCGAATCGTAGAACCATTTTGGTCGGAAAAGAGCTTTGATATCATCAAGTCAAACTGTAAACCCAGCACTGCTGAGTTCACCACTAAACCGTGTCACTAAGCACCACATCTATATGTCTTTTAAATACCTCCAGGGATGGAGGCTCATGGAAAGAGAAAGCCTTACATTGAGCAGGAGGACTTTGCAAGCACACAAAGTTAGCTCTGTCAAATTTTTCTCCACTGAAGAGCTCCCACCAGACTACAGGGACCTCCAAATAGCTGCTGCTTTCATCCCTTCATCTTCCTCTGAGCCGTAATCATCCACTCACCAGGAAGAATAGAAGTATTATCATCAGTGATGTAAAGGATAAACCAGACAACAAGATCTAGGATTTAATGAAGAGTTTGAACCCGAGTCATCCAGCCAGCAAAATTTGCTTTGTCAAATCGCCAAGCAGGCAAAGCAGCTGCAAGATCCTTCCTCACCCCTGCAGAGATTATTTTTCTACCTGCTGTAAAAAATGCTTTTGGCCAAGCTTACTGTGCATTGCATATCACCTACAGTGCTCACTGTCCGGAGAGGTTGTGGAGTCTTCTACTCTGGAGGCTTTCAAAACCATCCTGGATGTGTTCCTCTGCAACCTGCTCTAGGTGAACCTGCTTTAGCAGGGGGGTGGACTAGATGATCTCCAGACGTCCTTTCCAACCCCTACCCTGCTGTGATTCTGGGGCTCAATGCTCTCCCTCCAAGCCCTTGTGTACTCTTTCTTTTCCTGCTAATTCAGCCATGGGAGCCCAGGAACTCGTTCACGTGAGCCCAAAATGTAATCTGAACCTCAAGGTGCCACTTGGGAGGCACTCGCAAGCAGCAACACTGGCAAAACATTGCTTGGTCATCTGCATCTGCCTTGAGGAAAATCCATCCATCACCTCACCAAGTGTATTTTTAGCGTTTTGTACAGAGGTAGCAGAAAGTCATGGGAGGGTTCGTCTGCCCCTCCAGCCTTTTTCCTGCCTTGATGGGAATGGTTTGCAGTTCAGGTAATATTTATGGAAGTGTGCTGTTGGCTCAGACATCGCCCGGGTGAAGGACCTGAATTCTGAGCTAAGGCTAACAAGGTGTGTTCCCACATCCCCACATATCACCTGCTTCTCTACAGAGCTTCAAATAAACACAAAAGCTGTGTAAACTCTGGGTATGGAGAGGGAAACTGAGCCACAAATGCTGGTGAACTAAGGCGCCCTATCCTTCTGGAAAAGCATTGCAGATTTAGGTGATTGTAGGAATTTCATGCTTGCTCCTTCACCCCTTTCCTTAGTCTTGAATCATCAACTTCAAAGCTCCTCTTGGTCTCTCCTGCTTCCTGACTATGGTTTCTGGTGGGATCCTGCAGGTCCTGTTTGTTAATACTGGGGAAAATAATTTGTCACCCGGGGTGCACAGCAGTGCTTGGATTCTATTTTCTGTCCATGATTTTGAGGTAGGTGTTATGATTTTAGGAGCCCAGACTGGTCCTTTCCAATGCTCCATCCCCAGAGAAGTCTTTTCTGCACAGGCAGGAACCAGCCACATCTTAAACATGCAGAATAAGTGTCAACTGGGATATCTCTGAACCCATCAAAAAACTTCATGGCCCATCTCTCTTTGCACAGATGAAAACCACAGATCACATACTTCCTAGCTGGAGCATAACAGGACAATGTGTTACAGATGCGTAAAGTCACTCTGGGCCAGGCCATCTGCACGGTCGAGTGATGCCGGATCATATTTTTTCAAGGTGAAAAGATAACTACCACCATGTCCAGAGCCAGAAAGAGCTGAGTGAGCAGGAAGCAATGCCTCCCTTCCCTGGAGAGTTCAACAGAGCCTTTAGTAAGATACCTGCAGACGTCCTAGAACCATCATGGTCGTTGCACTGATAGGCTCTTACACCTGGAGCTGGATCCACCTCATGTGGTCAAAAATTTGTCCAAGCCCCTACCCCAATTCTTGATTTTCAGCCAAGTCATGCTGTACACCCTCCCCTCGCCCAGACCTCAGTGTCACACTGAGCTGTTATCTCACAGTTGTTTATCACGTTTGTCCTTCAAAGAACTTTCCTAGGAATGGAATGTTTGCAAGACAGAGCCTTGCAAGGTCTTTCCTCCAGAGGGATTTCTGCATGTAGGGTGGGCACCTCAGACATACATCAACATATGCCTGGGGCTTTTTCATCTGGACATCCCCTGGAAATAAACAAAGAAAGAACAATCATTCAGCCAGCGTGGCAAAACTTGCCTTCATCCAGACTGTGTTAAAAGCAAATTTGACTGAAGAGCAGCCCACTGATGCAGGGAAGGGAAGAGCAGGTCAAACCTCAGTGTACATCCCACAGTTCTTCTGTCCACCTGTATGAGGGTCCTATGTCATTCCTGATGGCTCACCATAGATAAGGTGCAATCTAAGGTAGGAGCACCAGCGCTGCAAATCCCCATATCTCACACTCACTGTAGGCACAGCCACTTTTTTTGGTGGTATTGGGGCAAAGAATATGTTCTCTGCAACTTGGTGGTTAATGGTATAACCACTTTGGAGCGTAAAGCTGGAATCAGATGTTTTCATAGTGCTTGCTTTTTTTTTGCTCATGGAGTTAAAAGTTATTTAACATTACAGAGGTTTTGAAATGTAGCCATTTCTTCTCTTTCTAAGCTGCACTTACACCTCTTTTTTCAAAAGTGGAAGCAAAGTTCAGGCCAAAACTGCAAGAGAGTCTTCACAGCAAGCTTTGTGCTGGAGGACATTAAAAAATCAAAATAAAACATAAATAAATTTAAAAACAAAAAATCCCCAGCCTCACTTTTCCCCACCAGACAGATAGGAAGATTTATGCAAGTCACCAAGCAAAACCAGATTTTGGCTGTTGGCAGCAAGTCAGGGTATAGCTACACAGCTACAATCTAAAATTAGAGCACCTAAAAATTAACTGTACAGCTGAAGAACTTTGGTCCCTGTGCTGAATAAGCAATCGAGAATTAGTAATAGATAGTTAACTAGCTCCATTTCTAATCCAATTGCATGCTTTTTTAAAAACAAAAATTGCCCCCTCCTCCTCCTCCTCTTTCTCCTCTCCCCTCCAAAAAAGGTAGTTGTAGTGTTTTTCTCAAATATGTTTTCTTTCTTAGTTAAGAAGGGTGTGGGGGGATGAGACACAGAAAACTGGTGAAATATAATAGAGAAAAACTAATTTCCCCGTATTGAAAAGTGAGAGACTTCCATATTCTTTAAGCATCACATTAATCTGATGTTCAACTTCTCCCGAAGATGAGCATTTTCAGATCCCCTTTGTGATGATGTGCGTTCTCCTGGAGGATCCCCTGTGAACTCCTCAAACCTCTGTGTCTGAAAACAGACAGCCCTGGGACAGCACCAGTCTCCAATCAGAGGTGGGGAAACTGAGGTATGAAGCTTGGAAGTGTGACCATACAAACCCAAACCATCAGGTTTCCCAGAGAAGGTGGTAGAAGCCACATCCCTGGAAACACTGCAGGCTTTGGGCTGGAAGGGACCATTAAAGGTGATCTAGTCCAACCCCCCTGCAGGGAGCAGGGCCATCTGCAACTAGAGCAGGTTGCTCACAGCCCCACCCAACCTCACCTGGAATGTGCCCAGGGACAGAGCACCGACCACCTCTCTGGGCAACCTGGGCCAGGGTCTCACTAACATCAGTGTCAGAATTTTCTTCCTTAGGTCTAGTCTGAATCTCCCCTCTTTTAGTTTTAAACCATCACCCCTTGTCCTGTTGCAACAAGCCCTGATAAAAAGATTGTCTCCATCTTTCTTTTAGGCCCCCTTGAAGTACTGAAAAGTCACAAGAAGGTGTCCCCGGAGCCTTCTTTTCTCCACGTTGAACAACCCCAATTCTCTCAGCCTGGCCTCACATCAGAGGGGTTCCAGCCCTCACGTCATTGCTGTGGCCTGCCCTGTCCCCGCTCCAATAAGTCCCTGTCTCTCCTGTGCTGAGGACTCCAGAGTTGGACCCAGCACTGCAGGGAGAGGTCTGGCCAGAGTGGAGCAGAGGGGCAGAATCCCCTCCCCCGACCTTCTGGCCACTAGCTGAGGGGAAGTTTTAAGGGTTTTTTGCCATTATTCAGTTTGCTTCTTTTAGAGCAAGTGTGCTTACAAGCCACTAGTTTTGAGTTAACAGTAAACACCAATTAAAATGAATATTTGAGCAGGGAAAAGAGTTAAGTTCTTGATCACAAAATTGGAAATTCAGCTGCAAAGAGAAAAGCATAAAACCATTAGAGCAGATATCTGGGACCTACCTGACATTTCTCCTCATGCTCTTCCTGCTACTGGGATTTGTCCTTAGGCATCTGTTACTAAGACAGCAGAAGACCCTGCTCGGCAGGGCTCTGCTACTGAAATGAATTTTACTCTGGGACTTAGACTCTCATGCATGCTTGGATATTTTATATTGGCTCTCGAATTTCAAAGCACATCCCCAGAATCCACATGTGGCTGAAAATACCTCGCTCTGATGAAAGAAGAAGGATTTTGGAATAAAAAAATCATGTTCTTCCCTTGTGAAGTCAGCTAGCAAACCATCCACTACTGCACTCTGCAAGTTGTACAATGGAAAAGGGTCTGTGGACATCCTGCAGGAGGTTGTCTTTTGATAGCTCCTGGCTCAGCCAACCTAAGCAATAACCTCAGCCTTTCCATGGGGGTAGAGTAGTTTGCAGTCAATGTGCTATGAAAAGCACATAATTTCTGCAATATTCTTTACAGTTCTGCAACTGCAGGGCTCTATGTAGAAATCATATGTGATGGATCAATGAACCAGAGGTGCCTGAGTCCCCCATGGTGTTAAATTTAAGGGGCTGCACCACAGCCAAGTATAAAATAACTCAGAATTGAAAAAGTCTGCAGGGAAGCTATACCAGCCTTGTTTCACAAATCCTGCAGGTCCCAGTGGAGTTATTCCACAGACACATGTAGGTAGTAGACACCAAGCAGACCAGGTTCTGCAACCCTTTACTCATCCATGGAGTCATGTTGCAGTCACATTGGCTGCAGCAGAACTGTTTCTGCAACTGCTCTCTGTGCTTCCCACAGTTGTGGGATTGGGCCAAATGCAAGGTCGTGCAACTGGGTCAGGGCAACTCTTGGTATCAATATAGGCTGGGAGATGAAAGGGTGGAGAGCAGCCCTGTGGAGAAGGACTTGGGGATACTGGGGAGTGAAAAGCTGGACATGAACCGGCAATGTGCTCTCACAGCCCAGAAGCCAGTGGCATCCTGGGCTGCATCCAGAGCAGCGTGGGCAGCAGGTTGAGGGAGGGGATTCTGCCCCTCTGCTGCTCTGGCCAGACCTCTCCCTGCAGTGCTGGGTCCAACTCTGGAGTCCTCAGCACAGGAGAGACAGGGACCTGTTGGAGTGGCGACGGGGTAGGCCACAGCAATGATGTGAGGGCTGGAACCCCTCTGATGTGAGGCCAGGCTGAGAGAATTGGGGTTGTTCAACGTGGAGAAAAGAAGGCTCCAGGGAGACCTTCTTGTGACTTTTCAGTACTTCAAGGGGGCCTAAAAGAAAGATGGGGGAATCTTGTTAGTGAGGCTTGTTGCAACAGGACAAGGGGTGATGGTTTAAAACTAAAAGAGGGGAGATTCAGACTAGACCTAAGGAAGAAAATTCTGACACTGACGTTAGTGAGACCCTGGCCCAGGTTGCCCAGAGAGGTGGTCGGTGCTCTGTCCCTGGACACATTCCAGGTGAGGTTGGGTGGGGCTGTGAGCAACCTGCTCTAGTTGCAGATATCCCTGGTCACTGCAGGTGAGCTAGATGACCTTGAAAGATCCCTTCTAACCCAAAACATTCTATGATTCATACTGTGGTTCTATGAAATTCAGTATAAGGGTGGTACTTTATTGGTGACATCTGCAAACTGAAGGATAAAACCTTTTCTGGTCACCTTAGGTTGTGTTTACATTCTACAGAGCCTCTAAATGGTTCTTCATCTCATTCCATGATGCTGGAGTGTCTAAGAAGATTTCTATGAACATGTATATATATATAGAATCACAGAATCATTTAGGTTGGAAAATACCTTTAAGATCATCGAGTCCAACTGTTAATGCAACTCTGCCAAGTCCACCACTAAACCATGTCCCTGAACATCACTTCTATATATCGTTTAAACCCCTCCAGGGATGGGGACTGCACCACTTCCCTGGGAAGCCTGTTCCAAGCCTTGACAACCGTTTTTATGAAGAAATTTTTCCTAATGTCCAACCTAAACCTCCTCTGGTGCAGCTTGAAGCCATTTCCTCTCATCCTATACAGAGAGGGAGAAAAAAGAATATAAATCTAGGAAAAAATAGTCCAAACAAGTTGAAAGTACTGGTTATTTTAAAGCAAGGCAAGCAAGCAGGATTGCTAAATTCTTACTTAAAAAATAAGAAGTAAAGAGGTGATGACCAGATTTCACAAGTATTTAGTACAAAACTTGTTCCCTTCCTTGGAAAGTGTAGATGACACAGATAAAGCAAGAGTCCTCTCCACATCAGCTTTATGGCTCAAGAGTCCTTGCAGCCCCATTTCCTCTTCTGGTGGCCATCTCTGTTAGTCTCTGTTTCCCTTCTTTTTCCTTCTTAACCTGCCAGTTTAGTTGACATCATCTCCCTTGTAGAAACACTTGCAATCCTGTTCTATCAGACCTCCTAATGTCCAGGATGTTGACATCCTTCAGGCATGGACGGGACGAATTTCATGTCTAGCTGGGAGCATGTGTGCAGGACAGAGGTCACTGCTGCCGCAGCACATGACACTGATGATGCCAGGACATGCTACTGTTTCTCATTTGTCAAATTTTAGGACTGGGCATGGCCAGAGCAGCAGTGAAAAAAGGAGTGTGGCCACATGTATATCTCAGCCCAGATGTAGTCCCTGCTGGGGTCAGTCAGTAGAAAGGAGTTTTCTACTGAAAATATTTACTTCTTCACCACCAGATCCTTCCCTTCCCTCTTCACCTTCACCATGGCTTCCTTCTCCCTCACAGTCAGAAAATGCTGCTTCCCATTGAGTCCCAGCAGACTGCTAGACCAGTATCCAGCCATAGCATGAACCACTTTGTGCAGTTCACACGCAGGAGCTCTCCTCCAGAATTCCCAAACCTTTATGGAAGGTCTTCAGAGAAAAATGCACATTATAATTTTAAATACCGAGGGAAGTAAGTGAAAAGTAAAGGTTTGTGAATTGTGGAAGATCATAAAGCCTGTGGATTTCCTGATATTTCCCAAATAATTTCTTTCCCCTTTGTTCTGCTATGGGGTTTTAAAATATTACTTGGTTACTTTTCTTCTACTTCTCGTTATGGTAGGATTTCAGCCTACCCATTTGAGGTCATGTATATATGAAGAAGCTGACTGCTCTTGAATGGGTAAGAAAGAGAATAGACAACTAGAAAACAAGAATTTAAATTGATACAGTTGTGCAGGGTTTGCACATACTGCACACCAATTCTTAGGGATTGTTTTGATGCTAAATCATCCTTATTAGATTTAATCTCCTGCTCTTGGGAAGGGGTTTAAGCTGCTTTTTAGAAAACCTACCAAAGTAAGGTTGTTTCTTTGTTCATATATTTTTGCATAGCCCAAGCAGCCAAGTGGTGATAGGATCTGAGGAAGGAGCTGGTGTGTTTACTTGAGTCTTTTGAAGGACGTGGGTGCTTACATACGTTTTGGGTCAGCCTGGTAGTCCATCAATGCATGTCCTGTCTCTACTTATGGTCAACAGTGGCTACTTACAAGACGAGAAGACTGGCATTGCTGTAATTTTCTAACCCAGGAGAGCAGGAGATGGCATTTCAAGTGTTGCGTTTAGAAGTCCAGTGGACTTATCTTCTGTATTTTTCTTCTGGTTCTTTTTAAATATGTATGCTTTTGGCCACGCCAGCTTCTGCAAACAGTGTGCTCTGGAAAAAGGGAAAACAAAGCAAAATTTATTTTAGTTTGCTTCAGAACTGTCTGTCCAAAGATTTCCATGGACGTTCCCCATTTCCCAAGCTCAAAGAAACAATTGTTTCACCATCTTCTCCTCTCTTCAGATGCTTCAGAGTTTCACAGACTGCTGCTGCCATCCCCCTCCATCGTCTTTTTGCCAGGATGAGGTCTCCTATCATGTGCCTCCTTGTATGGAAGAGGTTTCTATCTCTGATTATCCTTTTTTGTCCTCCTCAGAGCAGAACTTCACTCGTCGTTTGAATAACTCACATCATGAATTTATTTGGTGGTACAGAGATACTTTTATTTCTCATTCTTTACTCCTTTCCTAACAATTTGTATCATCCTATGTGCTCTTTTTAACCAGTCCTAAACAGAGCCACCCTTTTCAAAGAACTACCCACAAAGACTCCAAGACCTCTTTCCTGTGTGATGAAACAAATTTAAAGTCCATATGTGTGAAAGTTTCTCACTTTGGAAATAATATCAGCTATGAAGATGAAGAGATTGAAAAAATCTTCAAAGGGAACTGGGAAAAAAACATTCATGGAATTTATTGTTAAATGCAAATATATCACCTGGTTAGGAAGGCCCAGACTGCAGACTGCTGGGAGCTGCGGAAGTGTTATGGAAGACCTTTACGCTGTGCTCATCTTATTCTTCCCAGGCATCTGCTCTTGATCACTGTGCTGGTTTCGGCTGAGGTAGAGTTAATTTTCTTCATAGTAATTCATATGGGACTGTGTTTTGGATTTGTTCTGGAAACGGTGCCAATAACTGCAGGAATGTTTTAGTTACTGCTAAGCAGCGGTTATGCAGAGTCAAGGCCTCTTCTGCTCCTCAAACGACCCCACCAGCAAGTGGACTGGGGATGCACAAGAAGTTGGGAGGTGACACAGCTGGTACAAATCCCAAATGACCAAGGAAATATTTCAAACCATACGATGTCATGCTGAGCATATAAAGCTGGGAGAAGAAGGAACAGAGGAATGTTCAGAGTGATGGTGCTTGTCTTCCCAAGTCACCTTTATGCATGATGAAGCCCTGCTTTCCTGGAGATGGCTGAACACCTGCCTGCTGATGGGAAGTGGTGAATGAATTCCTTGTTTTGCTTTGCTTGTACACGTGGCTTTTGCCTTACTATTAAACTGTCTTTATCTCAATCCATGAGTTTTCTCACTTTTACTCTTCTGATTGTCTCTTCCATTGCACCGAGTGGCTCTGTGGGGTTTAGTTGCCAGCTGAGGTTAAATCATGACAGTCACCAACAGAGAAGTACTACTGAAGTAGCTGGACCTTTACTCTGAACCAATTAAGCTATTTTATCTTCTTATCCTGTGATTGAGAGATTTGTGAGGAGCTGAAGGTAGAAATGCTCTGCATGTGCTGGAGAAGCAGCATTTGAGTCAATGTGGCCTACCCATACCTCATCAGTGTAGGGAGAAAAGAGATCTGGACCCCAACCACTTTCTCTGTAGTGTTCAGAGATCTGCAGTCTTTGAAAGCCCTAAGAAAGAGGCAAATCTCCAAGAGCTGGAGAAATGAAGATACCATTAACTTCTCAAAGGTAGGTAGTTGCCTTCACTTCCTACACTGACGGCATGGCTCTGAACCTCAATCCAGAAATAAACTTTTAATCTTTATTGAAAGCTTTATTTCAGTGAGGAGGCCTCCTACCACCTCAGTTTCTTTTTCATGGACCAGCACAGAGCAGTAGAAGCAATGAAACCCTGTAACAAGCAAAAATATTGAACACTGGTGTCAGTAAGAAAGAAGAAGCATTCATCACTTCCTAGCAGGTCATGCTAAAGCTGGCCTCTCGAAAGATCTGCTGAAGCCTATTAGATAAGGCACATCCTGGGGGAAATCCTCTTAGAGCAGTGGAGGTGAGAGTGCAGATGATATTACCATTCCCAGCACTGCAATCATAGAGAAATAGGGCTGGGAAGGGATATTAAGAGGTCAGTGGGGCCATGCCCTTTATCTCAAGGGAGGATCAAGTCCATCCATGTCATATGTCACCAGGCAAACATGGTGTTAATGTGCTGTTAAAGACTCTGTGTGATGAAGATCTCACAACCTTTCCGGCCAAACTATCCCTAGTGTAAATTCTCCTGGCTCTATTTTGGATCATTGCTTTTTTTCACATGTGGTATGGGCATGAAGACAAAATTATTATAATAATAATTCTGGTTAATGGCTTCAAACTGGAAGAGGGTAGATTTAGATTAGAAATTAGGACAAAGTTCTTCACTCTGAGAGTGATGAGACACTGGCATAGGTTGCCCAGAGGTGTGTATGCTCCATCACTGGATATGTTCAAGGCTAGGTTGGATGTGGCTTTGAGCAACCTGGTCTAGTGGGAGATGTCCTTGTCCCTAGCAGGGGGATTGGAACTAGGCGATTTTTAAGGTCCCTTCCAACCCAAACCATTCTATGATTCTATGATTATTCCCTTCTCTGTATCTGTCTTATTGTCTTCTAAGGCATCTGTCTCATGCCTTCTAAATCCACAGTTCTTCAGGCTATACCATGTTAATTTGTTCCCTTGGATTCAGCAAAACCTCCATAAGCATCTGTGCTAGTATGGGTGCTTGCGTGTACATACATATGTAAGTGCATGTATGTGTATTCTGATGTTCAGCTGAACTCCAAGAGTTGGACAATATGGAGTTACCAGGACTGCCATGAGTCTAAAAATGCTTCCAACGTAAAAGAACTGCTGGAAATTGTCCCGTGAAAGGAATGCTTCCCCTCTACCCATCTATACCTCAAAGCTGTTGGTCTGTTCTTGAGCTTCCCCAAAACACTAGCCTATTTCTGGCCGAGAAATTTCTCATGTGGTAGGTCACTGAAAGGACTGCAGCATAAAAATGCAGATCACAGATTCAGGAAGCGATCAGGAAAGGATCATCAGGGGACAAAGGTACTTTTCTGTTTCTTTCTTTCATACGTGTTTGTGAGCCCAATCCATCCCCATCCTTACCTAGATCAGCCCTGAGGTTATTCTAACTCCCATCCTGTTCTCCCAGGGTCTCCTCCAGGGCTGATAAAGTGGAGAACAGTTGAAAAACAGGCTGCTCCAGATGTGAGTGTTTTCTGTCTCAGGGGACAAACTATTACGAGTAGAGGACCCTCATTATTCAACAATTTACCATAAATTAACCTTCATCCTGGCTACTTTGAAGTGACGGACACTCACATTTAGTCAATAATGTACGATGCGTAGCCCCTTGATGATTTCTATCCTTGGTGGATTTGTAGTGCAATGGTTGATTGTCCCAAGGATGGTGCCAGGAGCATCCTCTGGATCTGCCTGTAGATCAGAGGTGCTGAATTAACCCAAACTTTCCAGGGCTGAACAAGCCTTGAGTGCAAACACCACTCTTTGTGCTTTTATGGAAGAAGCTCATTTTGCTCTGAAGAGGTGATTTCTTAATGTCTTGGGGCCAACTGGCCAGCTGGCTCAATGGGTAAAGCCCTGTAGCCAAGACTTGAAGCAGAAAAACTGAGACTGGAAATGGGAATCCAGCAGGAGGAAACAAACTGAGGCAGATACAAGAGCCAGGAGAGGACACCAAGCCCTGAATCACCAAAGTGACCCAGGGAGAACATCATACCTCACTTGCTACCACCAGGCTAGGATGAAGCACCCTACAGACCCCCTACCTCCAACCCTGCTGCTGTGGGCATGTCCTTGGATCAGTCAAGTGCAGCTTGGCCAGAATAGTTGTCCCCATGTGACGATCAAAGATGTCTTCAGTGGACAGGGCTGCTCCCATGGGAAAAAGGTGTTTCCTGCTTTAACCAACTTTATATCCAGGAACTTGCCTTTTTATAGGACTTACACAAATGCCTCTAGGATACTTTTCTCCATAGGTTTATTTGATAAGGAATCTTTTCTCTACTTAGAATATTTTATAAAAACCAATTTCAAGATACGATCCAAATTTCCATGCCATCTTTAATCACAATGTGTGGCCTGTAGAGCCACAGGATGTATCATAATGACTTAAGAAGAACCAAGATATTTTCTGGGTTCACATATAAAACGATTCATGTTTGACTGTGTTCATACAGAGAACCCTTCTTGCTGATACAATGAGAATGTGAAGATAGAGCAAAAATGTGTGCTGTGCAGTTCAACATTAAACACAAGTACAGAGGCTCCTTTGAGTCAATCAGCTTCTGCTGTCATTAAGGGTTACTCATCAGTTCTACAGACAAACAACCAGAACAAAGTTTTTTGCAATAAGTGAGATGAAACGCTGGCCCAGATTGCCCAGAGAGGTGGTAGATGCCCCACCCCTGGATACATTCCATGTCAGGTTGGATGGGACTCTGAGCAACATGCTTTAGTTGCAGATGCCCTTGCTGGGGAGGTAGACTAGATGACCTCAAACTGCCCCTTCCAACTCAAACCATTCTATGATTCTGTTTCTGACATTGGTCATGGGTAATTTAGCTGACAGGAGATGGTGGTGCTGATGTGTCTGGTGCTGAGACATACCATCATTTGCTTGAGTACTTGGGAGAGAAAACCTCTTGGTCTCTTTCACAGCTCCTTCATGCAAGGAGGTAAGATCCAGAGACCCAGAGAACCTGGAAAAGTGTTCATCCTACTCCCTGGTTTATTTGTCAGGGCTTTGTAGTTTGGGTATCCTTGAACCCTGAAAATCCTTTGGCAGTGATGGGAGCCAGGCAGCCAGGATGAGACCTTAAAACAGCAGTTGGGCAGGAGCAGCATGGAGCAAAGGACATTTAAAAGGATGCATTTGGTGGTTGAAATCAGCCAGGTATATGCCCCTAGCTTTGTCTTCAGGGCTTAACTATAAAAGGACAGGCAGTGCCACCATTAAGATCCCAGGACATGAGATGGGGGATTCATATCTCAGTTTTGCTACAAACTTCCTGCAACCCGCAGCAGATCAGTTGAGTCTAGGTGCATCAGGGTTTTAAGACACAGGGTCATGCTTATTGCTGTCTGGTCCTGTGGTGCTCACGGTCTCAGACTGACAGCAGCCCAGCATCAAACAAGGGATTAAAGGTGCTCCCACTCCACATCTGCGGTGATTATGGATCGTATTTACTCATGAAGTTGCTTGGCAGTTCTTGTAAACAAGACACACCGTGGGATTTGTAGGTAATATCATGGGACTTATATAAAATGCAGCATGGGAAAACCCATAACCGAGCTAATTCGCTTATCTGAGGGACATATTGTGATTCTAGGGAGTGAGCATGTAGTGATATTGAGTCTCTCAAGTCAAGGTTTTAGGTTGCTGATGAGGTGTTTAGCCTTGATGTGAGATCCCACCATGCAGCTGCTTAAAGGATCTCCATTTCAGAAGGCAGAAGCTAAGCACTTTGTAAACACTTATGAAAATCCCAACTTGACGGTATCTTCTTGATGGAAGAATCCTATAGCATTGTTTACATGCCCTTGGTAATGAAGAGTTGTTCTAGGTCAAAGTACAGTGTGATGTGGAGATGAATTCCTCCAGCATCCACACATACCCTTGGCCATGAACCATTTGTTTGCATTAAGTAACAAAGTCCTGTGCTTGATGATGGTGGTGCAATTTTTTCTGTGCATTTTTTTTTCCTCTGTATGCATTTTTTTCCTGTGCATAGATTTTTTTGCTGTGCATGCAGGGTTTTCCATCCATACAGGATTTCCTGCTCACGCATTTTCACAAATCCGAGTAGTTTCGAAACAATTTCATTGTGCTTTCTGTATGTAATTTTCAGCGCATCTTAAGTTACTCATTGAAGACATTCTTGGGCTGCTTTTTGTTTGTCTTGTACAATCTAATAAAACATTAATCCATCTAGTTGACAGGCATTATTTTGTACTCTGACATCCAACATGCTGGCTCATGACTGTCTGATTTTACAGATGTTTTCCTTTCTGGTAAGTGATTGCTGCATTTTGAAGGTCTCATGTTGTGTAAATCATAGAATGGTTTGGGTTGGAAGGGACCTTAAAGATCATGTAGTTCCAACCCCCGTGCCATGGGCAGGGACACCTTCCACTAGATCATGTTGCTCAAAACCCCATCCAACCTGACCTTGAACACTTCCAGGGATGTGAAAGCACATGAGACTCCTGGGTCTCAGAGATGTGGTGGCTTAGCAGGTTGCTAGCACAGAGTTAATGGCTTTAACATCTCTGAGTGGGCTGAGGATGGGGACATGGGCAGGAGTAAAGAGTAGGCACAAGCTTGAAAAATGGATTGCCATACCCAGTATTTCTTTAAATCTAATATAAACCCTCCTGTTTCGTGCAGCATGTTGATGATCACAGGGCATTTCTCTGCTGGTGGGTTTTTATAGCCTGAGCATGGCGATTTGCCAAAATACTGTATCAAATGGTTCCTCCCAGAAGGGCTGTGTCAGGGGATGGGTGATGTAGCAAAGCAGCTCATTGGGTTCAAATCAGACAGAACTTAAATACTACCCCAAAAAAGTGTCCACATTCCTGCAGAGACCTGTGGTTTTGGTTGATTTTTAGATGCTTTAAATGGTTTTGAAAACAAAGTGATAGGTTTCAGATGCATTTGTGATTTTATTTCCTTTCTTGAAAGGGAAAAGTCTCTGCAGCATGAGGGAGGGATATTTAACATACCACGTTTGGGGTCTTTATTGAATTAAAAGCTGGAAATCTTTCCCTGAGCAGAAACCCGCACATTTTTTTAGTTGTTTGCCACAACTCTTTAACCTTATTCTCAGGGCAGTAAAACAGTTTTGTGGAACTAGAGCTACAGAAGGGCAAAAAAAAGCATTTTGTTTGGCTTTGCTCCTCTTGCAGAATTAGTCTGTATTTTGTATTCATCAGTTGTCGGAGGTTTTCTTCTGAGCCTCATGATCTGAGCCTGCTAAGTAAGGCAAATCCAGATTAGAGCCTCTCACAACAGAAATACTGGAGAGCTCATGAGGGAAGCGGTCAAAGGAAGAGACAGGCAGGAGGGGAGTATCAAATCACTACATTTTTTACTGTATTTTCCAATTTGGCATTTCCATAACTGTCCCCAAAAGGCTGAAATTAAAAATTTCTGCAAGACAGGCAATGAATTTATCACTTTTCTCTGGAAACAAGTCCCAAATCAAAGCTAGCCACAGGTATAGGGAGTAGACATGCTGGAAGGAAATATGCTGCATTTTTTTAGCTCAAAATGGTCCTTTTTTTGAGGGGACAGCTTGGATGTCTTTGAGTCCTACCATTTGTGCCTCCAACTAAGCCAGTTCCAAGCTGCGGAGTCCAAACGTAGTTTTGTTTGACTGGCTGATCCAGGCACTCCCCGTTTCTTAAGTATTCTCCATTGAAGGAGTTTAAATCCTCTAGACAGCTCGGTGTGAGGCTGAAATAGCATAAAAGCTTCTCTTCTTGCAGTGTTTTGCTCAGACACAGCTCTGGCCTCTTGAGGAGATGAGATTTGTCAACACGTTTTGCCCCCTGAATAGCCCCGGCTGCAGGGATACCTACAAATTATTATTCTTAATGTTCTATGTAACACAAGCCCAGGCACTGACCTCTCCTGGCTTTTATAGGTCCCTGAGGGATCAAGGACACATTCCAGTCTCTGAGATAAAACTGGCCTTGAAGGAAGCTAATTATATATAGCCAACACATTCCTCTGACCGCTGTTCTCCAGCACTGTAGTCTTCCTTTGCCTTTGGGTCTTGCATGCCCCTCAGCTCTCAGACAACTCCAGCACCTTTTCCCCATTCTTCCCTGGGATTTTTTCCTGACTACTCGTTTTCTGCCTTTTCTCTCTTTCAGAATAACATCACTGGTCAGGAAGTTGATGGACCATCCCACCTCCCATGTAGGTGTGGTTCTGGCATTGGACGCATCCCCACACCAAGTCCCCAAAGGGGAAGACTGAGGCCTCCATGGACAATCAAGGAGCGCACCTTCTAATGCAGCATTTCTGTCAGATAGGGGCAGTCATGTCACTCCTACTGACCCAGACCCTCTTGGCTGTATCAACACTTGCCATCTTTGTCCATGCCATGGACTGGACCTTGCATCCTGCTTCCTCCTCATTTGCTACATCCCCACAATATCACCACATCCAATGACCCATCTGACAGCTCCCCAAATTCCATCCCTCACACACTGCTGATTTCCACTCCAACAGCAGCACCTTTTTTCCTTTTCCCATTGAATCAAGATCTCAAATTCTCTTCCTCACCCCTAGAGACCTCCCTCATCCCCAGAGCATCCTGTGCTGTGTCCCTGGGGATATCCCTGTCGATGCCCTTCCAGCACTGATCCCCATCGGGATGTTTGCAGAAGGTCACAGCGATGTTCTCAGGATCTGCCAGTGGCATAGCCAACAGCAAGGAAGCATAGAAAAAAAACGTCTGGAATTAGGGTAAAGCTTGGGTGGTAAGGAATACCAAGAGAAAAGGATGGGAGAGAACTATTTTTATTTTCCTGGTGTATAAATCTTCCTTCTGTTAGGCACCTCTGTCCTTAATTAAGGACAAAAGAAAAAGTCTATTAATAGAAAGCAAGCAAGGAATCATAGCAGATGACCTGCTTTATTTGACTGGATTAAGTGTGGGATTACAGGAGTGTTTAGAAATGTTGATAAGAGCTCCATCACATTCTTCCCTGTTGTTGCTTCTTTTCTGGGAATAGGAGGGATTTGCAATGGGTCATTCAGATTAAGAATTTGGTGGAGTAATTTGAGCAGGGGAGGAGGAAAGGGAAAAGAAAACAAAAGACAATGATGGCGATGGTATTGTCAGTCAAGAAACAGTTCAGTTTTCCTTGTTAAATGCAATTCTTGCTGCTGCAGTAACAAAAATCACGGGTGCAATGAAGTGCACGTGCTCCATAGGGTTTTTGGTGGCTCCCTGCAGGTGGGGAATGGGATGTGGGAAAGAGAAAGAGAAATGAAGAGAGAGAAGAAGGGCTCTTACAGGGGCAATGCAAAGCTAATCTGAGCAGATGGCTTCCTGCCACCTGAAACTTCCACATTGTGAAATCCCATGAAGTGCAGAGTTTAATAAAGTTCTGGATATCAAGAAAAATGGCCTCGCTTGTGAAATGAAATGCACAGTGGCAGTGCTGCTGTAGCTGGTGACTAGTGCAAGGTGTCACCACGCAGGGGTGTCTGGGGTTAAATAAAGTTCTAAGCAGGATTCCTGGAGTCCAGGGGGGACGAACCCTCTGGATAAGTCCTTGCCCTTTATAAATGTTTTATTTCTTCTGCCCCAGTAGGGTACAGAATTGTGTTGCTGCCGAGGGTGCCTGGCATCATGCTGGGAGTATGAGCTTTCTGATAAACGGTGTTTCAAGTGTTGAGAAAAGAGCCCAGAGCAGTTAAAGACATGAAGAGCACCAAGCAAACAATGATCATTTGTTGATCTAGACAAATTCTATTTAAAAAAATGTACTCATGCAGCAGAAATTATCCCATTTCCAAACGAAAATAATGCAAAGGAAACTTTCAATAATTCGTATTTGCCTGAAAATATTTTGAAAAATTGGCCTTTACCCAGCCTTAAAGTGTGACCTTTCTGCTGGGGCCTTTCAAAATTCCTGACCACACATGGGATTTCCTTCTTCTTCTTCTTCTTCTTCTTTATACCTTTCATGTGTCCTACATGGGAAAAAAAAAAAAAGAAAACTCTGGCCCTACACCTACACAAACTGTGGGAAAATCAAGTCCTTCTCCTTATACTTTATGGACCACTGTTAACTGTGACTAAGTTGAGGTTGTGAAATAGTTCCAGAGATACGGGAAAACCTGGAGCTTGATATCCATCATTTCACCTTGCTTGAAGAGCTCTATATAAATTCCAGATGTCTGTCTTCTGGGATGTCATATTTAGCTTTGTGCTCCTCAAAGAGGTTGCTCAATTCATTTAGGTATTTCTGATGAACTTGATTAACCTCTTCCTCGGAGGGTCTGTGCTTCCTCTGCACTGGAATCGGCTTTCCAACTGGAAAACAAGCATAGGTGTTAGGAGGAGCCAATGTCAAGTCCCTCTGAACAATTTGCACATCTTAGAACAGAGCTGGGGTCCGTCTCTCTGAGAATGTGATGGATGAATCAATATGATGAGTTGTCCTGGAGTTTGAAGGGTAGCACAAGAAAGGAGGGAGGGAGATGGAGGTTCAGATCCTGGTTCTGCCTTTGGTCTCCAAGGTTACATCTGACCTTGCCTCAGTTTCTTCATCTGCAAAGCTGGTTAATGCCAAAGACCCTCTGTGTAGCTCTTTGAAGTAAAAAGTACTGCCATTCAGTGCAGTCCCTACAACATCTCAGATGTTCCACAAATAAAGATAACATCATCCTCATATTTGGGTTTGGCTTTCCAACTTATTCCCACATGGTGCTGGGAATCTGCATTAAAAATGGAGAAACTGAGGCACAGGAAAGGCCAAGACTATCTAAATACACTAGTAGTAGGGGTGCTCATATTAAACCTTCTGTGAAACATCTGATTTTTATTAGGAACCAAGTACCCACTTATCTTTAGAAAATCATGCCTTTTTAAAGGACAAATAAATTATCTTGATTCTCAGAACTAGAAGAAGCCCCTCCCCATCTCCCAGAGTCACCAGCAGCAGGACCAGGTGCCTGCAAGGGCCAAGGAAGTCTGTTAAGATACCTCGCTTCCTCTGGTCTCTTACTCAAATTGTGTTTGTCAAGTGACAGAGGATTTCATCATCCTGTAACGCTGCTGCTCATCAGATTAATGAAGAGCCCTTGTGATACGGCACAGCTCATAAAACCATTGAGACAATCCAAACAGGTTGTAAAGCAATTAGAAGTAATTGCTGGCTGTCAAACCTAATCAGTGGGGTGAGCTCTGATCTTTCCAAATAGCCTCTTTAATTAGATTAATTCATAGAGCATCAGCCGTGCTGGTGGGCCAAACATAGGATTGTTGGAATCAGGGAAAACTTCTTCAGAACCAAAGACTTTCTTGAAATTTGGTCTCCTATGGGTATGGTCTTAGGTTAAAACAGTGTGACTTGTTCATGTGCAAATAGGTTGGGGTTTGTGGCTGTTTCTGCATGGGACACTGAGAAACCTACAAACGGCTTAGGTGTTGTCCTACTTGTGTTTGTAAAATTAACATGGAAGAAGTTCAACCCAACCTTATTGCAGTGGTTCATATCACAGAGTTGCAATGGGGTTGGGGTTGGCTGCATCCCACATGGGTGATGGAGTGGCCCTGTTTGCTCTAGTGCTTTCCCAGCATAGCCCAAATGACTTGGGCTCTGTGATAAGACCAAGCCAGAAGCCCCAAAACAGTGTGACGTGAATCATAGAATACCAGGTTAGAAGGGACCTCAAGGATCATCTAGTCCAACCTTTCTCGTCAAAAACAGTGGGGGAGCAGTTGTGAGCAACTAAGGATACCCTTCTGCCAGAATGTTTCCAGCCCGCCACAGCTCATGCTCTCCATCATGATACTCCAGTCTGATAGAAGAACACAACCCAGGGACTGTCCCCCTTTGGCCAGGTTGCATGTGGCCAGCATTGTGCTGGTGCACCAAGGAAGGACTTACCTACGGTGCAGATGGGCCGCCGGTAGGGCATCAGCCCGAAGCTGTACTGGAAGATGCCTCGTGCATGGAAGAGGGGAAGGGAGATGCCCATGATCTGCTGGAGCCGGTGCTGGAGCTGTCGCAGCCAGGAGCCCTTGGGATTTCTCACCTGCTCAAAGAGGTCATTCTCCCCAAAAGAAAAGACGGGCACCAGTGGGGTGCTGCAGGGAGTAGAACCCAATGTAGGAGCATGACGATTAGCAAAGCTCACCCCAAAACACCTTCTTCCTCCCTCTCCAAAACCAATAGGAACACCCCATTAACAAACCACAGACCAGAGCATCCCTCCCCAAGCACCCCTTGACCCCATCCCGTGCATCACCCATGCTGGATGGCCAGACGGACAAATCCCTTCCTATTCTTCAGCAGCAAGGTGCAGGATCCTGGCCGGGCGTCCAGTGCCTCCTGTGCCCCACCAACGATGATGGTCAGCACATTCCCACCCCCCGGCTTCTGCAGCACGTAGGACGCACTCTCCTTGTCAGAGGAGACAAGACCTAGAGAGGCAAAGATGAAGAAAATATAAGCATCTGTAAAACCCACATGACTGCCATTGGTTCCGTACCATTTTTTTTTCCCATTATCGTGCTCCAGAGAGCTACTAGACACTTTATTTTCAGGGTTTTCCTACACTTCGGCAATCTCAGCCCAGGTCCCCTGAAAGATGCTGAATTCACACACAGCTCTGCTGAGTGAGTATACAATTATCCCAGAAGTGAGAAACCGGGGAAAATACCAGGAAAAAAAGTAAACTGAGAACTAGCTGCACTGCGCTGGTTCCCTGGGAACTAAGCCCCAGGGAAAATCTGTTTTGGTTTGTTGTCAAATGAAACTGTCCAATCCTGAATCATTCTATAGTCAGTGAAACATCTGCTTCAGGCCAAAACACAAATTTCAGTGGATACTGGTAATTTAAACTGGAATTTAACACAGAATTTGATCCTTTGATGTTACTTACTTACAAAAGTTAGAAACGTTTAATTCAGAAATGACAAAGCAACATTTGAATTTTTTTCATAAAACTATCCTTGTTTCAGGGGCTGAAATAATTTACAAATTAAAACCTCTTTGTTAAATGGATTCAATCGACCTGAAAATGAGCTATGCACTGAACTCCCACATTACAGTGATTAAACGTTCTTTTGCCTGGGTCATATCTCTCTCATATCTCCCTGTTATGATTCCTTGTTCCCCGTGTAAATATTTTTCAGCAGCAGGAGCCAGGGTTTATGTAGAAAACAGGGTGATGAATTCCCTGGAGTATCTCAGGTGGAGCTGGATGCCTGAGTTTAGCCAACTGCATCCTGCTTATGATATGAGCCCTTTTGGCTGGAGAAGTGGCCATTCCCCTAGCCCACCGGTGACAGACAGAGGCTGATCACCTCCTGCAGGTTTCCAAAAATCTCTCCAGTCTCCTATCTCCTTCTTTCCATTCAATTTTTACCTATTCCTTTTTATTTCTTCTTCCTCTACTGCTGTGCGGTTTTGCAACACTGTGAGCTGCTATTTGCATCCTCTCTCCCAGGATGATGCTTCCCTGCAAGCAGCAGCAGGAGCTTCAGAAAAAAATAGGTTTTCTCCTTCTTTCAGTGGCAACTGCTATTTCAAGCCTGAATGTTATTTCTATGGAAAGAAAGAAATACAAGACCCCTGCCCTGCTGGTCTCAGCATTTCTGCTCATGATTTACTCTATTTTGCTGTTACACGGCGCCTGGCACAACGATGCACTGAGCTCTGAGGTGATCTAAGAAGTTGAACAACAGTGATAACAGCAAGGAGAGCAATATTTAACTTCAGAGAGTTTTTGGATGCCACCTCTGGCAGCTGTGTCCATGCATGGGATCCAACAGGCCACAAATGGCGACAAATAGACCCTGGACTCCTCTTCCCAAGCCTCCCTGGTGTTTTCACTTTCTGCTCCCTCAAAAAGCATCTGACTCACCTACCTATCCCACAGTTTGCCTGTGCTTTTGCCCTGCTTACCTCCACTCATCAGGTAGTCCCTGAAAAATGGGATGCGAAACCACAGGGAGAGCATCATCAGGTGCGGTGTGATGCCCGGGAAGAGAGTGGAAAAGCCCGATGCCTCTGTGCAGAAATTGAGAAACGCTCCTGCCGCCAGGACTCCGTGGGGATGAAAACCCATCAGGTAGTTCTGCCTAGGGTCCAGCTCCGCTGTCTTCACCAGCTGGACACAGGGATTGAAGCAAAAAGGGACCATGAGTTACTGCTGTCACCTTGGGGAGAGGGAGAAATGGCTACCGAGAGCAGATAGGGGATTCCTGGAGGAGAGTACCTAATATCCACTGTGCCTTCTCTTGGAAATGGGCAACTGGAACAATCTGGTTGTTTTTCACTGAGATGTATTTCATTGCCTGTATTTCCATCTCCTCCCACCCACTGGCCAAAAATGACATTTCCAGTCACGGTTCCTCATGTTACCTTGAGCTGGCCTAGATACTGTTGAGAACCTACTTTGTTTAAAATGTTTTCCAATACATTTTCAAATATGGGAAAAAAGCTAAAAAGTGAGAAAAGGGTGATTATTTCCACCGGCCCCTCCACCCCACAACCAGAACAGCAAAGTGAGTGCAGAGTGACTCTGGTAATGATGCACATAAAGCTGCTACATGCCACAGGGACACATCCCCAGTCAACAACACAGTATGAACCAAAGGTTGTCCTGTCCAGAAGTACACGTCAGGTGATTGAAGGATGCTTTTGTACGTGCTAAGGTGAGATCCAGCTCCCAGACATCTAACAGAGGGCAAGCTAATGGTTCCCTTTCCACTGGGAAAAGTTTGCAAGAACGCAGCTGCTTGTGCCTGTGTTAGGTGCCCAGGTAACCCATGAGTCCATCGAACAGCAATGATGTCTGCCCAAGGGTGCTGCAATTTTCCTGGGAGAAGGAAATGGGGAATGCCCATGTCCAGCCTTTAGAGACGGACAGCATGGATTGCAGATACAGTGCAGCACACGGTCAGCCCTTGAGGGTTGGTTAAGGAGCTAGCTGAAATATTTAGCTGATCTGAAAGTGGGTTTGGAGCATGGGAGATGCTACGTGGGAGAACATGAGCCACAGCAGAAGAGGGGATGATTAAAGGGAGATAAGGGACAATCAGGATTTGGACTCTGTGAGTTACACTTGATATGGACTGTCCAGAGGAGAGGGGCTGGTATGACAATCCACTTCTCAGATATGCCACCGAGAAGGCCCTGCCATGCCAACAACAACCAACATGTGCACAATCCAAGCAGTGAAAACTGAATGCTGATGCCTCTGCACACTTTCTGTGGTTGCTGAGGATGCTCACAGCACAGTGGGAAAGAATGGACCTTTCCAAACTCAGCCGTCACAGAGGCACCATGAATTTCCAGACAGCTCAAAGGCACTTTTGCTCAAGGAGAGCCAGCTGTATCCTGGGCTGCATCAAGAGAAGTGTGGACATCGAGTCTCTCATGAGATTCCATCTGGAGTACTGCATCCAGCTCTGGAACCCCCAATACAAGATGGACATGGATCTGTTAGAGTGGGCCCAGAGAAGGCCCATAAACATGATCAGAGGGCTGGAACACCTCTCTCATGAGGCCAGGCTGAGAGAAATGAAGTTGTTCAGCCTGGAGAAGAGAAAGCTCTGGGGAGATCTTATTGTGGCCTTTCAGTATCTGAAGGGGGAGGAACGTTTTATGAGGGCTTGTAATGGATGGTGGCTTTAAATTGGAAGAGGCTAGATTCAGATTAGAAATTAGGAAGAAGTTCTTTACTATGAGGGTGGTGAAACACTGCAACAGATTGCCCAGGGAGGTTGTAGAGGTCCCAATGCTGAATGTGTTTAAGACCAAGTTGGATGGGGCTTTGAGCAACCTGGTCTAGTGGAAGGTGTCCATTGCAGGACAGTTGGAACTAGAAGATCTTTAAGGTCCCGTCCAATCCAAACCATCCTATGATTCTATGATTAAGAACCAAAGCCCTGTGCGTTTTAGCGTGTCACCCCTCAGAGTACCCCAATCCCATCCGCTCTCAGGGAACAGCTAATGGTGCATGTGTTTTCCTAGAAGCAGCCAGAACTGCAGCATAATCACGAGGGTGTATTTTACTTTCTTACATTGTGGCTAATTTCCCATCTGTCCTAAGGCACTGTTGACTGTACATATGTGCCCATTCAAGCGCTTGCTCCTAATGAGAGGAACGGACAAACATGAGTCCCACCGCTACCTGGGTGCAGTGGTGCCTAGGCAGGAAGAGGGGCAGATGGCTGAATTACTAATTGTCCAGGGCCTCTGCCACCATTTGCTCATTTTTGTGTAATCTCAGCTTGCATCATGTTTCCTGCATTCATCTTTGGCTTCCAAACAGCCTTTCATCTCTGTGTGATTTATAAGCAGGGAGGCGAAATGCTTGAGTGTGTTGGAAACAACTAAATTTCCAGCTGCGTGTGCAGAGTGACAAGAAGTGAGGGTGACAGCAGACTCAACTCTTGGTTGCTCCCCAAGATCACACCATCTACCTTGCTAATGAAGAGCCAAACTCAGGGTATCCACTGAGCTGTGCAAACTACTTCAACAGGAGCACTTCAACAGGAGTTGAAGACACCACACACAACCTTAAAAACCCTCCCTAGGAGATATCCAGCTGCTGCCTTGGTGTTCATCCTAAGGTACGAAGAGGGAGGACAGGAGAGGAAAGAATGAAGAATAGGACTTGTAGCCCTAGGACAAGGGGTAATAGTTTTAAACTGAAGGATGCTAGATTCAGGCTAAATATAAAGAGAAAATTTTTCATGATGAGTGATGAAACACTGGCCCAGGCTGCCCAGAGAGGTGGTAGATGCTACATCCCTGGAGACATTCCAGATGAGATTGGTGGGGGCTCTGAGCAACCTGTTCTAATTGAAGATGTCCCTGCTCACTACAGGGAACTTGGACAAGATGACCTTGAAAGGAGTTTTCCAACCCAAATGATTCTATGATTCAATGATATGAAGTGAAGGAAGAGGGAGTTTATGTCCGTTTACAAAGAACTGGACACCCACCAACCAGCAATTTTTCCAGCTCTGTCTCTGGTTGATCCTATTTTCTCTTGATCTTTTCCATTCAGATCACCTTATGATTTATTTTGTTTTTTGTAGAACACATCTGTTTTCAGATATTGCATCTTTCATCTTGCTTTGCATTATCATATTATTTGCTGTGCTTTTTGGTTGTTGTGGTTTTTTTAGGCTAATTCTGTCTGCAGACAAAGCTAAATGCAACTCCCGGTGTCTTATAAGGCTCCTGAATGGCACGTCTGTCCCTGATAAATGATTCCTTATCTCCCTAGTGGCCTCAATGCCACTAAAATCTAGAATCCTACCAACCACTGTTGGTTCTGGATCAGGCCTTTTAAACCACACATGTGTTTTGGAGCTTGGTCATGATCTGTCTACCTGACTGTATGTATCTTATATATCCAGTTGACAGGGACCTCATGAAGTTCAACACGGAAAAGAACAAAGTTCTGCACCTAGGGAGAATCAGCCCCAAGCACCAATACATGCTGGGGGCCACTCAGCTGGAAAGCAGTTGACAGAAAAGAATCTAGCAGTCTTGATGAACAGCAACTTGAACATAAGCCAGCAATGGAACCTTGCAGCAAAGAAGGCAAATGGTATCCTGGGCTGTGTTAGATATAGTCAGCAGGTGGAGGGAGGTCATTCTTGCCCTCTACTCTGCACTGGTGAGGCCACATCTGGAGTACTGTGTCCAGTTCTGGGCTTCTCAGTACAAGAGAGACATGGACATACTAGTGAAAGTCCAGCAAAGAGCAATAAAGATGATGAAAGGACTGGAACATCTCTTATGAGGAAAGGTTGAAAGAGCAGGGACAGTTCCGCCTGGAGAAGGCTCAGGGGGATCTGATCAATGTATATGAATACCTGAGGAAGATGGATCCAGGGTTGTTACAGCACTGCCCAGTGCCAGGACCAGAGGCCAAGGGCACAGGCAGAAACACAGGAGGGTCCTTCTGAAAATCAAGAAGCAAGTTTTCACTGTCAGGGTGACTGAGCACTGGCACAAGTTGCCCAGAGAGGTTGTAGGTTTTCCATCCTTGGAGATATTCGAAAGCCATCTGGACACCATCCTGGACAACCAGCTCTGGCTGCCCCTGCTGAAGCACAGAGGATTGGACCAGATCATCTCTTCCAACCTTATCTAGTCTGTGATCCTGTGATTTTTGATTCCCTGCTCTAAGCCATGAGAAGCTAGAGGGTAGGGGTCTAGTCAGTCAAGAGTTACTAGATCTAGTTAATGTTTCTGCAAGAGCTGTCCCCTGCAGCAGCACCGACCACATCTTAGTTGAATTATTTGCCTCTTTCAGCTGTGTAGACAGGGCTCCTTCCAGGACATAAGCAAAGAAGAGGAGAGAAGGTCCTCATTTTGTCACAGTATCTGCTCATATTTGGATGATTTGGACAGACCTTACAGAGAAATCAAAGGCTTTGTACAGGACTGAGAAGGAATCTGTAGCAGAGAAGAGACTTGGACAGTCTCTTAACACCATAGGTCAGACCCCTGGACTCTAAACCATCCTTCTCCTTCTGGAAACTCTTTAACACGGAAGTTCAATCCTCCCATCTGGATTGTTCCCACTGTTCATTCACTTCTTCCTTCTGTTCCTGCCAGAGGTCAATCTCTGTTCCCAGGCTACCAGGGAAGTTAATATCCAACAGCCCAGCTCTCCTGCACTTCAGTCCTGAAGTGTTTAACAGGGCTGGGGTTGAAGTGATGGGAGGTGGGACTCTCCTCCCTCCTGCCTTGGCCAGATTGTGATTTCTACACCCACCGGATGACGTTTGGTGCTCTGATCTTTCTGGGTCAATTGAATCTTTAATAATTGTCAAAGGACTTAAGGGTCCAGCCAAGTTGATCTATGTGTAAACATTTGAGGCAAGTGCTTGACCCAAAGTTTTCTTGGTGAGACAAGACCATTTTCTCAGAGATGTCTGAGAGATGCCAAATTAATGTCTGCGGCCTGTAGTCCGAAGGCAAGGAGCTGTTAGCAACTCAGGGTTGTGCTCTTCAAATTGATCCATGAGTTTTCTTACTTCCCAGAGCTTCCCTTTGGCATGGTCAGGATGCTGACTGATGTCTTGAATCCTGACAGTAGAAATGACCCCTTATCAAAGGTGTTATGAGGCCTTCCAGATCCCAGATCTAGGGTGATCTTCCCAATAGATGAACTTAAATTTGTGTTCTGAAGGATGAATTCTACTTTATGTTTCTTCTTCATGGAGAAATATCTTGATAGCTACCATTGTTCAGTGCTCATGGTGATTACTCTGTAATTGAAAACTTTCTTTATTCTGTCTACTTAAATGTGGGTCCAAGACATGAGTGAAACCCTCCCACAATTCCTCCGGCTCCTGCAGAGATGTGGTGAGAGCTGCGCAATGCACTGTCAGCCATGTTAGGGAAATGCATACACAGACTTCAGGAGCTCTGACAAGAGCCCACATATGTACTGGTGAGGATCTCAAGCAAGTCAATCCAAATTAATTTTAAACTGGATTAGTTAAACCATATTAATGTCCCAAGTAGATGCTCTTAGCTGGAATTAAAGTGGACTTCATTTGGTATTTTTTTTACTTCGATTGGTTGGTTTTAATTAATTTTGGAGTGGACTTAAGCTAATTGGAATTAGGGCTTCTGTGTGACTGTATCTGCCCAAGAGTTCAGCACTGGTTTAACAAGGCTCCTTTAATTCACCCCTTGAGATGTGGCTGGGTATTCCTGGTTAGAATCATAAAACAAATAATAGAATCATTTAGGTTGGAAAAAAACCTTTAAGATTGTTGAATCCAACTGTTAGCACTGCCAGATCACCACTAAACCATGTCCCTCAGCACCACATCTCCATGGCTTTGAAACTACTCCAGGAATGGAAACTCCACCACTGCCCTGGGCAGCCTGGGCCAGGGCTCGACATCCCTTTGGGGGAAGAAATTGCTCTTCATGTCCAACCTAAACCTCCCCTGGTATAACTTGAGGCCACTTCCTCTTGTCCTGTTGATTGTTCCTTGGAAGAAGAGACCGGTCCCCACCTGGCTTCAACCTCCCTTCAGGTAGTTGTCGAGAGTGAGAAAGTGACTCCTGAGCCTCCTTTTCTCCAGGTTGAACAACCCCAGGTCCCTCAGCTGCTCCTCAAAAGACTTTTGCTCTAGACCCTTCACGAGTTTTGTTGCCCTTCTTTGGATATGCATTAGCCTCTCAATTGTAGTGAGGGACCCAAAACTGAACCCAGGATTTGAGGTGCAGCCTCACCAGTGCCTAGTACAGGGAGATGATCATTTCCATAGTCCTGCTGGCCACACTAATTCTGATCCAAGCCAGGATGCTGTTGGCCTTATTGGCTACCTGGGTACACTCTGGCTCATCTTCAGCTCGCTGTTAACCAACACCCTCAGGTACTTTTCCACTGAGCAGGTTCCAACCACTCTGCTCCAAGCCTGGAGCACTGCCTGCAGATTGTCTGCTATAGACTGGACTGTCCTGCCTCAAGCTGTAGGAAGAGGGAGGACAAGTGATACTCTGCATACGGCTGGTGCACTAGTACTTGAGGAAAGTAAAATTATCCCTGAGTCCAAACGGTTTGAGAGCTGGGCGCTCCGGCACACCCTGAAAATGAAGTGATACCCAGACTCCAACTGGCACAATTTACAGGACTGAAGAGTTAAAAAAGTTGCTAAGTGAGGAATTCATATAATCATAGAATGGCTTGAGTTGAAAGAGACCTTAAAGATCATCTCGTCCCAAATCCCCTGCCAGGGGCAAGAGCACCTCCCACCAGATCAAGTTGCTCAGAGTCTCATCTAGCCTAGTCTTAAACACTTCTAGGGATGAGACATCCACAGTTTCTCTGGTCAACCTGTTCCAGTGTCTCACCACCCTCATAGTAAAGAACTTCTTCCTAATGTCTAATCTAAATCTACCCTGCTCTAGTTTAAAACCATGGCCCCTTGTCCTATCTCCACACACCCTTATAAAAAGTCCCTCTCCAGCTTTCCTGCAGTTCCCTTTCAGGAAATGGATGACTGCTATAAGGTCTCCTCAGAGCCTTCTCTTCTCCAGGCTGAACAGACCCAACCCCCTCAGCCTGGCCTTGTAGAAGAGGTCCTCCAGCCCTCTGATCATCTTTGTGGCCTCCTCTGGACGCTCTCCAACAGATCCATGTTCTTCTTGTGTTGGGAGTTCCAGAGCTGGACTCAGTACTCCAGGTGGGATCTCACAAGAGCAGAGTAGAGGGGCAGAATCACTTCCCTTGGCTTCTGGCCACGCATCTTTTGATGCAGCCCAGAATATGGTTGGCTTTTTGGGCTGCCAGCACACACTGCTAGCTCATGTTAAGCGCTTCAGTTAGTCAAGTCAAGTTGAGACAAGTATGAGCACTTCACAGTGCCTGCTATGCCAGGGAACATGTAGTCAGGGAGGGTACTGATGTGCCATGACATTGCATCCTTAGGGATGGATGAACATGTGGTGGGAGACAGGGAGTAGCATGGCATTACTGCCACAACTGTTCACAGAAGGAGGGATATAGTCAGGAAACCTGGTCAGCAAGCTTCTGCCTTCTTCATTTAGTCTCTCACATTGAATCACTATTGTACTTCTATCCTTCTCTGGTGCCAGACTCCATTTCCAAGGATGTTAGGTTCATTAATCTGGTTTTAAATAGGATAAATCTCTTTTCAACTTTTTCCTAAGCAGATCTTCAGGTCCCTTGCTGTCCACAGGCACCTTCAAAGAGCATCTTTTGCAGGATAAAACATGCAGCCAGTTTCTCCATGGGATGAAACTCAGCAGAGAAATCCAGAAATCCAGCCAGATCCAAAGAAGGAGAAACTGTGACAAGGCAAAGAGAAGTGCATAGCCCATCCAAGGGTTTCTGGATGGGAAACCAAAAGAAGGGCAAATATTTGAGTACTGCCAGCAGCTACTGGGGAAGATGGAGTTTAGGTGCTGGCAATGGCAAGAGTCTGAGAGGGACAGTTGGAGAAATAGGGGGCTTTGGGCACTGAGATTTTCTTCAGGTGCCGCAACGTCAGGTCAGATCTGTGTTTGCAGCAAGCATCAGGGAGTCTGACCTGGTGGGTTTGAATTGAGTTTGGATGGGATTTCACCACCCTCGCTCCCAAGGTTGTGGGTAAGGATTACAGCTCCAAAATGCCCAAGTCCTCCCTTGGTCTTGTATGATGCTGCCTTTGGAAGTCTTGTATGATGCTGCCTTTGGAGGTCTTGTAGTATCTCCTTCATTCAGTGGTTTAGCATGGTACTTGGCAGTGCAGATGGTGGGACACAGTTCTCTGGTGGACCTCACCTCAATTGTGGCCTCTCTTTTACTTAAGGTCAACTGAGGACAGAGAAGAAAGGGCCAAGACATGGGACAGAGAAGATCCTCAGCAAAGGACAGAGAGGTGGCTTTCAGCCATTTGGCCCTATCTTGCTCTTGCCCTAACAATCCCTCATCTCTCCTCCAGCCAATACAAAGAAGCAAAGTGAATAGCTAAGACTGCTGGAAATCAGCAATTATATTTAACATCATGGGCCATGACATAAAATCCACAGTTACAAATAATTACCACTCTTCTATGAAAAGAAAGAAAACATTCCTGGTAGCCCTTGGTTCACGCGAACTGGAACTGTCCCCTCTCTGCAATGCCTCCCAGAACCACAACACATTCAAATAACCCCCGTCATGGTTTATGCAATTATGAGAATGAATGAGCTATGGGATGGAGCCATCCCAAAGAACAAGTCCTAAGGGTCAACTAATCCTCCAATGACTCATTTTCATTACACTGACAAAAAAACCAGTAACGCCAGCAAGTCCCCAAGTACAATGACAGAGGTTGCGAGTCTGCCAGCTGCTGTAGATAGTAAGGTCTAACTGGCACTTAAATAACCCCAAGGCTAGTAGGAAATGTCCTGTGGCTCTTTGCAAGGAGAAGACAGTGCAGTGAAGACCACAGGGACTTTCACACAGCAGGCACTTTTCAGGCTGTCCTGAATTAAGCTGGTAAGTTGTTGCCTGCTGAGATTGCTCTGAATGATGACAGCACCTGAAGAGAAAATTTGTCCCTCAAAGACCTTAATTTTAGCTTCCTGCTGCTAGATTTAACTTGTAACCCAGGTCATGTGATCTAAAGGTGAAATGTCTTGTCTAATGTGATCATCTAGCCCCAAATTATAATCAGTGAGAAAGATGATATAACTTCTGCTTGAGGACTACGATAGAGATGGGTCTCATCAAGCTTATGTTTTCCTCATTTCACCCTACCTTCCACAGATCCATGGTGCTCCTCAGCTGAGATTACCAAAGCACCCTGATAGGGAGGTTGGTGATAGCAGTCTTACTGTGACAGGAGGGAACAGGGATGGGGAGAAGAAGCGGTGAAGATGTGCATTCACTTGGCTGTGTCACGGAGAAATTTGGTTTTACTATAATGCTGGGTATATCCTTCATAATAAAGATACTCTAATAATGATAGAGAAGAGACTAGGCAAATGAACAGAAGGATTTGGGCAGAGACCTGGCTGCAGCAGACATATTGTTGACTTCTTATTGAATGTAACATAGATAGAGCAATCCAAGGTATCAAAAATATCTCTGGAGGTAACATCATAGAATGATAGAATGGTTTGGGTTGGAATGGACCTTAAAGATCATCTAGTTCCAAACACCCTGACATTGAAAGTATTGATATTCCTTACTTCTATTCCCTTACGATCCTTCACTTGTATTCCTTTCTTAAACCTCACTTGCATGAAACCTGCAACTTCTTGCCTGGCAAACATTAAACAGGCCTTGTGATGGTTCATCAAGCCCTGCCTAGCAAGGAACGAATAGGTCTTGGGATGGTTGATTAAGTTTCCTGAGGACTACAGATAACGGGGACTCAAGTTGTCACGATAAGCGCAGAGGAAGATGCCAGTGTTAAGATAAACACCTGGGAACTAATTTAAACTAACCATCTTAAAGCATCCCAAGGCTGAGAGTTGGATGAGCTAACTCCATGACCACATATGGGCAAAGGAAACCCAAAGTTCAGCTAGCGAACACTGTGAGGAAGACTATGCATGACCACTGGAGGGATGAAAAGACCCTAACCCTAATTTTACTACGCATGCTTAGACTATGTAAATGAATTCTGAGAACTCATGACCATAAGACGGCCTTTTCCAGGAACTCTGATGAATATGTGTGTTTTTCTGTATATTAGTTGGTATGGTTTGCTAACTCCTTGGAGCACTTATGGTGGAGAATCCCAGTGCTGCCCAGTGCTGCTATAAAGAATGCTGTTTAATGACAACTTTGTTGTTACTGGGTTTTTATCTCGGAATCCCTGCCCAGTTGCACCTAGCCTCTCACTTCAGTGAGGAGCGTGAGAAAGCCAGGCAGTTTGGAAGCTCCAAATTTTGTATTCACCATGGGCAGGGACACCTTCCACTAGGTAAGGTTGCTCAAAGCCCCATCCAACCTAGTTTTGAAAACATGCAGTGATGGATCATCCACAACTTCCCTGGGCATCCTGTTACAGTGTCTCACCACCCTCAGAGTGAATAATTTCTTCCTAATTTCTAACCTAAATCTACCCTCTTCCAGCTTGAAGCCACTACCCCTCATCCTATCACTAAAAATACAACATCAACCCACAACAGCTATCACTTTATATCTGTTCCAATGTAGTCTGCCCCAAACAGATTCATTTTGCACCTTTTGGTATATTTTCCACAATTCTAAAATGCAGCTAAACTCAGCCATGTACTGCAGGTCTATCATAAGGCTGTATAAAAAAGGGTGTACCAGAACCGGGTTAAAATACAGGCGGACAAAGCAGAAGTAACTTTCCTGTGCAATGCACTGGACCCTGCCTTGCATTCTCCTTGTGTTTTTCTCACTCCCCTTCTAAAACCACCAAAACTCATTCAGGTCCTGCCTGATCCTGTAGCTTCCAAACCCCTACTTAAATTACAGTCAGCTCCGAGATAAATAAACCAAGCAGCAAAATGGAACGTGCGCAAGGGTGGTATCAGCAGAGGGTGCTCCTTGCACACATTTCAGAGACATGGCTTGCAGCCTGCACACTGCCCAACACTTGCTACTAGCACAGCGCAAACTCACACTGCCCAACTCCCCAGATAACAGATGGTCACCCCAACCTCTCTTTGTTTCCCTAGCTGCAAACATGCCCATGAATCCCTGAAAGGCAGCATTTAAAGCCATATTTATTAAAATAAAATAACAGGCAGCTCTTCCTGTCTTCAAATACTGCTGCTTGGTCATGCTAAATTTGCTTAGGAGCTGCATTTAATCTTCCCAGACCAACTAATTCTCCAGGGCTGAAAAAAAATCAATCTACATGCAAATACAGCCTGGGGTTCTGGATGCCCATCCATGTCCCCAGATCTTCTTGTGTCCCTGTTCTGGCTGGGTCTTTGGGGAAGTGGGGTTGTTCAGTCTTGAGAAGAGAAGCCTTGGAGGAGACTTTATAGTGGCCGTTCAGTTCTTAAAGGAGGTCTACAAGAAACCTGGAGGGACTTTCTACAAAGACATGTAGTGATAAGATAAGGGGTAATGGCTTTAAATTGGAAAAGGGTAGATTTAGATCAGACATAATAAGTTTTTCACTATGAGGGTGGTGAGACACTAGAACAGGTTGCCCACAGAAGCTATGGATTCTCCATCCCTGGAAGTGTTCAAGGCCAAGTTGGGTGGGGCTTTGAGCAACCTGGTCTAGTGGAAGGTGTCCCTGCCCATGGCAGGGTTATTGGAACTAGATGATATTTAAGGTCCTCTCCAACCTAAACCTTTCTGCGATTCTGTGATTCTAAGTGAGAAGTCCATGTGAACAGCCAGCTGTGAGCGTTCAGACCCAAAGCTCTGCTTAGTTCATCCTAAGAGCAGCATTCAGAATGGCTCACGCAATATTTGCAATGCTTAACTTCCATTCTGCTAGAAGCAAATCACCTCATATTCGGCAGTATGAAATGAAATGCCTTCTGTGCAAGGAAGCAAACACATCTGGGTTTTTTAGGTGGGGAAAAAAACCTGACAGGTGGGGAATACAACAGAGTATAAAACCAGGAGTGACGTAGGAAGGTGGGACAGGATTTGCAGGGGCTAACCAGAGAGTTTCTAGTGAAATGAGCAGTGATCAAGGAGGTCTTCATATGGTGTGGTTCACTTGGGGACCTCCTTGCTGCGGAATGCAGGGGATATCAAGCAATTTTCTGCACTCTTGTAGTGGCAAATGGCATCAGCTGTGTTTAACAAGGGCTGCTAAATCCTAGATTCTGGCATAGGAAGTCCCTAAGCAACAAAGTGTGGAAGACTTAGAAAATGGTTTGGGGAAATAGTATTATGTGGTTGCTTGGTTATAATATTCCGTTTATTATATTTTGGGGTTTTTTTGCTGTCCTTTTGGGAAGCCCCACTGAGTTCTCCCAGACCAGCAGGAAAAACAGCTCCACCACCCCCTCACTGCCTTCACTCACGCAGCTACAGCCAAATCCGGTAGCCATGCTCCCTCTACTGGTCTCACTGGTCCTCCTACCAGGTCCTTCCTGCCTGCCTGACAGAAGCACCCAGGGAAGGAGGGACAGACAGACAATGCAGTGTGCAGCTCAGGAGGGGGTTTCCATGGTCTGACAAACGGACAAGAGAAGAGTTATCGCTAGGCTGAGCTGACAGCTAGGTTTTAGGAGAGAGGTTGGTCTGACACTGCCCAAGCAGCAGATTATGGCCACAAATAACTTACAGAATATACATTGCATATAATCATTACAGGCACATCAATAGCCCATAGCGATTCTAGCATGTTCTAAGGCAATCTTGAGAATAATTTATTAGGAATCTACTTGGAGTTTCCTATTTATTGTCATAAAATAGTATTTGTCCCTTACTGATACTTACCATGAGCTTTCCTGTGATGTGTTCCCCTTCCTCAGAAGATTATGATACACTTTTTTTGGGGCCTTGCTTTGAAACGCATTCAGAAGCCCTTAAATCACAAGTTAAGCTTTGAGACT
This sequence comes from Baryphthengus martii, assembly GCA_013396935.1. Lineage (NCBI taxonomy): Eukaryota > Metazoa > Chordata > Aves > Coraciiformes > Momotidae > Baryphthengus > Baryphthengus martii. The sequence goes on along the minus strand of VWZK01014951.1, from coordinate 100,897 downwards.
GACCATAAAATAACTCATTGCAGGTTCTTGGCATCAGTTTCTGCCATGCTTTTGAGCAAAGAAACTCAGTGGCAGTAGGACATGGGCAAGGTAGACTCACTCTCATGGATAGTCCTGTTAGAGGCTAAGCGACATGCAGTTAATCCAGCTGAGAGATGGGAAATTTGGCTAGCACATGTCAGTTCCCAGCATAAAATTAAGTGGATTTACTTGAATTACCCACACTAGTGGGAAGGGAGGGTGCTGATCTGTTTTAACCCAGCTCATCTATCTTTACCAGTTGCACCCAGGTCCTATGAGAGGCAATCTCAACTTGCACAGTGCTATACGCCACTAACTGGACATGGTCACAGACCTTTGCTCCTTTGCCTTCACTGACCCAAGAGGCATATCAGGATGAAATAAAAAGTGAAATGAAGGGAGGGGAAATGCAAAGAAATCAAAAAGCTCCAGTTTCCCTGGTGCAACATTTGCTTTTGGAGTATCTTGGTGGTGGTGTCTTTACAGACAGATCTCAGTTCATCCATGGTATTGCTCTTCTGGACTGATGCAGTTTGCCTTGATATCAAGTGGTACGTCCACTCTGGTGAAAAGAAGTAATGTTTGCTGGGACACACTGTCTGTGTAACCAGGTTGTGGCTTGGTAAAGCCCCCATTTTACCTGCACCACTAGGGTCAATATTGCCCTGAGCGGTGGCCTGCAAATGGGATGATGTGACGTCGGAACATACATTTTAGGCACCATCATTTTAGGGGCAGATGTGCCCATCTGAGTTGTTATAACACCACTCTGGATAAGATCCAACCAGTAATGATAGAAAACCAGACAAACCTATCTTCTCATTTGTCTTACCTAGCCTTGATTTTTGCCTTAAATTAAGCTGTTTCCACACCAATCTTGCAGTCTGCTCTCCAGTACCTTCAAAATTTCAGGTGTGTTTTATTGGGGATGTATGTTTTTTTCTCCCTGATAAACTGAAGAGATAAATCTCATGTTTTACTGTTGAAGAACAGGGCTACGATTCAAAAAGAGCTGGCTGTTATTTCTGGTTGAGCAGCAAACCTGACAAATGACCTTGAGCATATAATCTCTGGTCCTCACTTTGCTCCATCTCCCCCTAATCCTTACACCAAGGCTTAGTCTATGCAGGACGGACTCTCAGACTGGGCTCTTGTTTTCCCTTTGTGCTAATGAGTTTGGGCTCCCCACTTCATTTTACCTGGACTGCAGCACCCAGCTCCTGACTCCAGGCTATCTCTAATCAGCTGTGTGCATCCCTTCAGAGTTCCCTCAACAAGTGATGTTTCATGAAAGGAATTACCTTACAAATTCCCATAGCTTGGTATGCCCTTGAAACTTACTCCCTTACATGGTCCATGAACTCTTCTACTGCATTGCTCAGATTTGTACCAACTTGTGATGGCTCTGAGACAGAACTTTATGCTGGTCCATGCATTCATGCCGTGCCAAGGTAATACCAGATAAAGAGTAAGAATCATAGAATGCTAGGTTGGAAGGGACCTCAAGGATGATCTAGTCCAAGCTTTTACTGCAAAAGCCTAGTCTAAACAACCTATTCAGATGAGTTTTAAAAGTGTCCAATGCTGGAGACTCCACCCTTTCCTTGGGGAGATTATTCCAATGGCTGATTGTTCTTGTGAAAAACGTTTCTCTTGTGTCTAATCAGAATCTCCCCAGGAATAACTTATCCCCATCACCCCTCATCTTTTCCATTTGAATTCTTGTAAAAAAAGAAGTCTCCATCTTCTTTGTAGCTACTCGTTAAATATTGGAATATGGTGAGGTCTCCCCTGAGCCTTCTTTTTTCCAGGACAAACAAAAGCAGTTTTCTCTGCCTTTCCTCATATGGCAGATTGCCAGGCCTTGGATCATTTTGGTGACCTTTCTCTGGCTCCTCTCCAGCCTGTCTACATCTTTTTTTTTTGTGTAGTCATAACCAAAACTGAACACAGAATTCCAGATGTGGTCTGAGCAGCAGAGTAAGGATAAAGGCCAGTCACATGCATTAAAGTAAATCAGGAGATGTCACAGAAGTCCTTCACAAGGGAACGACAACTCTGTGAGATTACTCAGTATGCACCCAGCTGTACCCATCCAGCCTCCTCCCCAGCAGAAGGGGATGCTGACCTTGCAGGGCACTAGGACTTCTTAGATTTTGGTCAAAACTTGGCCCTGTGTCCACTGGGTAAGTACTGAGCACCCTGAAGAGCAGGAGTGTCACAATATAGACAAGCAAAACAGAAAAGGGGAGATTTCCTCAACTGCTGAAATGCAGCAAGGTTAAATGGGTTTGTAATAGGAAGGTGATTAAAGGATGAGGTTGTGAAAATAGTGGTCTGTGTCTTTTCTGGATTTTGCAGTAAAGTGGGAGCTGGGAAGATAATCCCTCAATACTGATTTCTCAGCACCCCATGCCACAACTGCTGGCCCCAGGCTCACCCCCAAGCACCAAGGCAAATTTTTTCCATGAATCTTGTAAGAGACAATGGGATCAGTGGCACTTACCGTGATGGGGAAATAGTCCCTCATGTACCTCCAGATGATGCTGTTTCGGAGGATGTGGATCCGTCTCCCACCCTTTCTGGGTTTTTCCCTGTCTATGAACCACCATGCGGCATAGAGGGCACTGACCAGCCAAAAACGGGTGAAGAAGAGGGCGATGAAGGCAACTATGCAGCACTGTGCTGAGAGAAAAAACAGCAGTGAGTTGGCAGTTGGGTTGGGTGGACTTTGGGTGACGAATTATTCACATGAAAGGACTCTGTTTCATCCTGTGATGGAGTCCAAGCCTTCATTGGGCTTGCTGATGACTTATTTTATTAGTGTGAAGGCACTTTTTAATGCAGAGGTCACTTCTTTCCTATCTGCCCCAGAAACCTGGAGAGGAACCAAGCACCATCCTTGCAGCAACCCTATTTCTCCAAAGACCACTATATCCCTCTCTTCCCACAATACTGATGGACTTCACTGCATCCAGAGAGTGCTCAGGGATCAGATCCATGTGTTGTCTGGCTTTTCTCTGGAGTCAGTCTGATCTCTGCAACACTAATATCCATGTTTTACCTCAAAACTTCTATTAATATGCCCTGATCACGCTTGGCATTTTGCAATGGCAGCAAAGTGGGGGACAATGCTCTGTCTGTACAGCCCCCGATAGCTTTGTTCCGAGCTATCGATTCCCCATTTTAATTGTGCCCTTGATTTTAAAGTTTTTACCTTCCCATATATGAGATTTTATTCTTTATTGAGTTTTTCCTTATTGATTTTGGACCTTTTCCTCCACTTCTCAGGTTCACTGTGAACTCTAGTCGTGGTTTCTAGGGGATCTTCAGTCCTTCCAACTCGGTGTCATCACAGGTTTTATAAGACTGCTCTATTTCATTCCTTAAGACATTAATGACTTGTGACTTTCCCAAGCCATTAAAGACTTTTCCAAGTTGCTTCCAGTCAGTGCTTGGCTTTGTTCTCTACATCCCACCTCCACTCATGCCTTGTGTTTTGACATAGGAACAAGAGAAGAAAAGTCTGTGTGCAAACAAGCACCACTTGGTACATCAAATCTCACCCAAGTCCAACACTGTCTGTCTGCAGAGACTGGGAAACACTGATGGCCACAAGGTGCTACCTGGTAAAGTAGATGCCCTAAAATGTGCCTGGGAAGAGCTGTGTCCTTTCCATAGGTCTGTCTGAAAGCCTTGGTGTTGTCTGAGAAGGCAGAGAGCGAGCTAGAAAAGAACTCCATTCATCCAAGGCCTTTGCCTTCCCCAGCCCGTGATTTACATTATGTGCAGTGGGTCATATATTTTGTTTTTCTTTGGGTCTTCATCACAGATCTGGTGCCCAGGGCTGGAAGGTATGAGGACAGAGATCACAGAATCACAGGATCACAGCATGGTGGGGGTTGGAAGTGACATCTGAAGATTATTTAGTCTAACACCCCTGCTAAAGCAGTGTCACCCAGAGCTGGTTGCCCGGGACCACAACCAGGTGGGTTTTCAACCTCTCCAGAGAAGGAGACTCCACAACCTCTCTGGGCAGCCTGGGTCAGGCTCTGGCACCCTCAAAGGAAAGAATTTTTTCCTCCTGTTCAGGTGGAACCTCCTGGGTTCCAGTCTGTGCCTATTGCCCCTCATCCTGTCACTGGGCATAGTTTGGCTGACAATAGTTTGGCCTCATCCTCTTGACCCCTGTCCTTTAGATGTCGAGAAGCACTGAGAAGATCCCTTCTCAGTCTTCTCTTCTCCAGGCTAAACAGCCCCAGGGCTCTCAGCCTTTTCTGGTCAGAGAGATATTCCTGTCCCCTTAGCATCTTCATAGCCTCCACTGGACTCTCTCCTGCAGTTCCTTTTCTCTCTTGAACTGGAGAGCCCAGAGCTGGACACAGCTGGACACAGAGAGGGAGGTGAATCTCCCTTGACCTGCTGGTCACACTCTTCTTCATGCACCCAGGGGACTATTGAACTTCTTGGCTACAAGAGCACATTGCTGGCTCATGGTGAACTTGTTGTCCACCAGAACTCCCAGGTCTTTCTCTACGGAGCTGCTTTCCAACAGGCCACCCCCTTGCCTGTACTGGTGTATGAAGTTATACCCTGTTCAGCTTCAGCTGTGAGATAGATGCATCCATGCCCTCATCCTCTGAGACCTGGATTTTCATCTTTGGGAGTCACCTGGCACCTGCCCTCTCCAGCTCTTCTCAGCTAAGACCTGTTGGAGAAGAAGTGCTGAAGTCTTATTTAAGACCTCCTTGCACCTCTTGTTTACTTTTATTTAAGGATAAATAAATAAATAAGTAGATCTGGTTTGTAGAAATATTTTTGGTGTGTGTTAAGCAACCCTGATCACAGAGTTTTGCATGAAAAAACAAATCCCTGACCTTTTTTTAAACACTGGCATGATGGTACTGATAATTCCTATGGGGGACAAAAAAAAAAAGCAAGCAATAATCTTGCAGTATCCTAAATCTCCTGAAAGCTGACATGGGATCTTGTGTCCTCATGTAGGTAGAGACACTGCAGCAGACGCCTGTGCAGGCACTAATACAGCACATGGGGAAATGCTGCTGCTCTCTGCAGAGCAACAGGTCTAAGCTGCAACACTTCCTCCAGGTCAGAACGAACCACTACTCATACCTGGTGCCTCTCCTTTCAACAGTCTTTACAACTCTGTCTTTACAACTCTTGAGGAAAATAGCATACAGCATGAAACAAAGTTCCGGGGTCCACATGATACATAAACACTGCTTGAGGAACAACGTGGAAGTTGCAATTTTATCGCGTCAGGTCATCAGGTCTGCTGCAAAACTGTGCAGTGCCCAATTCTCTTTTTATCACGCTGTACAAAGCTCGAAGTACATTCTGCAAAGTGAAGGAGGTGTTCTGGTCCAAATCTATGTACTTATCATCTAAGTGAGGGTTTATCTTGCAATTATATAACGATTAATTTCTGCCTCAATTAATTTGCAAGTCAGGGTTTTTTATTATTTTTTTTCAGGGTAGATTTTGCACACAATGACCTTCACTCAATCTTAAGATTATTTTTTTTTTTGTGCATGTAAAATCTCATGATGTCAAGTTTGCTGTGGGAAAGGTGCCCATTCGTGTCTCAGAATGGATCCTCAGTCTGAAAGTTGCTGTGGATGGGACCAAATAGGCAGGAAAGTTCCAGTAAATGTACAGTTAAATCCTACCATCTGCATTCAAACCAATCCTAGGCTTAGGATTATTTAGGATTATTTATGGGCTGTTTTTTGGCAAGGAGAGGACACTCCATACCACTGCCGGGTTTTCGAAGGAGAGTGACGGTAGCTGCTTGGATCAAGGGAGATTGCTGGCCCCATTCCAACTTTCTTGCAGACGTCTGTGTGTCATGTCCTCAAACTCTTCAATAAAAGCATAGCAGAGGTAGTGTGATCCCATCAGTTGGACACAAACTTTCTGGACCACCGATGACAAGATGTTCACCACAGAGCTGTATTCCTGCTTCCTGAAAGCCATGTCATGCCCCCAGACAGGGTTCACCATCAGCTTCACTACCCTGGACTTCATGCTCTTCAGCCTGGCTCCAGGGTCTCTTCACTGGCACTGACCTAGCCTCTTGTGGCTTATACAGGTGACTTGTCACATCTTAAGAGTCTTGTTCTCCAAACTGCTGAAAAATAACGTTCTACACAAGAAAGGCCCAAATCCTGCATCTGTTTGAGCTAAGACATAGAGGGAAGGACTGTACACCAGAAGCCAAGATCTGTTTCTATTCCTGCAAATCCCAAACTTTTCCTGCATCTGCACTGGAAGGGAACATGCATTCCTCTTCCTCCATGGGCCGTATCCCAGAGGCAGAGCAGCAAGGACAACCTAAAGCCACCTCCTTGTGCCTTTTCTGTTTCTTTCTTGCACGACAGGCAGAAGGGATATGTGGCAAACAGGAATATTTGCTTGTTATGAGGCTGTTCCCCATAATCAGTGCTTTCTTCCCTTAAAGAGAATCTCAAGAGGAAAATGAGGAACAACTAGTGTTTCTTGACCGTCCCTCTCTGGATAGAGGACAACTTCAGAGTTGCCCACGTGAGAGACATATTTCTCTCAGCACTTGTTTTCCCGCAAATAACTATCATTTCCTCGGCTATCTGCCAGGCAAATACTTTGAAGGATATCATGAACATGACATTAAGGTCTTGGGCAGCAAATCTCAGCAGTATCTCTCTCCTGGGGCAAACTCCAGCCTATGTACAACTCACTGTGCCCACAAAGCAAACCACAAAGCTCTGTTGGGCCTTAAAAGTGCCACAGGAAGAGATCATATCATTATGTGGATAGAGAGAAACTGTTCTTGGTTCATTAGAAATCCATCTTTGAATCCCATCAGCTGCCAGTGCTCTGCAGAGCCAGATAAGCTCTCCATCTTAGAATCATAGAACGATTTGGGTTGGAAGGGACCTTCAAGACCATCTAGTTTCAAATCCCAGCTTGGTCAAGATTTCCATGGAAGCAAGCTCTCTGGTGACAATAAGGACTGTAAACACATCAGACATGCAAATTGTAGAATCCCAGCATGGTAGGCGTTGGAAGGAACTTCTGGAGATCATCTCATACAACCTCCCTGCTAAAGCAGGATCACCCAGAGCAGGATGCCCAGGATTTCATCCAGGCAGGTTTTGAGTTTTGCCAGAGAATGAGACTCCACAACCTCTCTGGGCAGTGTGGGTCAAGCTCCATCACCTTCATAGGGAAGAAATTTCTCCTTATGTTTATGTCAAACTTCCTGTGTTCCAGATTTTGCACATTGTTCTTTGTCCTATCACCGGGCATCACTGACAACAGTTTGGCCTCATCCTTTCATCTCTGCTCTTTAGATATTGAGAAGCATTGAGAAGATCTCCTCTCAGTCTTCTCCTCTCCAGGCTAAACAGTCCCAGTGCTCTCAGCCTTTTCTCAGCACAGAGATGCCCTACTCCCCTCAGCATCTTCGTAGCCTCCACTGAACTGTCTCCAGTAGTTTCTTGTTTCTCCTGAACTGGGGAGCCCAGAATTGGATACAATACTCCAGATATGGCCTCAGTAGGGCAAAGCAGAGAGGGATGAGAAGCTCCCTTGACCAGTTGGTTATAGTCTTCTTCATGCACCCCAGGAGACCATTAGTCTTCTTGATTACAAGAGCATACTGCTGGCTTGTGGTTAACTAGTTGTCACCCAGGACTCCCAGATTCTTCTCTGTGGAGCTGCTTTCCAACAGGTCAACCCTAACCTATACTGGTACATAAATGGTGACGAGACACGATTATAACGTGTCCCTGCCTTGCTGCCTTTACAGTATTCTTTAAGGAAAAGAAGGGGACAATGTCCTTTAATATTCAGTCCTAGCTTCACTACAATAATCTACCTTCCACCCATCTGTCCCCACAACTCCCTTGATTCCCAGCATCAGACTGCAACCTCTCAAGTCATGGTTGTACATGCAAGAGGAACATGCAGTTTTGGGGGTGCAGTTGGAGAGAGTCATGATCCTTATCCTCTCCCTCTGCAGTCTTGGGCTCTTGTGAGGAAGCCCAACTGCATGTGCCAAATTGATATAAAATGGCTTAAGCCCTTACACAGAGATCTTTCAAGGCAGACATCACCATGGGCTGCAGGAGGAGGTCTAAGGTGCATCATACGTGACTTTGTAATCACATCCATTCAGTGATCTGAAAATGGACAGATAATCCTAGGCTAGGATGAGATTAGCTACACTGTCATGGAAAGTGAAGAGAGACCCCTTCAACCTATCACCAAAATCTAAGGGCCCATGACAAGAAGGAAAGCTCCATACAGACCCTAAATCTTACATTTTCTGTTCAGGCCAGATGCAGGGAGGTTTGTCTGTGATTGTCCATAGTGAGGTATGGTTCTGGATGAAGCAGTCATAGAACACTCCTGAACTGCACGGCCACCGAGATCTGCACCCAGCCTGACAACCAGGGGTGCTTCTGAAGCAGCTGTCTATGATCCAGGACCCTGTACCTTACATTTCCATGGCTGTATGGGAGTCAGCAATGAGAAGACACATCCACATGAATGTGATGGCTTTCTCGGATGCTCTCACAGGCAAAGCGGTTTCCTAGGCTGAGCTCCTTCAAAGAAGCACAGAACCAAAAATTGTTTGGTGGCGGGTGTCTTGTGTTAAGTAGTTTTGTTGTGAGCAGTAAATCCCTCCCTGAATGAAAATATGGTTGTATCACAGACAACACACAGGCATATGTCAAGAGCTCCAAATGATCCAAAGGCTACAAAGCACACAGAAGACTGTGTGACCAAGTGCAAACAGGGACCGTGTCCAATCAAAGTGCTGCTGTCCCAACATGGTTGCTAACCCAGCATTTGTTTATTCATCCTGAAATAGGGAAAAGATCACCCTATGGAAAGAGATTTTTGACATCACAGCAGCCCCAGAATGAGGCAGATTCATGGTGCAGCTGTCAGGAGGTTTCGCAAGGTGTAAGGTGCATATCGCTGAGGTCCCTAATGTCGGCCTAGAGTTCCTGACAGTGACAGATTGCACAGATCCTGTATCCCTTGGTATAGCCAAGCCTGGCAGCCTGGCAAAGCTGTCCCAGGCTACGGACTATGTTCAGTTGTCAAGGAGGCTTGACTCATGCTGGCACCGTGTGCCCTTTGAGCCAACCCTGCTGATTGAAAGGGTTCAAAGGCTGGGCATTGTGCACTCTATCTGCAGAGGCAGCATGCTTGGGTCTCCTGCCCCTGCATCGGGTTTCATAGAATTGTAGAATGTTTTGGACTGGAAAGAGTCTTTCAAGGTCATCTAACCCATCTCCCCTGCAGGGAGCAGGGACACCTGCGACTAGAGCAGACTGCTCAGTGACCCATCCAACCTGACCTGGGCAACCTGGGCCAGTGTTTCACAGCACACAGCATAAAAAAAATCTTCCTTATCTCTAGTCTAAATCTCCCTCTTTTAGTTTAAAACCATCACTCTTTGTCCTGTTGCTACAAATCATCTCTCCCATCTTTCTGATAGGTTGCCATTTAAGGACTGAAAGGCCACAAGAAGTCTCCCTGGAGCCTTCTCTTCTCCAGGTTGAACAAGCCCAACTCTCTCAGCTTGGCCTCGCAGCAGAGGGGTTCCAGCCCTCAGATCATTTCTGTGGTCTACTCTGGCCCCAGTCCAACAGATTTACGTCTCTCCTATGGTGAGGACTTCAGAGCTGGACCCAGCACTGCAGCGGGGGGATCTCCCCAGAGCAGAGCAGAGAGCGATGAGCAGAGTAGAGGGAAAAGTTTGTCTGCATCGGTTCAGCCCTACATTAATGCTCCTGCATGGTGTGTTCGGATGGATGTCCATGCTCAAGTGCATAGAGACCAGGAATAAGAGAGGCAGTGGGAAGCAGCACAGCAGGTTTGCACACCAGCCTGCTGTTTTTGGTGCCCTGCAGAAGCCTGACTCCACTGCATTAGAAGGGAGCACTGGTCAGGAGTGTGATTCTGCAGTGCGGAGGCAATGGGGTTCCCACTCCACATCCTGCATCCCATCCTTGCAGTGCGCACTCTCCTTCCAGCAGCTGTCAGCATCTGAAGCAAAAGGCACCTTTTGTCTCAGTGCCTTTGCCAGGAGCATCCTCAAGGAAGCCAGCAGCCTGGACAATGCTGGCCTGTTGCGAGAGAGATGCTGCTGTAGAGCTCCCTGACAGCACCACTGCTGCACTCATCCAGCACCCCATGGAGAATGAATGAGCCCCTCGCCTCGTGCTTGGCTTCTTGGGGAATATATTTCCACAACCATAGCAACAGCTGCCTTCAACCAGTGCTGCGGAGTGGTGGCTGCTGAGATCTCCAGCCAAAGGGCTGAGCAAATGTTTGGCAATGGCGGACCCTAAGTTTCCAGGAGCCCTTTTCCGGCAGCTGAAGCACAAGCCTGTCTCAGAGAGAAAGAAGAAGCCAGCAGCCAAATCCTGCCCATGGAAGGTCTGATCTCTGTGCCTGAGGGTTATAACTGAGGGTGGTAAGGGGCATTTGGCAGCTCATGGGATTAAATTAAGGGTATTTCTAGCATCGAGATTTCACAGTTGTTAAACAGGGAGCTTTTGGGTAGAAAGCTCCAGGCTTACAGAAACTTTGTATTGAAATCAAACCATCTGGAATTATCCCATAACGTTTGATTATCACCTTTCTAGTACCTTTCTTATACTGTTTCTTAACTGCTTTTGGTTTCAGATTGTATCACCAAAAAAAAAATAAAATAAATACAAGCAAAACCATTCCAGGGAAAGACAGTAATCTCTGGAAGGCCAGTCATGGAGGAGGTGTGAGTTTGATCTCCTCCTCATTCGGAACAAGATTTATTTCCCTGCAGGAGACAGTCTGAGTTTTTAGTAGCTCCACATCCTTACCCTCTGATTGGGGAGGATTCCTCTCTCCCACCCATCTTCTGAGACTAGTCAATAACTATCTTGCCACAATAGAGCAGAAGCTTTACACAGATCCCATCTGAAACTAAGAATTTGCAAGACAATGATAGGCAGTCATCTTCCAGCTTGACTCCTGATGGGCTGTGAATCACCCACTCTTTGACAGCCTGGCTCTGGGTCTCCTATCTCCTTATTTCCCAGGGAATCCTATCCAAAACTGCCTGTCTCTCAGTTCCAACAGCCTTTGATGTCCTCCACACAGTGGTGAGTCTGTCAGGGTCCCAGTTTGCTAATGTGTCTCTTTCCCAGCCTACTTGGGGAAATGCCCTTTGCGGGTCTCCAGGGTGTCAGGACCAGGGGCAATGGGAAAAAAAACAGAACACAGGAAGTTCCCTCTGAACAGGAGTAAAAAGAGGTTGTGGATCTCCTTCTCTCGAGACATTCCAAACCTGTCCAGATGTGATCCTGGATAACCTGGTCTGGGTGACCCTGCTGGAGCAGGAGGGTTGAACAAGATGATCTCCAGAGGTCCTTTCCAAGCCCCACCATGCTATGATTCTGTGATCCCTATAAAGCAAAGTTTCTGTTCTCAGGGTTGCAAAGTAGATTTCTTCATGCTCTTCCCATCCTACCAACCCTCAGACATGGGAATACCATTTCTCATGACTAACACTAGACAGGACAGCACTTTAGACCAGGAAAACACTAAACCAAAGAACAGGAGAATCTGAAGCCTCAAGCGGTTTTAGCTGCTGTGTAAGGCCCATAGATATCCCCATGAACAGACACACAGCCATGAAGCCTTAGTGTCATCATGCTCAGATCAGGTGGCAAGAAGAATAGAAAAAAAAAAGGGGAGGGGGAAGAACTGCTTTAGTGAGACAGAGGGTCCCACACTGCTTTTCATACAGCGAGACAAATGGAGACATAAGAGTGCAACATCTGCTGCTCATCACTTGTCCTAAAATGGCCTGGGATTTGATGCAGGATCCCAGAAGATACCTCTAATGCCAGTTTCCTTTGGTTCCAGACATACGGTCCAAGGTCTTCCTTAGGGTTAGGGAGAAAGGGCGTTGGGGCAAAAGCTGCAGGGACTTGGACAAGTTTGAGAAATGGGCCTGTGCAAACCTGATGAGATTTGACAAGGTCCAGTGCAAGGTCCTATACCTGGGTCAGGGCAATCATTGCAGACTGGGGAATGAAGGAATGGAGAGTAGCCCTGAAGAGAAAGACTTGGATGTGCTGGTGGATGAAATGCTGGGCATGAGCCTGCAATATGTGCTCACAGCCTTTAAAGGGGCCTATAAGAAAGATGAGGACAGACTCTTTTAGCAGGACCTGTTGCAACAGCACAAGGGGTAATGGTTTTAAACTACCAGAGGGGACATATAGACAAGATATAAAGAGGAAATGTTTTACAATGAGGGATGGTGAAACACCGGCTCAGGATGCCAGGGAGGTGGTGGAAGCCTCGTTCCTGGAAACATTCAAGATGAGATTGGATGGGGCTCTGAGCAACATGATCTGGTTGGAAATGTCCCTGCTCACGGCTGGGGTGTTGGAGTAGATGACCTTTAAAGGTCCCTTCCAACTCAAACAGTTCTATGATTCTACAATTCTCAGAGAATGAAAAGGAGACATCTCTTACCCAGACCTAGGAAGCTGAAGACCCATTGAACCACCGATGCCGTCTGAAGCCTTCTCTGCAGTGGCAAGGAGAGCGGAGCGAACTCAATCTTCATCTTGGGCTCTACGTGCACGTCTCGAAAGGAAAAGGAAGCTCCGGAGACAATGAATGCAAAGTGCACTGTCGCCAGTCAATATTTACCCAGTCTTACAGTATAAGGGGTTGTGCAACATACAGCGGTGGTGGTGGCTGCCCGCAACCACTCTCCCATATGGGGAGGCGAGGCACACTGCTGCCGGGAGGTGTCAGCGACTTTACGACAGCATGACTCATCACGTGGTCATGTGTAGGCAGCAAGGATTTCAAGCTTTTACCACCCAAATCTGGGAAGTAATCTCTCTTCAGTACCCAATCCTGCCTTCAAGTGCCTGTGTCTTTCAAATTTTGCAGTATGAGGATTGCAATTCTTTGCAGAGACGATGAGGCATTTTCATGATTATTAATTTAATTTTCATTAAAGCTGTTCTAGTTTCTTTTTCTAATCAATAAGTCTCTCTCCCTTATTCTCCTTCTCTTCCCTTTCAGGGAGGGAAGGGGGGTTAACAGAGAGTGTCTGTTCTAAGTCTAGTGGACTGCCCTGACCCTAAACTGTGACATGTGTGTAAGCCAGGCTTTATTTTTCCCATTCCCCTACAAACCACCCTGTGCATGGCAGGAAGGGACAAGCAGAAAGGATAGGCACAGGTAAGTCATTAGTATTTTTAAGTGATATGATATGGGTGAGTTTTCTTCACAGCCAAGGAGGTGGGCAAACAATACAAGGGTGTTTCACTGCCAAGCACAGGGGTACACAAGCAACTTCATGCCTCTGCCAGGACATGGATGAATGGATAGATGGATGGGGCAGATAGGCGTCCATGCACATCCTTGCTCATGTTTATGTGGGTTTTCCTTGTGTTTATGAATTTTGCTTATGAGAATGGAGGTTGTAGCAAGGCAGGGATCAGTCTTTTCTCTCCAAGTAACAAGAGATAGAATGAAAGGAAATGGCCTAAAGTTGTACCAGAGGAGGTTTAGGTTGGATATTAGGAAAAATTTCTTCACTGAAAGGGTCGTAGAGCCCTGAGACAGGCTGCCCAGGGAGGTGGTTGGAGTCCCCATTCCTGGAGGGATTGAAAAGCTGTGTAGATGTGGTACTGAGGGACATGGTTTAGTGGTGACCTGGTAGAGCTGGGTTAACAGTTGGACTTGATGATCTTAAAGGTCTCTTCCAACCAAAATGATTTTATGATTCTATGATTCTACCTCCAAGCAGGTGCATGGTCTGAATCTTTGCCTAGTCATGTGCAAACAGCTGCAATTTACTGGATGGGGAAATAAATTAGAAATCTGTGGAAAAAATCCTCAGGGAACTGACAAGCCGCTCAGGTAAACAAAGAAATCATCTCGTGAGAGGCCTGAGAAAACCAAGGGCCTCGCTGTAACCAGGATACAGAATAATGTCGCTAACGGACTGAATTAAACAATAAGCCGCTCCTTCCTAAAGCACCGACACGCATACAAAGGCGTCGCTCACTTGTCTAACGGGCATTTCAAATCCCCAAGCATGCCTAGGACAAGAATTACAGTACTAAACTAAAAACAATCCTTGGCAAAGGCAAATCAGAGGTGTTAGCTGAAAAATAATCCCTCCTCTTTGTCAGGCCCTATGAAGACACTGGGCTATGAAGATTTTACATCTGTTAGACTCCGTTTTCTGGAGTCACTAGAAACAACAGGGCTCTGGTGAAACCCCCAAGGGCTCTTTCCTAAAGACACTGGTTGCTTTAATTGAGCTGAAACTGGCTTAGATTTTGATTTAATCTCTCCCCATCCTTTGTCTTCTGCTGAAAATGTAGGGACCCTGTCTGCTTTGAGAAAGCAAAGGAGGCTTTTAACTCTTTCAGTGCTGTTGCCTGGAGACAAGATGTTTCCTGGTGAGAAACCACCAGCAATTTCCAAAATACTGCTGGGAGATTTTCAGGTCCAGGGCTCCTGGTCTTCCTGGGCTGTGCAACCCCCAGTGTGGACAGGGAGGTGCACAGTGGGACCAAGGAGATGAAAGTCCTTGCTGGGACATCCCTGGTCCAGATATGGTGTTTCAAGATGTTTTCCATCTTTCAGTCTTGTCCTCGTTGGAGCCCAGCCATGAAATGGAGCTCTTTTGGCTTTTGCTAGTGCAAAGGGCCACACCCAAGCTGCAGGGATACCGAGACACACGGGAAGCATTTTCTGTCCCCAGAAATAATCTCTGGAGCAGTCATATTGCTGGTTCCCCAAAGTGTTGTATTGCAAAAAGTCCCAGCTCTTTACTGGTGGCTTATTATGACAAGGAAAGCCCTGTGTTCTGTACTTGTTAAGAATTAGTCAGCTGCTTGGAAGAGCTGACCAGGGAGTGAAGCAAGGCTCAGATGGATAATAAATATTTATGTCCTGTTCTGCTGTGGATACGTCACTTGCTTTTTGTCTTTCTACTTTAATCAAGTGTGAAAAATACCTACTTATAGAGGGCTTTGAAACCTTCTGTTTAAATCTGAAAGGGATTAGAGATTTCCAGACAGTCAGGGGAAGCCAAGAGAGATGCATGTCCTTGCTGTGTGGAGGTAAAATAATCTCTGTGGTGTGTTTAGGGAGAAGCTGTGTCACTGAAGTACTGTACTAGCTAAGCTGTCTGTGACATGCCCAAACACTGACCCACGATTTCTGGAGCCTATATCTTGACACTGAGGCCAACCTGATGCTTAGTGATCTTGCTTACTAGCGGATGGTTGAATTGAGAGGAAAAACTGAGTGCTGCCAGATATCCTGCCGCCATTCAGGCTCTACAGACCTCATCCAGCACCCAGTTGATCCCTCCTTACTCTGGAAAGTACTCAGGACCCTTGTACCCCCTTCAGCTTCCTCTGATGCTTTGGAAATGAAGAAGGAAGTAACCATATATATTTCTTTTCCTTGAGAACTTTGTGGGTGTCCTAAGCTTGAGACAGTGTTTGTTTTCACCCACACCTTACCAGTGCCCACAGTATGGCCACGACAGTCATTCCTAACCCCATCATGGCACTGGATCCAGCTTGGTCTCCTCAGTATCAGATAGAACATGACAGACGGGAGTGAGCCCAGTGGGGCGACTAAGCTGGTCGAGGATGAAGCTTGGGCTGTGCAAGGAGAGGCTTAGAACTGGATGTGTGCAGTGGGAGTGATAGCAAAGAGGGTTTATACAGCTCTCTGCAGCTCCCTGCTTGGATCATGGAGAGAAAACAGAGATAGGCCCTACTTGGAGGTACCCAGTGACAGGGCAAGAGACGACAGCCCAAGCTGGGACAAAAGAAATCCCTATAAGGTACAAGGAGACATGTTTTTTAACCTGGCTTTCAGAATCTAAATGTTGGATGTTGAAGCCCAAACTATGTAGTCCATGATTCCTGCAGAGTACAGGAGGGAACACAAACCTCCACAGTGAATTTATCTAAATTATTTGAATTGTATAACTCAGAAAGAGGCAAATTGCTCTCTGTAAGTGTTGGGATCTCTCCAAGGAAGACTGCAGTCTAGCAGGAGGGATTGAGGACAGGAACTTGAAAGGCGTATTTTGGCCCAGTTTAGCACCTCAGACTACACCCAGTCCTCAGACACTCATTTCTCTGCAGGGGGACATCTCTGAAGGTCTCATCTCTCTCTTTGTCAGTCACGTTGCCCTGCTCTACCCCATTCTTCTTACTCTTTCTTCCTGTCACTCTCTAAATTCTGGCAAAGTAACTGCAGATATGGGGAAAAGTTGAAAAAGGTGTATCCCTCAGCTCTGGCGCTGCTTTGCAGATAGATCCTGGTTTCAACCCTATTCTTAGTGAAGGGTCTTGCTACTGTTATAACATCCTTCGCAACTCCTAATAATCATGGGGTCATCTTTGAGGAATGGACAGAAATAGACCCAAAACCCAAAACCAAGCTCATGATTGAGCTAGGCTAGCATAAAAAACATCAGGTCAAAATAAGAAGGAATTTAGCTTTCCAGTGATTTTACATGGGTCTGGGCTGGAAATGGAGATGTGAAAAGTCATCCTGCTGCATCTGTAGGGGACTACCACACCTTGCAGTGTCCTTCTAGGCACAAACTAGAACACTGGAAGTTCCACCTCAACATGAGGAAAAACTTCTTTACTGTGAGGGTGACAAAACACTGGAATAGGCTACCCAGAGACATTGTGGAAGACTCCACTTTTGAGAAACTTTCAAAATCCACCTGGATGCATTCCTGTGTGGCCTTCTCTAGGTGATGCTCCTCTGGCAGGGGAGCTAGACTGTATGATCTCCAGAGGTCTCTTCCAAACCCAACCATTCTATAATTCTATGATTCTTCTAGAAATGAGCCATGCTATGAGTATAACCTTACAGAATACCTATCCTTGTAGTACCACAAACCCCATCTTCCTTGCACTGAGGGAAGAGATTATATGGGGCAGGGAGGGTTTCTACTGGGAAATGAGAAGATACAGATTTATTCCCAGACTTTCTGTGTAATGTTCAGCAGTCATTTAATCTCTTCCTGTCCGGACATGGCTGATGATTTGCTGTTTAAGAGAAATGATAATATTGCAGAAAATTTCAGTGGCCCATGGTTGAACGTCTTCATGGCAGGACCTATCCACCAAAAGGTCTATCTAATTTCTCCTGCAGCTGCATGTTTCTCTAATCACTTTTCCATTTTCCTTCTCTCATTTTTTTTGCTGTCTTGGGTTCCAGTTGTGGATAGACTATGGTGGATGCCCTCCCTGGGTCCATCAGAGAGAGATCATTACTGAACTGTGATTGCAGGCATGGTAAGGACTTCTGGGACCACCCAGCATTGATCACTGTCAGTTCCATGTTAGCATTTCCTGGGAAATTTTGCTGCTATTTAATTTAGTCTCATTGCATAATTCTCACCTCCATGACTTTTAAGCCCCATTTTTCTCCATTTTTTGGGGGACTTTTCTCACCATTCCTCCTTATTTCCTAACATATTCAGGCACTCACATATACGAGGCCCATGATACAACTCCAATAACATTGTCCTTGGCTTTTCTCTTCTCAGTTATTTATAGTCATTTATCCGATCTCCTATAGCTTGTATTTAGTCTGTGAACATTAAGTTCCTTTAATCCCTTAACAGGTCATCCCCTGTAATCCCTTTACCAATGGCCCTTGTGACTCAGTTGATCAACTTCCTTCTCTGGGTACAAGGAGGAACCTATAAAGCCTTGAGGCACTGAGGTTTTGCAAGTCACCAAGCTTTGCAAGTCAGCACAGTGGGGTGTCCCCACAAGACTTCATGAGTGGAGCAGGTTGCACATGGAGACCTGGCCATGCTCCAGGATCAGAGCTGAGAAAGCCTAGGATGGAGGACATGAAGGGACACATGCAGTGGCACATACATGAATCCAGGACACTGCATAGCTGTCCTGCTTTGCCCTATCAGGAGAAGCTGGCTGTGGCTCCTTGTTGAGTCCCTTGTTGAAGCTCCATCACGTGTGGACCTTATGGGACTTGGTGCCTCGATGAAAGAGCTAGAAGCTCTCTCCAGATCACTACTCCTCTCTTCTAATCATAGGTAATCCTCTTTCTGCCCCCCCCCCCAAATTACCATAAGGAAACTGAAGGTATTTTTATGGTAGTTGTCCAGTGGTTTCTCTGAGTCCTATTCCTTCCTGACCCATCACTCCACCAAGAGTAAGTGTATCTCCTCTCTGAGGTCCTCCTTGCGAGGGAACTTCCCACCACACCAAACCTATTGGATACCATTGCACTGTTTGATCTTTGTCCATCCCCGGCTCTGGGTAAGAGCATGGGTGTGAGAGAAGCCCACTTTTGCCTGTTGCTATTTTTTTAATGCAAATTCGTTCAAAAAAATGTCTTTCAGGTATTATTCCCCCTTCTACCTGTTGCCAAATCACTTCTTCTGAAATCTGGCTGTGTCATACCAGTGATTTTCATTAGAGAATTTCATGTCCTTTAGAGAATTATCAGTTGAATTCTTCTTTTCATGCACTCAGGGAATTAATGAGTCTCTTTATGCAGCACTCCGATATGGATTTTCTTTGGCTCCCATCCCATTTGGCCTTGAAGCACCCTCCCAACATGTATGAATCATAAACAAAGTTGACAAGGAAAACAAGAACACCCCAGGCAGGTCCTCATTCCCAGCAGTTGTGTGTGATTATAAAGTGATTTAAGATGTGAGAAGCCACTAAAAACACCCTTTAAGTTGCCACCTGCAGTGTTGTCATGTTCTCTTGTCCCTGATGATTCATGCTGGGGACAGGAGCAATTCAGATGAGCATCATTGGTGCAGAGACAGTGCTTGCGAAGCTGTGTGAGTGCCCGGGAAATCCATGCTGTGTCAGGGACACAGAGGCAGCAGTGCCCTTGGAGATAAATATAGGTCAATAGAGCTTTCCTACATCTAATTGGGGTAGTACGAAGTTGAGCACACTTCACTGGGAGGTCTCTAGATGTGGTCCAAGTCTAGCTTTGGAGCTGGACCTACCTTTAGCCCATGAAGCTGATGTCCAGGGTCCCTCTACCATGGAGGAAAAAGGCTCCTACGGAGACATGGGGTTATACCAGCCCCATCTTATTTTTTTTTTCTTCATTTTCACTTCATTACAGCTCTTGATGGTGATCTCCCAAGAGCAACAGGAGGAGCCTCCATCCCCTTCTTCTGTCCATTGGTGGGGAGGTCGGTTATTAGCCAGAAGTCAGGTGTATCCGTTTGAGACGGTTACCACTGTGTAGGATTTTTTTCCTAAATAAAACCACCTTCCACCCTGTAAGGTCTTTCACTGAGCTTTGCCACACTGTCCCTACAATGCCACAGCTTTATTTCCTACAATAATTGCTGGATAAGTGTGTAGAAATCAGGGGAGAACATGTCCAAACTGCATGTGATGAGATGCCAGTCGGTGGTCCAAGAAAACAAGCAGATCCCTCTTTGTCATCAGATCCAGCAGAGAAAAACATAAATCTAGGCAAGCTCTTAAAGTGGTAGAATCTGCTTGCATCATCTAGCTAGTGAGCATGCTCTTCAGGCCATCACAAAATGCAGGAGAGAGTATCAAGCCTGCTCTGAGATGGTCTTCAGTAGCCTAAGTTTGACTGAAAGGCATCCTGGCTTCATCTGATAATGCCAGGAGAAGATTCACTACGTCCCCTATTAATCAGTTTCCAAGACATCCTGGTTACCATTGCATGAGGGATGCTTGGAGCTATTCCCTGCCTCCATGCCAGCAGATCCCAGGATGGGTGAGAGAGGGAACCACTGCCTGAAGGTCTACCCAAAGTTAGTGCTTGTTTTGGGTGCTGCAAAAGATGGGGCATCATGCAAACTTTTGTGCCCCAGACTGGTACAGTACAATGCTGAGTGACACTCGTGTCCTTGGCTAACCCCAAGACCAACGTCCCACCATGTGGCGTCACACTCGGCCGTAGTCTCTTCCCAGAAGAGGCTGGAGGAGGAGAAAGCTCTTCCTGCTTTCTGCCGTGGTGGCTGTAATTTAAACACAGAGACATTTTTATTTATTTAACTCTCATCCTCTCTGAAAGAGGTTTGCAGCCAGCAAATCAATTTGGCTGATTAGAGCTAATGGATTTTACCTGACATAAGCAATTAAATTATTTCCATAGCAGATTCCTGAAAGTGCACGAGCAGCCATGCTTCGAGATTTATATATAACTCTATATTTCACTGCAGGAGATGCTAAGCATTTATTTTTTTTCGTTCTGCAGCTTCTAACTCCCATCCAGATCTGCCTGGTATCTGCAGAGCAGCAAAGAGGCTCCTGACGCTGCAAAAACCTCACGGAGCAGCTTTGCCCATGTCTTTTCTTACAAAGTAGTGCATGACCAAGCGTTTTCATGTGAGACCAGCCCAGGCTCATTGCAGATTCAAGTGTTCAAAACCACTCTGTGGACATGCTGATCTCCAGTCCCCAAATGGGTGCAAGGTGTTGTGCAAACCCTGGTGTGAAGGTGCTGCTGGGTGCAGAGCTGGAATGTCTCTTAGCTCCAAAACGTGAGCTGTTGCGATGGGTTCATATGGGCTTGCATCCACCAGGATCGCACTAATATTTCAGCCCCCGCCCTGTTATATGAAGGACAATTAATAACACTAATAGCTCGTAGCACAGCAAACCCCAAAACAGTAATGAGGAGGCAATTTGCAATGTTTTCTGCAGGAAACGCCAGAGCATGTGTGGAGTGTCTGTGGGCATAAGATGTGGTTTAGACCCCCAAAAATCACTGTGGCAGCTTTGAGATAAACAAAATTACAGAGAGTATTTAAAAACAAGCACATGCTTGAGATTCACAAGCTGACGAGCTTGATTCCATTGCAATCTTCTGATAGAACATTTTCCTTGCAGACCTTTTGTCAGCATCATGCTTTTCCAGCAATGCTTTTCCAGTTTTCCTTGTTGTTGTTTCCATTTCACAGAATCACAAAGAATCCCAGCATGGTAGGGGTTGGAAGGGACCTCTGGAAATCATCTCATCCAACCTCCTGCTCCAGCAGGATCACCCAGGGAAAGTTGCCCAGGATCATGTTCAGGCAGGTTTTGAGTCTCTCCAGAGAAGGAGACTCCACAGCCTCTGTGGGCAGCCTGGTCTAGGTCTTTGACACCCTCAAAGAAAAATATAGAGGGGTTTTTTTTAGTACCACAGTCCACTGACTGCAAAAATCTGTTTGCCATCATCCTGTGCAGAAAGCAGCGTGCGTGGAAATGCAGCACTAGAGGCTTGACAGAAGCATTTTTGGGACAACACTCCCACCTTTGCTACGTGACCTGCCTAAGTTCATGGTTTTATCTCCTGCGAATGAGAAGTGCAGCACAACAAGAGCCATGTGCCTTGATAATACTGGTTTTAAAGGTAAAAATCAGCCTAAGAAGTGTTTAGCACTTCTATCACGGGTGTTAAGGAGTACCCACCATGCTTATAATACACGATGCATTGATCGCCAGAAAACCGTGGCTCCATCCCAGCATGGGAGATGCTGAGGAGCTTCCTAAATCTTTCAATTATAATCACTCCTTTTAATTGCACGGGTTGTAAGAGCAGGATTAATATAATCCTTGTGGACAAAGCAATGCCTGCGTATAGACACCTCTAGTTGTACTTTTATTTTTTTCCCAAAGGCAGCTCTTTCATTCGGCCGTCTCCATCAGTGAGGGCTCCAATCCCATTTGTAAAACGGATTTTCACAATTTACCTACAGACAGGAGTGAAATTAAGCAAATCAAGGCAAAGACGAGTGAAAAAAACAACCAACAACAACCTTAAGGCCCCAGACTCAATGAGGGGATGCAAATCACCAGATTAAAGAAACAATCCTGGCGGGAGTAATCCTGCTTTTCACTACACTCCCAGCAGCTGCAGCCGCTGCCTGGTGGGAATTGTTTTGTTTCACTGTAATTCAGTATTTGAGTGCGTGGAATTTGGAAGCACTGGGATCACTGGTTTTATTGGAGTGATGATCCCAGTGCAAATGTTGGCAACGCAGCCAGGCTGACAAAGCCCTGCTACCTCCAAGTCTGGGGTTATCTTCATATGGTTACACCACAAAGTGGACGTAATTAGGCTGAAAGTGGACTTAATTAAGTTCAGAGAATAAAGAGAAAGATGTAGGCAGATAGCGAGGGATGGAGGGATGGAGGGATGGAGAGATGGAAAGATGGAGTGAGGGAGGGCAGGGAGACAAGGTTGGCAAGGAGAGTGGTGAGTGGAGTACTCTATGGCATTTGGGGTTGTGAATCCACACTGGGAATCATAGAATCGTAGAATGGTTTAGATTGGAAAGGACCTTAAAGATCATCCAAGTTCCAATTGCCCTGTCACGGACAGGGACACCTCCAACTAGACCAGGTTGCTCAAAGCCCCATCCAATCTCACCTTCAACACAACCGCAACTTCTCTGGGCAACCTATTTCAGTGTCTTGCCATCCTCATAGCAAAGAACATCTTCCTAATTTCTAATCTAAATATACCTTCTTTCAGTTTAGAGCCATTACTCCTCATCACTATATGCCCCTGTAAAAAGTCCCTCTCTAGGCCTTCTTCACATACTGGAAGGCCGCAGGAAGGTCTTGCTGGAGCCCTCTCGTCTCCAGGATGAGCAACCCCAACTCTCTCAGCCTGGCCTCACAGCAGACGAGTTTCAGCCCTTGGATCATCTTTGTGGCCTCCTCTGGCCCCGCTCCAACAGGTCGCTGTCTCTCCTCTTGGTTGGGGGGTTGGTTTGAATGGTTCTACAGCTGCAGCCCTCCAATGACATATGAAAAACACCCGCCAGAATAAAATCAAATGTGCGCCTGTGCACACGCGTGTGCGTGTGTTTGGCTTTATCTGTGAAAACCCCACGGGGACAGGGATCGGTTTGTCAGGCTGGCAGTGTTGCAGTGCGGTAAAGATCTTTGCGTGCATTTGCCTGTGTGTATGTGCACGTGTGTAGAGAGCCTGATTGCATCTATGTGCTCGCTCATCTGTATCTGCGCACACAAATGCGTATGTGCGTGCAAATCTCTGTACACACGCGTGTGCATCTATACGCATCCATGTGTCTTTGTGTCATCTGAGGGCACATCTGCACGCAAGTATGTGCGTGCACGTGTGTGTGCATGCACAAGGGGGTGTTTGTGTGTGCACGAGTGTCTCTGTGTATGCAAGGGTGTGTTGCCTATGTGTGTGTGCTGGCGAACATGCAAATACATGTCAATGTGCCTGTGTGTTCTTGTTTGCATGTGTGAGTGCACGTGTGTGCAAATGTGTATGCACGCGTGTCCGTGTGTGCATGTGTGTTTGTGAGCGTGCGCATGTGTGAACGTATTACTGTGCGTGTGTATTTTCAGATGCGTGCACAAATATCTGTGTGCAGGTCGATGTCAATGCATGTGTGTGCAGGTATGAAGCTCTCTGTGTGTGGGGGTGCATATACATGTGTGTGCATGCACATGTGCATGTGTCTTGTGTGCACACACTTGTGTGCATGTGTCTGTGTCCATGTGTGAGCACACACATCTGTGTGCGCATGTGTATACACATGTGTGCGTGTATTCACATGAGCATGTGTGCATATGCTCATGTGTTCATACACATGTGTGCAGCATGCGTGTGCAAGTGTGATTTGACATATGTGTGTGCATGTGCACATGTGTGCAGGTGTGTGCACAGGCATGTGTGCTTGTGGATGTAGGCATATATACACATGCATGTGTCTGTGCATGCACGTGTGCATACGCAGCGTGTGCATGTGTTTGTGCATGCGTGAGTGCAGCTCTGTGTGTGTACGCATGTGCATGGATAGACATGTCCAGCTGTATGTGTTCATGTGTAAGTACGTGTTCATATTTTTGTCCGTGTGCATGCCTGCATGCACATATGCACGCACACTTGCGCATATGTGTTTATGTGCATCCATCTGTGTGCACGTGTGTGTGCGTGCATGTGTGATGCACATACCTGTGTGAGTGCACATGTGTGTACACAAGCATATCAGTGTGTGCACACAGATGTGTCTTGCATGTGTGTTCACATTCACGTGGATGCACATATGTGTGCAGGTGTGAGTGGGCATACATGCATGTGAATGTGCATGTGCTCGTATGTGCTTGCATGTGTGTCTATTCACATATGTCTTTACATGTGTATATTGCAAATATATATGTGCAGGTACGCATATGAAAATGTACATGTGTGTGCAGGTAGGTGTGCATAGCCATGTGCAGGTATGCGTGTAGACATTGAGTGCGCGCGTGTGTGTACATATTTCTGTGTGGACACATGTGACCATGTGTGCTAGCATGCCTTTGCATGCATGTGCGTATACCTGCATGCATCGGTGTGTGCTTGTGTTTGCACATGCATGTGCATGCGTGCGCACATCTGTGTGGATGTATGTGATTGTACATGTGTATTTGTGTGCGCTTCTGCACCTGGGTGCATGTGTATGACTGCGTGTGTATGGGCGTGTCTCGCGTGTATGTGTGTGTGCGAATGCGCATGTGTGAATATATGTACAGGCATGTCTTCCGTATGTGTGTGACTCTGCAGTTGTGTCTACATTAGCGTGCCTCGCACGTGTGTGTGCATGCCTTGGCATGCCTTACATGTGTGTGTGCTTCTGTGTGCACAGGTGTGTGACTGCATGTACGAGCATGTCACGCACATGTGTATGCTTGTGCGCATGCAGGTATGTGACTGTGCATGTGTGCAAAGGCAGGGCTGTGTCTTGCACATGTGCACGCATCTGTGTGCGTGCACGTGTGTCCATTCATGGGCACGCATTGCACGCATGTGTCCAGCTGTATAACAGTGCTTGTGTGTGAACACACATATGGCTGTGCCTTCCATGCATGCGGGCATGTGTGTACACACACGGGTATTCCTTGCACATGTGTTTGCTCGTGCGTGACTGTGCATGCGTTGAATCATGTATAGGTCTGTCTTACATGTATGTGTGCAAGTGTGTGACTGTGCATGTGTGTGAATACATGCATGAGTGTGTCTTATGTGTGTGTGTGCAAACCTGGGTGTGTCTTGTATGCGTGTGTGCATGTGTGTGACTGTGCATGTGTGACGGCACGGGCATGTAACACGTGTGCATACATGTGACTGCATGTGTCTGCACGCACGCATGCGTGACTGTGCACGTGTGTGCATGAATGGAGCCGTTGTGCATGCCTGTATGCACGTGACAGGCATGTGACCATGCATGTGCACACGCATGCAGGCGTTCGCTCACACTCGTGTGCGTGTGCATATGTGCGTGTGCGCGTTTGTGTGCGCATGTGTGTGCATGTGTGTGCACGTGTGTGCTTGTCTGGGTTTGTGCGCGCNGTCTTTACCAAATATTCGGAGGCCACCGAGCATCCCAGCGCCCCTGCGCCTCCTCCTGCTCCGCGCCCCGCTGCCCCCATCGATACCCAGCCCGGTNTGTGTGCTTGTCTGGGTTTGTGCGCGCGTGTGTGTGTATCTGTGCGCGCGTGCGGGTGTATATGTGTGCGCGCGTGTGTGAGTGCGTGTGTGTGCGTGCGTGCGTGTGCGCGTGTGTACGTGCAGGTGTGCGCGCGTGCGTGTGGGTGTGAGTGCGGCGTGTGAGTGCGCCTGTGTGCGTGTGGGTGCGCGCGCGTGTGTGCGCGTGTGCGCGTGCTTGTGCGCGTACGCGTNTCGGTGATGCGACACGACTACAAGCCCTGGAAGGTGCAACGACCGGAGCCGAGTTGCAAACCCAAGAGCGAGTACCAGCCCTCGGATACACCCTTCGAGAAGGAGACGCAGTACCAGAAGGATTTCCGTGCCTGGCCCATCCCCAAACGGGGGGACCATCCTTGGATCCCTAAACCGGGACCTTCCCCCGTCCTCGCCCTGGACCGCGGTTCCCCGGAGAAACCGGCTCAGGAGAAACGCCGGAAGGTGCTCCCGGAGAAGAAAGAGGAAGACCCCGAGGTGGAGGATGAGCATCCCAAAGCGATGCGGGCCGGGGATGGGAAAGAGAAGGGTCGGAAGAAGGCGGAGGAGGCGGGCGGGGGCAGGGCGGCCGCCGATGCTCTCAACAGGCAGATCAAAGAGGAGGTGGCGGCGGGGGTCAGCTCGTCTTACAGGTGAGACCCCCCCCCCTCACCCCATCCCATCCCAATCCGCAGCCTTTCTACGGTCCTCACTTGCTCATCCTCACCCTGGGAGTTGAGTGAATGCGTCTTTGAAACGCTTCGGGGCCGGAGGAGGGTTGTGGCGTTTGCTTATCTCCTGCCCGGGGGGGCTGTCCTTAAAATTCTCCACCTCTCTGGGCGTCGTTGATGGGGCGTGGGTAGATGTTGTGCAGGTAGTGAATCCATGGGTCGTTTTTCTCGGGTGGGTTTGGAGCAGGTTTGAGCGTTCCCCGTCCCGCATCTCAAAATTCAGAGACACCCACCTTGGCTTTCGGGAAGGAGAGGTTTGGGATCGCTTCCCCGGGATGTGCAAGTCACCACTGGTCCTTTCCAAGCACATCCCTCGCTGCCCTGGTGCAGCCAGCCCCAATGACCAGCATCCCTATAACATCACTGCATCCCCAGGATCCCACCCGCCGATGGGGATCTCACGCCTGGAAGGGTCCCACGGATCATCCCAAGTCAGTAACATCCCCAAGACAAAGCACCCCGGGATGC
Source organism: Baryphthengus martii (assembly GCA_013396935.1). Taxonomy (NCBI): domain Eukaryota; kingdom Metazoa; phylum Chordata; class Aves; order Coraciiformes; family Momotidae; genus Baryphthengus; species Baryphthengus martii. The sequence continues at coordinate 74,135 of VWZK01014951.1, read as the reverse complement.
AGGTGACACGCGTCCTAGGCCGCTTGGGTGGGGCAGCCATCGGATGCTGCCATGTTTAACGCAGCAAACATCCCTCTGTGTTTCCTCCCCCCGCCATCCCCCACCCTTGGCTAGAAAGAGGTGCCCTTATTTCACCTCAGGAAGAGACCCTGTTTGGGATTCGGAGTGCAAAACTCCGTGCTGTGGTTCTTTCTCTCTGGATGAAGGGATTGGATGTGTTGGGAATGCATAACAAAAGTGCTGGGGTGACTGCCCCTGCACACATATGTTTTCAAGGAGAGGTCTCTGCAATTGTGTTTTCCAGAGCTTTCTTTGGCAGAGCCCACCACCACCGAGACCGGGGTGGAGGTGGCAGAGAGCAAAGCTGGGGTTTGTTGTGATAAAAGTATCATCGCAGCCTTTTTGTTTCTCCTCTCCTCGTACCCCTGTGGATTCCGAGGTGTTTATGCCTTTGAATGATTGATTTGCTTCCCTAGGGAGATTTTGAGGTGACACCCTGCCCTCAAACAGGTAGTAAATTCAGATGGATTTAAAATGAGGCTGGGTTTTGACTCTTCTGTCCCACCAGTGAATGACTGTGGCACGACAGACCTGGCAATCATCATCTTTCCCATATCTCCTAGTGGAAAACAGTACAAACAGTGAAGATTTTGGTTTTGGCTGTAGTTTGGTGTAGGCTCTGGCTCTTGCCGAGGATGCGAGTGATGCTGTGGGCTCAGGTGTGACCGCGGTGATTGTCTGAGACGTGAGGAAATGGCCTGGGATTTTTGGGGTGTCTGTTTTGCAAGGATGGAGGGTGTGGGGAAAAGGTTTTCCAGAAGTGACACAGTCCTTTAATCTGTTTTTTTTGATTCAGTTTTTTGTCTGATGATCTTTCAAGGTCTGGGCTTAGGTCAGTGATGGCAGGACTAAAGCAGAAAGCGGTCCTAGAGCTGGAGAGCTGTTGTATTGCTCCCTTCCACTAGCGCAAAGGATAATTAGACTTATTTGCTTGCATATTGAAATGCAGATTACTCACCCTCCCATCCCTCCATGTACCTTGCCTCCTCTCTACTCCAACAAATTCATACAGGCTGGGCTGGTTGTCTTCCCCAAGCAAAAGGGTTGGGTCAGCTCAAATGTTGAACCCAAGAGGAGCTAAAAGGCTTCAGCCGTCTTTGTGTTGCTCCTTGTCTTTCAGAACACCCTTAGGGTTTCTCTTTTCCACTGAGTCCTTATCTGCTCTCTCACTTCCATGTTTTTCTTCCTTGAAGCATTTTGCAAGAGAAGTGTTTGCTCTGAGGCTCAGCCCTGGAACATAAGCGCCTCTTCATTAGTGTATAAGTGATTTTGAGGCTAATTGTTCTCATTTTCTGTTCAGATTAGGCATCTTTTAAGTGTTGTTTATTGTTTGGGTTCATTTTAAAAACCCAGATTCTCCAAATCCTTTTTACTGTCAAGAACCTTGCTGCTCACAGGAGTCCCTAATGGATGAGTTTTAAACATCTCCGAGGATGGACTATTTGGGCAACCTTTTGGGCCGCCCAGCAGCCAAAATTATCTCATGGCAACCTTTTGCTAGAGTGGAGCAATGGTGATGGCTCATGTGGGGCTTGTCCTCTGTGGCCTTTGCTGGGCTTGTGCATGGATGAAGGCTCCCCAGCAGCAGAGAGCAGGGCGAGATTTCCTTACAGCCCTCTGCCACCGCTGCAGATCAGCGTAATGTGATGCTCCAAGACTGGAAAACAATTCCTTGGTGAAACCACAGAGCACACCAGCAGTGGTTTTTAAACTTGCTCTGTCCCCATGAGATAAGGGAACAGAGCATGGGATAGAGTAAGCAACTAGCCCAAGGTCATCAGGGACGTCCATGCTAAAGGGAGGCATTCCTGTTTCTAACTTCTTTATACCAAGACAAATGAATATGGCAGAGACCATGTGCCTGTGACCTCCTCCCAGCTCTGCCCAGACCTACAGAGCAGAGGTGATGCCAGGCGGTGATGGCTGTGGAGATGGAGGCTACTCCCAGCTCAAGGGATGGGTGATTTGTCTGCATTAGCGTTTGAGCCCAGAAATCTCCAGTGAGGCCAGAGCAGCTGTGGCAGGGCTGTGCATGCCAGGGCCCAGAGATCCTAAAGAATAAATAGAATTTATTTATATTATTTATGTTCTTCTTCTTTATTATTGTGTTAGTTGCCATCGTATTATTCACCTTTATGTCTCTTTATGTATATTTGTTAAATATTTATTTATGTGTAGAATTTATGTATGTATAGGATTTATTTATACATTTATGCCCAAATAAATTCCCCTGGCAAATCAAAGGAAACAATGGGAGGACATGCTCATTCCTAACGGTTTCTAAAAGTGAATTGACTTCCATGGCCAGATCTGGTTTGAAGTAGAGTTGTGCCAGTTAGTGTCCTATCACTATTCCTCTTTGTCTGTGGGGAAACTGAGGCAGAGATGCTGAGTGACCTACCTGAGCCCCTATGCAGTGCATCAAGGCCAGGGATGGGGTCCGGGTGCAGCTCTGGGGCATTGTTCTTCTGTTTGCTGTTGTTCTTCTGGGGTCAAGGTGATGGAAGCCACCACTGTGACCGTGTGTGACACACATTCCAGCACTGAGGTGCTTCTTGCCTCGGTTTCCCTCCCCAAAGCATGTGCTGCCCATCTGTATTGGGCACAGAGGTGGCCCTAGTGACCCCAGTACTCAAGTGCTTGAGAGAGGATTGTGCCCCCTGAACTCTTGGAAGGGATGGGCAGAGCTGTTCTCCTTGCCGCACCAAAGGATGGAGGGGGTTGGAGGGGGCTGGAATTGACCCTGGGAGACCGGAGACTGAGAGAGGAGGTGATAAAATGTGCAGTGATGTTTGCTGGTGGAAGTGAAACAGTTGGAAGCACATTTGGCAAAAATACAAGAAAAGGAATGAGTGTTTTCTGGCTTTGTTTGAAAATGATGGAAAGATGTTAAAATTAGGTGTTTCTTACGTGTTTTTTTTTTTTCCTTCTTCCTCTTTGTCTTGCATTCTTGTCCTTTTCTTACCTTTATTCTGTGAAGAAAAAGATATGAAAGGAAAAGGGGAAATTTTTCCCCCTTTACAGAGTGTTGAAATGATTGGTAAAATGATTAATTTTCTCCAGAGAAGTAGTATTGCAAAACCTGGATTTCAAGATCTTCACCAAAACGAGATCTTTTTTTTTTTTTAAACAAAGCAATTTTTTTTTCCCCCCGCTCATTTCCTTTCCTATCAGAGGAAACAAAATAAGAAAGACTTCAATGGAAAATTTTGAACTGTCTCTAGTATTAATGAATTGCCTGTTGCTAACGTTCTGTCATTCATCTTGAGCCCTGGAGGTACTAAAGATGTGGAGCAAACGAGAATTTGTAGTAGCTACAGAGATGAATGAGTCAGTGCTGGAGACTTGCTGTGTGTTTTTCTGAGATACAGAGGAGATCATATAGGGAGGGATGTCCACACAGGAGGGCTGGAACGAGCCATGTGAGGTCAGAGAATTCATACTCCATCATTACAATTGTGGAAATGTAGGACTGGAAGGACTTCCTGAGGTCATCTGGTCCACATGCCCTTCTAGATATACCATATCTCCTTCTCCAGAAGGGTGGTGGTGGTATATCTAGACCACACCAGATTGATTTTATCTAACCTTTTCATGAAAATCTCTAGTCAAGGACATGTCCAACTTTGGTGACACATTTGGTAACACTGCTTTTACTGTCAGATCTGCCAAACATGGTGGGAAAATTTCCACTGTTTTCTGAAATTTTGGATCATATCCATAGGCTGCGTCTCTATTAGTAAACTAAACAGTTCCAGGGCACATTTCTAGGCATGGGAACGTGATAATCTACACTCTTCAGTTGTTGAAACAGTCTTTAGCCTGCTTCCCAGGCTGGGTTTGGGCATGAACCAAGAACAGATCCCAACAAGCAGCTTGGGTGCAACCACCTTGTTTTAGGGGTTAAAGGGGTTTTAACCCCCTTTTAAAGGGGTGTGAGTGTGGGCTGTCCCAGGCTTTAGTGTCAGAGAACATTCCTGGGCAGATTTCATTTTCCTGTGTCATTTCAGCTCCAAACTCCCAGTTTGGATCAGGGTGTCATTAAAGTAACCCATATAGACAAATGGATCCAATTTTGCTCTCAGCTGGAAGGAAAGGGGCAGGATGTTTTCCTCTGGCCAGAAAAGGCTGTTCAAAGAGATGTTTGGCAGCTTTGGCTAAGGCTGAGCTCTGTCTCAGCAATTACTTGATATGTACCTTTAGCAGCAGGAAGAGACACGGTGTCTGCTGATACCACAAAGACCAGTCCTATGACTATGTAATAACCGTGTGTGGAGGAAGCCCTTGTGTTAGTAAACAGAAGACACAAAGGAGGACAGAAAGAGAATAGAGATGGGTGCTGCAGACAGGCAGCCATCCTGCCACGCTCTGCATCTTGGTCTCCTCTGGATGTAGTCCACCAGCTGAGAAAGGCTGGTACAAGTTGGAGGTACTTGATCTCAGTTGCAGATGTTCCCGCTCACTGCAGGGAGGTTGGACTAGATGGCCTTGAAAGATCCCTTCCATCTCCAAACCATCTATGATTCTATCTCCAAGTTGGAGTATTTGCCAACATATTTCCTGCAATCACATTAAGGTGGGCAATATCCAGCCCCAAACGCCAACTAGGAGCTAGCTGCTTAGCAGTGTAGGCAATACGGAATTTTACTGCTTTGGCTGTGTGCAAGCTGGAGCTGGGCTGTGCATGCCATAGAATGGGGTTGAACAGGAGAAAGAAATGGAGATGGCGTTCGGGTGATGGAGTCAATATACGTGTACAGTTTTTCCTCTCCTCCTGCTGCATTGTATCCCCTCAGCAGTGACCTTTAGGCACGTGGGACTGGGTGGGACCCTCTCAACCAGTAAGTCAAATTATTTAATTCGTTATGTAGTCTTTGCAAATAACACTCAAGGCTCTGTCTCAGAAATAGGGAATTTTTAGTTGCGGCTGGAAGGGTGTGCCAAGACCTCAGTCTCTGATGATTTGCAACCATCATCTCATTTCTAGTCTGAGTCAATGGATGGTTATACTTTGCTGGTTTGTTGGTACTGGGTTACTTAGTACTTTCTCCTTTCTGGGGGTCACTGCTCAGTGTCTCCAAATACATGTTCACATCGTTTGGCTCTGTAGCTACCAATTCAGAGTTTTATAGTCTCCCTTTTACTCCTTGAAACAACCATTTCTCTCCAGCTCTTCCTAGATGAAATCACTGTTACTTTAACATGGATGCAGACTGTTACACTTTGGAGATGAGGTCCCCGTTCCTACTGAGACTCAGATGTCATGTTTGTGAACATCACAGATGCATTATGAATCCCTCACTTACCCTTTGATTACCAGGATCTCGAATCCCTCACTTACCCTTTGATTACCAGGATCTCCGTGCCATTCTTCTTCTTCACCAGTTACAGCCCTGGAGCTCCCATCCCACCACAGAAAATCTTGGTGATTAGTACCTAGAATTTAGTACTAATAATTTTCATCTTGTTTTGAGCATGGCAGTCAAGGTCAATCCCTTTCTTCCTCTCTGATCTCCTGATCCTCCTCTGTATTGGTGCTGCCTACAATGTGTTGTCGTTAGGAGGTCTCATCAGTGTTGCCCTACTTTAGTGACAAAGTCAATCTTAAAAATGTTAGACACTGCTAACCTCCTTCCAGGCTGCAGCTCAGCCTTCCGACACTCATCATTGTCATTTCTCTTGCCCAGTTTCCTGTTCTGCTGATGTTCATGTTCACTGGCTTAATTAATGATTTCCCACGTGGCTCTGTAGCAAATGCTTTATTGAAACCAGATAGATTTTTCACATTTCTCTTGTCTGCTAAGTCAGTTATTGTATCAAAACCCATGTCAAACATTCCTCCTTCTCCCTTTTCAGTCACTGCTGTGTCTATTTAGACCACTAGTTTCTCCTGGATGCAGGAGTAGGTGCTGTAGAGCACACAGAATCACAGAATCACAGGATGTTAGGGATTGGAAGGGACCTCAAAGGATCATCAAGTCCAATCCCCCTGCCAGAGCAGGAACCTAAATGACATCACACAGGAAGGCGTCCAGGCGGGTCTTGAATGTCTCCAGAGAAGGAGACTCCACAACCTCCCTGGGCAGCCTGTTCCAGTGCTCTGTCACCCTTACTGTAAAGAAGTTCCTTCTAGAGTTTAAGCGGAACCTCCTGTGTTCCAGCTTGTACCCATTACCCCTTGTCCTGTCATTGGGCATCACTGAGAAGAGCCTGGCTCCATCCTCGTGACATTCGCCCTTAACATATTTATAAACATTAATGAGGTCTCCCCTCAAAGCAGGGAGCAGACCCCAGTTTCACTTGGTGGCTTCAAGCTACTGCAAACAATAAATAATGAGGAGAAGGACTGGCTCATTTAGACAGCAGGACTTTCTCTGTCCTTCCTTTCCCAAATAAATCACAAACAGCCGTTGTAAATTTCTTCTCTCACATTCAGAGCGTGACCTTTGCTTTTCCCATCTCATACTGGCTGAACAAGCCTTCACTTTCTAAGTACTTCTGCACTCTGTCCTACATCAATCTTGCTTTTCTTTGCTCTTAGCTGGAGGTATCCATCGCATTAAGGCTGATATCTTCAAATAAACCTTCTGGCACTGAAGTGAGAGCATGGATACTCTCCTGCTAGCGTGATCAGCAGCAGCAGCCAGAAGGGGAAAGGCAGTTTTAGGAAACTTTTTTAAGATGGAAGTTTTATTTTACTTGATTTATAACTCAGCATTCTGAATATCCTTCCAATGTCCGTTATATTTTTGTATACATATATATATGCACACATGCAAACGAAGCTGTTCATCAAGTTACTGCTTTAACCTCCAGCTCATGTCTCCTCTCCTCCAAGTCCAACATTGAAGGTGTTATATAGCGAATACATTTTCCTTTCTATAAATAACTCCTTTTCCTCAAATGGTGCCTTCACCTGAAGGGACCCCACAGTACTTTGCAAACGCAATGTATGTATGGAGAGACTCCTGCTGCTCTGGGGACCTGGGTGCAAGCTGTGCTGCTGAGAGTGCAAAACAGAAGGATTTGGTGCTGGGAAGATGAGGAGGCTGCTATTTTTAATTTTTTATTTACTTATTCATTTTTTCTGGAGCTGTATTTCAGATCTGCTAAGCAGGATGCATTTGAGGGATGTTCTCAGGTCAATGTGTAGAGTGAGTGATATGAAATAATGGACTAATTGTTCTAGGAAAGAAGAGGGCTGGCTCCAGCAGTAAAAATCACTGCAACTGCTGTAGCCCAAGCAGAATTTCATAAAAAATTTCTTCTCCAAAAGGGTTGTCAAGCCCTAGAACAGACTGTTCAGGGAAGTGGTGTTGAGGAACATGGTTTAGTGGTGACCTGGCAGTGCTAGGTTAACTGTTGGACTCGATGATCTTAAAGGTCTTTTCCAACCTAAATGAGTCTATGATTTTATGAATTACCTGAGTTTGAGGATACAGCCCTTGGGCAGCTGCCCATGTCCATGAGGATGCCAGCTGCACAGAAAGACACCTTGAAGAGGGGAATTTAACTAGTCTGAGGGGAGCAGCTTGTTTCAGAAAGCACTTTACACTGCTGTGCTGAGCAGGGAAGCAAAATATTCCTGCTTCACAGCCCACCCAGGATCTGTGTCTGAGGATGGTGCTGCAATGGTGCAAAAGAAGCAGGTGATGAGCAGCGTGTCCTGGGCTGGCATCGGGGTTCAGCGCCGGGACCCCAGTGTCTCTATCTGTAGGGGCTCATCAGGGTCTGTCTTCCAGTTTGCAATTTAGGAGTACAAAGTAATATCCCCAGTGAGGATTTTCATTTATCATTTTATTATTGTGAAAGCATCTCCAGGCTTGTCCTTACTGCCAGCAGATTTGTAAAACCTTGTCTGTTGCATGGTTTCTTAACACCAGGCTTTACGTTCAGCTGGTTTTAACTCTAAAAATACCACCGCAGAGCTGTAAACAAACCATTTTGGCATCAGTTACTCCATCTCCACTGTATGGGCAAGGGAATCCAGGCTGTTGTGAGCCGTTGTCTGGCTTCCGACAGCTCCACATCCATCTGTGGAACTCCCACTGACTGCAGTCAGTTTTCTCCTGCATGGCAACATCCTCCTCATGTCAATCAGCTTTTGCACAGTGTTTATCCGCCCAACTTTGCAGGTGCTGTCTTGGAAAGCGGCCAGGGTTTTCTCGCTGAAATGCTCTTTGCAAGGTCGCTGTCGTCCTGCTCATGTTGCTTAGCTGCAGCTTTTCTTTTCTTGATCTTTAAAAGGATCAAAGGTGTCTGGGGCTGCTCAGGTGCTTTGCTGCTTATTTAGCTTAGAAGAGGTATGAAAATGAAGGTGTTTAAAGGAAACCATGACCTTCTGGAGTGGAGCTATGTCTTAGTTGCAAAAGACATGGTTATTCTTCTTGTAGAAATCAGTAGCGCTATTCCCAAGAGTGCCAGGTATGGCACTGGGATCTTAACTTAGCCCAAAGCCCGGGTCAGATCTCCGTTCTCTCCCCAAAGCCCTGCAGGACCAGCATGTCCTCTTGCAGGATCCCTGCTTTCCTGTAGGATTTAAAGCTCAAGCCCTGATGTTGATATCTCAGATTTCAGCCCTGCAGAGAAGGACCTAGGGATGCTAGTGGATGAAAAAACATCTGGACATAGCTGACAATGTGCGCTCACAGCCCAGAAGCCAATGGCATCCTGGGCTGCATCCAGAGCAGCGTGGGCAGCAGGTAGAGGGAGGGGATTCTGCCCCTCTGCTCCGCTCTGGTGAGATCTGCTTCTGCAGTTCTGGGTCGAGTTCTGGGACCCTCAGCATAAGAAGGACATGGACGTATTGGAGTGAGTACAAAGGCAGGCCACAAACATGATCGAGGATCGGGAGCAACTCTCCTCTGGAGCAAGACTGAGAGAATTCGGGTTGTTCGACCTGGAGAAGAGAAGGCTCCAGGGGGACCTTATTGCGGCCTTTTGGTACTTAAAGGAAGCCTGCAGGAAAGATGGAGAGGGACTTTTTATCAGGTAGTACAGTGGTAGGATGAGAGGTAACAGTTTTAAACTGAAAGATGGTAGATTTAAATTAGATATCCCTGCCAGTATCATGGGGGATTGAACTTGTTGATTTTTAAAGGTCGCTTCCAACCCACAAACATTCTATGTTTCTGTGATTTCCTTGTCCTGCTCATCCTAGTTGTGTTCCTCTCGCACAAGTATGAATAATCTGCTTCTTGTGGGGCTAGCTGTCTTGTGTAAGGGCTAGCTGTCAATTAAATTATGTGATACTGTTTATCAGGTGAATTGATTCATGTTTTCCTCCAGTTTGTCCTTTTTCTCCTGATTCCTTCCCATTAAATCAGAAAATATTTCAGCCACATAGGTAGGAGGGAAAATGGGCAGGGAACTCATCTCCTAAAGAATGGGATCCAGTCTGTTTCTTCCAGCACAAAAAATGAGCAGCCATCTAAGAAAGCATGCATTTATGGGAAGCTGGACAGTTTGGGTTTTCCAGAAATCTGGTTAGATGAGATAGAAATTTGGCTTGGGGAAGGCTGAAGCTGGCCAAGTCAGTGGGTCAGAGTGGAGAACCCTCAGTTTTGTGCCTGAGTGCTGGGTGAATGGCTAGGGGAGACGTTATCCAGATGTAGAAGGAGGAAATTCTTCAGGATCAGCCCTGATTCCTGAGCTTCAGACTTCCTCTCACATTTCTCTTTGCTTTTCACCTTGAAGGAAGCTGCACATCTGCTCTTGAACAGGCAGCTTTGCCTAAAAGAAATCAGTGCATCAGGCTGAGATGGGCAGGAAACACCGGCACAGGTACGAGTCCTGACTAGTCCCATTCCCAGATTTGGGCAGCAGTGAGGTTGATGGTTGGTTTATTTGCTGAGATCTTCAAGGAGAAGCTGCAGACACTCTCAGGGTGCCATTTCACTGTGAAAGGAGGTCCCTTTTCCTTCTTACATCCACTTTGACTGTGTAACTCCACCAACCTGACTCCTAGCAGGAGGTTGAATGGATCCTTGGTGTCCCGCAAACTCTTGCAGCCTCAGCCACGCTTTACTACACAGAACAAATTTCCTATTGGTGAGGTTCCTAAAATGTAAGGGGGCAATTATCTGCAAACATTTTATTTTTGTCTGCTTTGCTGGATTTGTGGGGGTAAGTGTGCTGGGTTGCAGATCAGAACTTCATTCATGCTTTTTGTTCTCATTATTTGGTTATGAAATGGATGTGCAGAAGTTCTGAGATGGGGGAAGAAAGGGGAGATTGTAGGTTGCCCATGCAATATCCTATGAAGGTCTGGAAAGTCCTGGGTTGGGTTTGTGTGGGATTGATGTGCCATGGCTGGGTGACAGCCTCTCACCAGGGACCCCATACATCCAGGGAATGAAAACACTGGTCTCAGACGAACATCAGAGCTTGTCTCAGTTTGTCAGACAGTAGCTATGGCAACTTGTGCAAAGGATTCCCAGAGAGGGATGTGTTGGCAAGCAGCCCAGTGGAGGGAGGACACAAGGAAAACCACGTTCCCTCTGGAGAGCTGGGATGGGTTTCGGCAGCATCATTGTGCAGAGAGCGGGCCAGACGCTGTTGTTGAAAGTTGCGGTGCTTCTTCCTCCATTGATAGGGTAAAAGCCTCATGGAAATGCTCCCACAGGCTCACAAGATTGGAAGGTCTGCTGCATGTGGCCGGTGTGATTTCTGAGATGACACAGAACAGGTTATTCCAGCCCTTGACTGGCTATAGCATCTCCAGAAAGCTAGCTGGTCTTCAGGATAGATGCAAAGATCCGTCACATGATCTTGCCCCAGAGAATTGGTTGAATTGGATGAGTTTCAAGGTTCTCCCAAGCCTCATTTGCCATGATTCTCTTTCTTGCTTATTCTGGGGCTGCTAACTAACATACTGATCCCTGTCCATGGAGGAAAAAGAGGTTTCTTTTTTTTTTTTTCATGTCAAGTTTTGATTTGTCTCTCACTGGCTGCTCTGAGAGCGGGAAAACCTCAGAAAACACAGGCACATCTGTTGACTTAGGGGATGGTTTTCTCATTGGGCTTCTGCTGGTACCTCTGGACACATCTGAAGTCTTGGTAGCACTTTTGATCAACTTTTGCAAAGCCTAGCTGCTGGAGCGAAGTGGTTATGGGAGGCCCTCAGCTTCAGTGTAGATCAAGGGTCTTGGTGGTGAAGCTGGTAGTGAACAACTGGAAGATGTTTTTGTAAACTCACCATGCTGGTGCTGTGAGTTACAGCCAGATGTGCCTGTCCAACCCTTCCTGTCTCAACGTTTGGTCTTCCTGTGGCTCTTCAGTCATGTCTAGTAGTCTTTCAGCAGTGACATAAACGTTACCATTTTTTTCACATCCTGTTGAGGAGGAAGGATGCTTCCAGAAGCTAATATTGGGATCTGGAAACCAGGCTTTTGACTGTGTCACACGTGTTTGAAATGGAAATTAGGTGGAAAGTCAAACTGGATGATGTGTAAAATTGAAAGGGAGCGAGGACATGATGCTTTCACATGAGACTTTTGACATGATGCAGAAGAGGGGGAAACAGAAGTTTGTATTGTTATTATGGCATGAAAAGGGCAAGGACGTCTGAAGGTAGTTTACCGCTGCACAGGCCATTTTCATAGACTTTTCGTTCTCTTGTCAGAAGATGTAAGCACTGAAATATGTAGAGGATTTCTTTCATTTTAAGCTCTCAAGAGGCTTGCAAACAATTCTGATTTAACCTGGTCCCCGTTCTGGATTTCAGCAGACACCATGTTCCAGCCCATATGAGTATTGCTCAGAGCAAGACCAGAGTCTGGTAGTGTCCAGGTTTGGGGTTGTGCCAGTGGTATTGAAGCTGCATGGAGGTACTATGTGGAAGGTGATTGCCATGCACCCTCCATGCCTTTGCTGTGTCTGCAGATGTGGAGACATCCCTTGGAAAGCTGCTGAGGTGCTGCAGATGTGCTCAAAGCTTCTGCAGGGATAAATAAACGCACCTCAATGGACTACAGGGCAAAACCTGAGCTGTTCTGCTGCAGCTGCATGGTTTGAAATGATCCCAGATGATTAGATACTCAAAAAATACAGTATCACAGGAAATGAGTATATTCTATTCAGTGCAAGATCGTATGAAAGAAGAACAGATTTATTTACAAAATATATAAATAAATTATTTTTTCCTCTTTCACAGATTTAATTCATTTACACTCACCCCATACTCAAAGGTACTGAGATGTCCATGGTCATGTGGTCTGGCCAGGATCACTGATTGGCAGCACATAGGCTAAAGGACACCAGCTTTTGAGTTCTCATTTAACCTCTTGGATTTTTCTTGGCTGATGACTACAAACTCATTTTTTAATAGATCTTTTATATCACTTAGAGGTTACTGATCTCAGCGTCAGCCTTGGTAGAACTCTTTGGACCTCTAAAGGCATCTCCCAAGACCATGTTCAGATCTCAGTGGAATCAGCGGTAAAAAAACCCCACCCTATGCTTAGCTTGGTGCATGGATCGTTTTCTGCATCCACATCACAGTTCTAGCTGGCAATTCTACTCACTTAACTCCTGCATCACATGGACCCAGCATTGCTGGGTCAGAGAAGGATTGAGGTCTGCTCAAGCTCATGGCGCAGTGGAGAGAAGGAGCCGTTTCATTCCTTCTGTATAGGATGCAACCTGCCTTAAATATCCCACAGGCAATTTAAATTTAGAACACTACTTTTTTTTTCCCCCGTAGTTGTAACTGATACCTTATTGCAATTATTTTTTGAGACATTCTTAAGGGCAGAAAGGGGTGTTGAGACCATCCCATTTGAGTTCCTGTACAGTACTGTATTTCATCTGTGTAATCTTGTGCTGAATCCTTCTCTCATGTTTGGCTAAATCATTTTACATGCTGGAACTGGAATTCAAAGAGATCATGGCATATTAGAGAAACAACCTGAAATGAGTAAGAAGCATTTCAGGAGAGGTGAGGGCAAGGGTGTGACACAGAGGTAGGAATCATCAGCAGTACCAGTCCAGATGGGAATAGCTGGTGCAGGAGCAATTCTGCAGTGAATTGCAAATACTTGTCAGTAATGTTATTTCATTTAATAAAATAAAATCAAATTAGCCAACAAAACCACTCAACACCCCCCCCCAAGCATCTGGGCAAGTAATGTACTAGGATGTATATAGAGGAATTTTATGTATAAGATGAGATGTCCTTCCACATTAGTAAAGCACCATAAAAACAATCCAAGGTCTACAACACCTCTGCTATCAAGGAAGACTGAGAGTTGTGGTTGTTCAGCCTGGAGAAGAAACAGCTCTGGAGAGACCTTGTTGTGCCTTTCAGTACTTAAATGGGGGCCCATGAGAAAGATGATGAGGGCCTTTTTAGCAGGGCCTGTTGTGAGAGGACAAAGGGTGATGGTTTTAAACTGAAAGAGGGGAGATTTAAACTAGAGAGATGGAAGAAGTTTTTTATGCTGAAGGTGATGAAACAGTGACCCAGGTTTCCCAGAGAGATGGTAGATACCCCATTCCTGGAAACATCCCAGATCAGGTTGGGCTCTGAGCAACCTGCTCTAGTTGCAGATGTCCCTGCTCACTGCAGGGGGGTTGAACTAGGTGACCTTTAATGGTCCCATCCAACCCAAAATATTCTATAATTCTATGATAAAGCCTCAGACAGACTCCTTTATTCAGATCTTGGCTTTGTATTTCAGTATAGCTGTGGACCAGAGAAAGTCCTGAGGACACCCATTAAAGTGGTAGAAGTGCAGAAGACATGATGTTGCAGGATGCTGGAAAGTATTGAATGGTTTTGGATAGAGAACAGAGTGCCACAGAAAAATAGATAATTGTCCCTGCATATATGAAATATAACAGTCCTTTGGGATGCTTGAACCTGCTGTAGTCATAGTCAAGAGGAGCAAGACTTGGATGTTGAAAGTTTAAAATGTATTAAGTGCTTTGCTGGAGCAAGTCCGAGGGATATTGTGCATCTCTGGAGATGCCAGCAGGATGTCTCTACAGTCCCTCTCTTTGAAACTAACAAAAAAAAAAGTCATTACCATGCATTCCCTGCATTGATTTTCTGTCTGCAGTGACCTTGATGCTGCTTGCTTTTCTTTATGCTCCCCAGGGCACAGGTTGGATCAAGCAATTATAACTATAACTAAAGGTTCCTGGGTGTATGCATGATGACATTTGATTGATGTTCTCTTGATGGCTTCTGCTGGTCCTCAATCATTACCCTGTTACACTCTGTCCTCCTTGCCATGCTGCTGGTCCTTTATCCCATGTTGGGGTCCATAAGACCTTATAAGACTCAATATTCCCTGTCAGACCTTGTGTGTCCCACCCACTAGTGGGAAAGAAGCCTGCTAACATGTGTGCATAACTGATTTGAAGTCAAACCCATCATTGCTTGATGGCAGAGGTTAAAATGGGACTGCTGACCCTGCCCTGCCTGGCTGCAAATTGAGCTTTCACGGACATTAGAGCAGGCTCCATGCAGATATCACAGAGATCGATGGAAAAAGCCCTATCAGTCATGGCAGAATTGGGATTTGATCCGACAGAGCAGAGGGAGCATTGAGTGAAGCCAAGAATCGCCCCTTTTAACTGCTTTAGCTTTTCTCTCAGGAGAAGAGGACCCAACATGACAGCTTCAAGGCAATCATTTTCCCTGCCCTCCTTTGGGTTGATTTTTCTGTTGACTGGAATCTTAGTTATTTTTTGTAATGCAATGTTTAATTATTACTTAATATAAACTTTTTATGAACTGTTACAAGGAGTGAATTATTTATGGGAAGGGAAGGAGTGCTTTCTCTGAGCCTTTCTGCTCCATCAGTTGCAATAAATATCAATCTGGGAGCGTGTTTAAAACATGCATACTCTGCTTGGGAGACAAGAACAATGCCTTCTTCTCTCATCTCGTCTCTCAATTAAGTGCCTGCTTAATACATTTGTCCCTAGCATGTTTTATTTCTCGATTAAGCTTGGAATACCTCCAAAAGACAGAAGTATTTCCAGATCGTCTCATTTCCAAATGCATATTATTTACCCGCTAGATACGGATGGCTCGGAGAGTCTGTAAACATTTGCTGTGCACAGAAAAGTGCTTAGCAATAACAAATCCTCCTTCCAGTTCTTTGCAAAACTAGTGTGTTCAATTTTTAGTCACCAAATTTCCTATCCGGGAGCCTTTTTTTTTGTAGTTGTTGTTGTTGCTTTAGGAAAGGGATTACAGTGCACACTTTTGTGCGCTGACATCTGGGTTTGTCACGTAGGTCTGTGATTGCAGGTTCTTGCAATGATCGTGTAGCGGAGGAATATTTTCATTCAGTCCTACATTAACAATATCCTTCTTGGGAAGTGGATTTCCATGATCCAGATGTACTTTTAGGGGTATTTATGGCCACGTTATGATGTCATCATCCTCTGGATCAGGTGTTTCTGGATGTATGAGCATTGATGCAGCACTGTGTCAAAGCAAATGAACCCTTTTGCAACCTCTTCCAGATGCTCCAGGCTGGGTCTGGAGCTGCCAAAAGATCCCAGAACGTCAGACTCCTGGGCAGTAACATCCTGTCAGCTTCCAAAGCCGTGTCAATGCAAGATGCTCCTGAAAATGGGAATGGTCTCTGAGTCTCCTACGTTTCTGGGGAATCATGGAATCATAGAATCATTTAGATTGAAAAAGACCTTTAAGATCATTGAGCTGAACCATAAACATATCATTGTCCCCACCCGTGCAGCTCTTCAGGCTTTGTTTTCTGCACATAGCATTTCTAAATCCCCTTTGCTGGCACAGGCAGCCATGCACATACCCTGAGATTTTCTTTCCTCTCTTCTTGATTTTAGCTCCGTGGTGCGTGTTACACCCATTCTCCTTGCATCTGGAAACAGAAAACCATGTCTCTACTCCACTTTCTCCTTCAAAGAGAATATATCCTACACTTCGTGTGCTACTTATTGCTGTGTTTCATGTCTTTAGGTTCCAGACACTCCAATTTCAGAGCTCTTTTCAGCTCCACACCTCTCCTCTGGAGCAGAGCACCAGCCTTGGTAGCACAGGGCCATCATCAGGTCCTTGTGAATGGTGTGTTTCCCCGATCACGTCAGTGTGCTCAGAGCGGTGCTTTTGATTAAGCACAGTGAGGGGCTTCTCAACGTGAACACCTTTAATACAAAGACACAACCTATTTCGTCTGCGCTTTGCTTTCAGGGCTCTCCACTCCTTGGAAAGACTAGAGAAGCGCTTGAAAACAGCCAGTTAATTATAAAATAACTTTCTTCCAGAACCTACTTTTTTCCCTGTTTCCCATATAAAGCTTTCTGACGGTCCCCCTTATCCTCTTTTATTTCCTGACAGCTTTCATGCAGGCAGCATGGTACCGGCAGTGACCAGTAATTGCTTCGTTCAGTCACATCAGACCCCATTTTACCTAATTAAGAGGAGATTTCACAATACAACCATCTGCTCCAGTGCCTTGTGCTGCGTTTTTCCCAGACTCCCCCGAGACAGCTTTGATGGTCCCAGTATTTACTGATTCAGTATCAGGGGACTAATCCAGTTGTTGGGGAACTGGAATCAGTGAGTCCTCCCTATTTACATCGTTACAAGTGATATTTTCCCAAGCTTACAGAGGTGGGGTAAGGAAATGGATAGTGTTTTGTACACTGATTTCCTCATTTCCTACAATTCGTCTCCTTTTGTGCCTCCTACAGGCAGAGATAGCTTTTAAAGAGAGACAGGTTAACTGGAAGTAGCATGGACTTGAGTATTACACTGTTAAAAGTGATACGCTTTAATGGACCTAATTCTGCTTCCCATTATGCACGTGCATCTCCGGTGGCTTGTGGTGGTGTGTTTTGTGGTTTCCTAAAAAGCTACATGGGCATATTAAGCTTCGTCCTCTTCCCAAAGAAGCTGTCCTAACTCCCAGTTCTCCAACGCTGTCCCCCTTAACTGTCTGCCCACCTGCTCAGCCCAGCTTAACCTTTCTGTGGTGCTTTTAAAACAATCTTCCCCACCGCAGCCAGGGCAATTTCAGTGTAATTTGCCCGTGTTTCCTCCCCAGTAAATCTACATATGTCGTGCGAACTCTGGCACAGGAACTCTGCACCTTACCATCCATAGAACAAATCAAATATACATCTAGATTTTGCAGCCCTTGAAATAAGACTGTATTAAGGGTAATGATGAGGGAGGGAAAATCCGACTCAGCCTTTCATTGCTTTTCCTTAGCTCAGTAATCCTTTATCTTAAGATCCCTGCTCAAGCCTCAGCTCTCTTCTTTCATCTACTTAGGCCACACCCAATTCTATTATGGTTGTCGCTGTTAAAAAATAATTCAACCCACTTAATTTCAACTGAAGAAACATTCAGCGGGTAAATGGCACAGGAAGGCGTAAAATGGAAAGCAAAATTCAGCCCTCTGTCAAAGCCAGCAACTGGATTATCACTTTTGCATACTAAAAAACTACTTTAGGTTCATTATATAGAGAGAATCATAGAATCATACAATCATTTGAACTGAAAAAGACCTTTAAGATCATCAAGTCCAACCCTTAACTCATCACTGCCAGGTCACCACTAAGCCATGTCCCTCAGCACCACATCTCCACGGTTTTGAAACGCCTCCAGAAATGGGGACTTCACCACTACCTTAGACAGCCTGTTCCAGGACTTGACAACCCTTGCAGGGAAGAAGTTGTTCCTCATGTCCGGTTTAAACCTCCCCTGGTGCAACTTGAGGTCATTTTGTCTTGCTTCTATCACTTGTTCCTTGGGAGAGGAGACCAACTCCCACCTGGCTACAACCTCCTTTCAGGTAGTTATAGAGAGTGAGCAGATCTCCAGCCTCCTTTTTTCCAGTGTGAACAGTCACAGGTCCCTCAGCTGCCCCTCACAAGACTCCGGCTCTAGACCCTTCAGTAGCTTTGTTGCCCTTCTCTGAGCACACTTCAGCAGCATCTCAATGTCCTTCTTGGAGTGAGGGGCCCAAAACTGAACCCAGGATTTGAGAGCAGTCTCACCAGTCCAGGGATGATCCCTGCTATAGTTCTGCTGGCCACGCTAGTGCTGATCCCAGTCAGGATGCTGGTGGCCTTCTTGGCTGCCTGGGCACACACTGGGTCATACAAAACCTTGTAAAGAAATAACACGAGCTCAAACACATGCACACGTCGGCACAGCAGAGGCAGGTGATGGGACCAAATGTAGGTTAATCTGCATTCATACACAGTATGGCATTATTCCAGTCTGTGTGCTTGTCGCTCCTCATATGTTGTGTGGAGCACATCTCCCTACGCCTGACTTCACCTGCTTGTGTTACACGCTTGGGACACAGCAGAAATGCAGCTCATCAATCTGCAGTGCCATTTGTGCTGAAATATTCACCATGTTCGAGCTGGTACCCTAGCTGATGGTTTCAGGGGATTTCTGCTGGAGTAGTTCTTGCAAAAAATGTCTGCACCCATCAGTGGGAAGCCACAAACCTGCATGCGATGGGGATGCAATTCGCAGACATGCCTTGTGGCTATCCGTGGTGTCTCCTTGAGGTATAAAGTGTCATGGATTTAAATTCTCTTTCCTTTTCTGAGAATAAAATCTATACTATACATCCAAAGGATGTATATATAAGACATTTGGATTGTATGTTATTTTCTATATTTTACTTTGTAGGCTACAGTAGGATAAAATTGGATGCCTTTGGAGCCTAAGCATATGTGTGTGCTTTGCTTTCACGGGCGATATTTTAACTTGGAGGCTCTGACCTGTTGAAGCTTAAGATCGCTTAGGAGATACCTGCTTGTTACAACACCCAGGTTTCAGTGGTCTAACAGAAAGCTGATCTGCGGGCTTCTCTATCCTATAGGCATCTAGGAGACATATCCATTGGTGTGAGCAGCAGTTGAGGCTGTAACCTTGCATCAGTATCTCCATCAGCTCTGCAGGATCATTGAAAGTGGAGGCGGGGGGGATGCTACCAGCAGATGACAGAGTTAGACCATACATTCACCTGCCATGGGCAGTATGTACAGAAGAAACATGTGGTATTCAAAATTTTGTTCGTATTGGACTTTCAGCAGCATGTTACTGTTTCAGCCCAGTGCAAGGAAAAACTAGAATGCCACGTGTTCTGGGCACTGAATTTGCCATGGGGCTTGGTTCACTGCTCTTCTACTAGGTCAAAGTACTTGTTCCTCAGTGCCTCCTCCGTGAATGTTCATGGGGATCCTGATCCATTTCCTAGCATTTGCCTTGTTGCTGTCTTGGACATATAACTTTTGAAATCGGGTCACTAGGTCTTCTATTAAAGCTCACGCCAGTATTGCTGTGATATATTAACCGAAACTGCGCCTGTGACTAACTGGTTTCTTCATGTGTATGATTAAGTTTTAGGACACCTGGTGCCCAATCAGCATATGAAGGATATTCAGATACAGTCATGTTGTAGCTACTGCAGTGACGAGCAAATAATAATGGCCGAAGTCAACAATGCAGTGGCAGAACAATAGCTGCTGCTTAAGTTCCACCATCTCCCTCCTTTACCCCCTTTACTGCTGAAACTGTTTCTACTCCTGAGCCAGGATGAGCAATTACACTGTCACACAGACTAGAAATGAAATTAAAGAGCAGCGCTAATTTTGAGCTGCATTAGAAACACTGAAAGAAAGGAAGTAATGATTCCCTGAAGGGAACAGAAAAATACAGCTAGTCGAATAACATTGCCACGACAGAAGAGCAATTTTATTTCAAATAGCTATGTCCTGACCTTCCTTCAGAGAGACCCATCCTTCTGCATCCATGATTTGGATGATAATTGAACAAATTCAGACAAAAACTTACCTGTCGTCCCCAGCATTACCCATCTCCATCTTTTGCCTCAAGGGCAAACCTTGCAGTTCCTATGCAGCTGAACTGCAGTATCACTAAAGCATCCCAAAGTTGGAGGAGGGCCAAGATCTAGGGGACAGGAGCTGGCGATGAGCTCAAGTGACTTCACACCAGAGCTTCCAGGAAAGTCACAGCGGGAGGTTTTCCTGTGCAGTCCCTCCCTGCGCAGCAGTACAAAAGTAAATGGTCTTCACGAAAACCTCCATCAGCATGAATGGAGCAATTTGAATCAGAGCTGGTGTCAGCATAATCTGAACCATCCTTCATCTCCTTGGGCAGCAGCTCTTCAAATCTGTAACCATCTGACCTGTTGTTTCTGAAAGGTGATGCCTTTGGATTCCCTCCCCATCCTGCTGCTGGATCTCTGGGGTGGTCTGATTGTACTATGAGTTTGTGAAATGCAATTGCTTCATCTGACCTAAAAAGCTTCATCTTTCCCCAGCCTTAGTGCATCTTGTTGCATCAGATTCCCCTCTTGTAAGGCACGTCATGGATTCACATAGAGCTTTTGTAGTGTCATCCAGCAAGTTCTGCTTCAGGAAGTCATTTATGCCCATATTTACATGTAAGGAGCAACTAAGAGCCACTGTGCATCTGCTGAAGTGTTTTGCTGAACTGATATAACACATTTTTAATTTGTCTCTTGTTTGTGTCTTAAGACACTTAAAACAAGGTGCTGAAAACATCTCTCCACTAAAAATCCCACTGATGCCAAAGGTTCACAAGGCCACCGACCGGGCACAGCATCAGTGTGACATTTCACATGGGGATGGGCAGAGGCAGGCAGACTTTAGCTGGAGACAGACACAGTGTCTGTTGCTGCAGGCAGCTGCTGGTTTCTCTGTATCCTGTCAGATACTCTGTTGAGTTCATGGTACTCGGCTTGAATTGCACTGAAAAACCTTTACACTTGAAGAACAGAATTTACAACACTGTGTTGTCTTTACAAGTTCTTCCACTTTTACTAATATGAAGGTTTCTTCTCGAGGGATTTTCTCTCTGGGACCTTAATGGATGAGCTCATTTAATTCACGTATCCATACCTTGATGTAACCATGCAGTTCTGAATGTCGTATTGCCAGGGAGTCAGATATGTAATGCTCTTTGGCCCAGCAAGATCTCATAGGAGGACGTTGGTTCTCCCTGCCCTGTTTAGGTTTCTACAGCTCATCCAGATCTGCCTGTGGCAACACTTTTCCCAATCCTAATCTTGGTGCAGCACCCTGTCGATAAAGATGCTTTTGGATCAAAGCATCCATGCCGTGAGCTGCTTTATTTGTTTAACCCAGTGGCCAGTTTTAGTCATCTGCTCATTTGAAGGACAAGGGAGTTGATGCACTGCTCTTGTTCCAACCAAGTGTAGAATAGACATACAGGCCATTAAATGGTATGTTAGCAGAGCTTCGACCTGGCCCTGACCCATTTTCTGGGGGTGAACATGACATTTACAGATAAGTTGTTTGTGCAAGCATGCTCAGAAATGTCAGGCTGTAGTCACACTGGGAGCTTTCCTGTAACAGGCTGTGTAACTGGCTTAAATGGTGACACCAACATTGAATTGACCAATTTTACAGACTTGAACATGTACAGCGATAGCACAGCAGCTTCTGTATGGAATGGCCCTTCATCAGCAGGACCCATAAGCTTATAACATCAAATTCAGAGAGGTATAAACTGACAAATCTCCATGGAGTTGTGATTCACACCAGGAGGATTCCGGCAGTTGGGCTTAACCTCTCTTCAGATCTCCAGATGGACCTTTCCCTGGTTTCTGGCATTTCTGCAGTGGGATCTCCCAGTGTCATCTTCCCCAGAGTCCACACTTTTCCCTTTGTTGGGTATTTAGCCACTGGGAGGTAAGGAGGACCATGGGCTGCTGGGCTGTAGCAGATGGTGATGAATATCCTTTATCTGTCTTGGACTGTGCTTCTCCCATGGCTGTCTGAGCACAAGGACTTGGGTGAATGCTGTAGACTAAAGAGTGGAGCTAAGGTGAAGGTAGCAGTGGAAGGAAGGAGATGATCATGAAGGTGCTGATGTTTATCATGAGGTCTTCAAAGTGGACTTTGTGTGTCAAAGGTGCCCAGATGTGGCACCTAATCTGAGTGTGATTTCTTACCCTTTACTATCATACACCGACCTCTCCATGCTGCTCACTATCCCAGTGGATGGCTATTTCTCATGGAGGGTCCTCAACTCTCCTATTTCTCTGTGCTGAAACATGAGTTGTGGTAGGGCTGTGACTCTTGAGGTTACTCTCAATAGTCATAGAAAGCTTTGGATTGGACAAGACCTTTCAAGGTCAGCTCATCCACACCCCCTGCAGTGAGCAGGGACATCTGCAACTAGAGCAGATTGCTCAGAGCGCCATCCAACCTCACCCAGAATGTTTCCAGGGATGAGGCATCGACCACCTCTCTGAGCCACTTGGGCCAGTGTTTCACCACTCAGTGTAAAAAATGTCTTTCTTCTCTCTAGTGTAAATCTCCGCTCTTTATGTTTAAAACTATCACTTCTTATCCTGTCAAAACAGGCCCTGATAAAAAGATTGTCCCTATCTTTCTTATAGGGCCCCTTTAAGTACTGAAAGGCCACAATAAGGTCTCCCTGGAGCCATCTCTTCTCTGGGCTGAACAATCCCAATTCTCTCAGCCTATTCTTGTAGCAGAAGTGTCCCATCGCTCTGATCATTTTTGTGACCTCCTCTGAAGCTATTCAAGCAGGTCCATGTCTTTCCTGTGGTGAGGACTCCAGAGCTGGACACAGTACATAAATGGGGTCTCACCAGTGTGGAGTAGTGGAGCCTCTCCCTCAGCCTTAACTCTCTCATAGCTACATTGCTTTCTCAGCTCCTTGTCCCTCTGCGGTGTGCACCATCACCTTCAGTCACGTATTTGTGACGTTTTAGACATGACTGCATGTGCAATAATTTTACTTCCTTGGAAGGGCATACTCTGTGGCCCTCAGGCAATACAATATCAATGATTTGTGGGCTGCTGACTCAAGCAACTTTTATAAATGGATCACAACATGATTCTGCTCTGCCAAATACCTTGATTTCATCCTTTTCAGTACATTAATCATGTCTTGCTCGTAGCCTGCTTCAGCCAGCACTAAAGTTGCCTCATTGAAGGCTCAGCACTTCTTCTTGTATGCTAGCAGTGTACTTAATGGGCCCTAACCAGGGATGTCCACAGATCCTGATCCCTTCCCATCCTGCTCACACATACTCCATTGTGCATTGTCCACATTTCAAATTCACTCATTAATATGACACATTGTTTTAGTCTTTGTACACAATTAGATACTGGCTCGTCCAAACTGACTCGCTCTGTGTACGTGTAAGTGTCTGTCTATGTGTGCATGTCTTAAAGGTTAATTATTAGTGGTTGGAAAAAAAAAATCTTGGGCACCAAGAGCTTCATGATACCATTCACAGTCTCAGTGCAGCTTTACAGTAAATTATTGTGTACAAGATAATAGCCTGGGCATTAGAGGAGTTGGAAACGAGGCACTTGGTGCAGTTCTTGCACTTGTGGTCGCAGATTTTGTATGTTGACAAGATTATTGCAATAGGTTTCGATTGAAATTGACCTTTTAACCAAAGAGGGGTGTGGTGGGAGTTAGGGTGAAATGGTGGAAGACAGTATCTTGGGGTGCAGGGAACATGCTGTGTCGCACTAATGTGTCAGGTCATCAGAAGCAGGAAGGAATCAGCTGGGTCCAGGATTTTAGACTTATTCCTCTTGGAGGCAAGAACACGTTGTGCCATTTGCTATTGCACAAGGGACCTCAGCATGGGACAGTGTTCCTTTATTGCTGAAAATGTGTTAGAAGTCGTGTTTTGGTGCTTGCAGAACAGTAACCGTTCATCAGGCTGTCCTGGTTTGAGTTAGAACAGAACTAATTCTGTCCAGTGATTTTACTTTTTAGCTTACTCTCTTCTAAGTGACTGCACTTTCTGAAGTTAACGGCTGATTTTCATAGACAACATCTGCTTCTAGCAGTGGTAACACTTGATGTTTAGAGTTGCTACCAAGGATTGGGGTGTGCAGACCAAGGTCACTGCTAGATCTTGTGTACTATATCAGGGTGCCATAAAGTAAAGGTCACAGCTGCAGGGAGAAGCTGACAGGACAGGTGACCCTAAAATAACCAACGAGAGATTCCGTTCCATATACATTATATTCAGTATAAAGCTGAGGGATCGCGAGGATTAAGCCTCTTCTTCAATGGTCGGCGTCCGAGGAGGACTCTGTCCATTGTCTTCAATCCCAATCCATATGTTCCTGAATCCAGTTCCAGAATCCATCTCTTGAATCCAGTTCCCTTCTGCTGCTGAGTTCAGTCTGGGACTTTCCCAGTGCCTGCTCCACAGCATCTGTGGTGATGGTGATGTAAGTGCCATCAGGGAGGTTGGGTTTGATATTGATTTTGTATATATTTCATTTTATTATTATTATTTTCATTAAAGCTGTTTTAGTTTTCTCAAATCTCTCTCCCTTATTCCCTTTCTCTTCCCCCTTTGGGAAAGGAGCGGGATTAATAGAGAGCATCTGTCATTTGTCTAGTGGATGGTCTAGTCCTAACCCTTGACATAGGCTAATCTTTAAAATTAATTATGTTTGAAGGAGCTTGCATAGGCTGTTTATGTTGAGTCCAAATGGAATTTTTCTGTTCACATTAGAGAAGAGAACAACTTTAGGATCAAAACATGTGCATATGCCTCATATGAGCAGAATTTACTTGCAGTCCAGCTGGTCTGATATCTTCTGACTGGTGATGACCAGGATCAGGCAACTGGAAGAACATTGGAGGAGACTCCTACAGTGTGGAGTAACTCCTGCTTTGGCCCATAGTTTGTAGGAAACAGTTAAATGTTGAAGAGCGATGCCAGTGATTATCTCAAGGATGAGTTGCTGTAATTTCCTTTGATACCTCTGAATAGTCTCAATAGCCATCTAAACAGTCATGACTTAATAAATCTCATTAAATGCTGGACTTCAATGACCTCTTTTAGCATTGAGTTCCAGAGTTCGATCATCCATTATCATTGATTTTGGGTTTCCCACTCTTTCATTTTACTGAACATCTCTTTTCCACCATTAAGAGGGAAAAGGGAACTGGAGAATATTTGGGAGAAAAGTATATTCTATTCCAGAAGGGCAAAGTAATTTGAAAATCCCAGACAAAATTGTTACTTAATTTGACTCAAATGTACATTTATTTAATTACTGTTTTTTAGAGGAATATTAAAGAGAAATGTCATGTTCTGAAATATTCCTGGTTAAGCAGTTTGAAGTTTTGCTTCATAAGGGGATCCATAGTTCTTTCATGTTGTCCTGAGTAGAATAAGGAAAAAAAAATGGGATGGAAAAGAAATAGAGAAAATGAAAAAGAAAGTTAACATTTAATTTAGAATGAATGAAAAATTTCAGGCCAAACATTCTATAAAGATTCTCTTTTTTTCAGTGAAGAATCTGAATATTTTTCATTTTTGGTTGAGCCATAATTTTCCAGATTAAGCTAGAAATATCCCTCTGTGCAGGACTCCACCATGAAGTTCCTTGTCTCTCTTTTCTGCAACATTCGTTGTTTCATACATGCACATTGGGATGGGCGAATTGGGCTGGCTCAGCGCCAGTAAAACTGATGTCAGCAGAATACATCCTGTGCTGGTTCTGAACAAACATAACCTCTGTTTAAAGTCCTTTAAAGTAGGTGAATGCTTTGAAGTGGTTAAACCTGGCCCTGTCTCACTCTTCTTCCTCCTCTTGGCTTTGCTCTGGCATCAGTACAGGAAGGCAATCAGTGCTCTACATGAGTATTGGTGAGCATCTCCAGAGATGGCTACATGCCATAGCTTGGAGCTCATATTAACCCCATGTCCCCTGGCTGGGGTGGAGGAAGATGGTGAGGTCACCTTCACCTGCAACCACCTTGAGCAATCCTCATCCAAGGGGAAAATGCAATTAAAATAAAAGAGCCAGGGTGGATGAAGCCCCATGCCAGAGCAGTGTGGAATCCACTGTGTAGAACAACTCTTGGCTTTAATGGATGTAGATCGGGCCACCAACTCCCCAGGCTACCATCATCTTATAAGAAGATCTGCTGCCTATTCATTTGCACAACATCTCCCCCATCCTATGCAGCTGTATGTTCTTTTCAGGTCTGCTGATGGCTAAATGCCCTTTATCTCTACTGGAATTTTTTCATGTTGGAGGTGGCCTGCAAAAGATCATCTTGATGCCTCATACTTTGTTGAGTTTCATTTCAATTTCCATTTCAGGTCAGCACTGGGTTCCCGACTGATTCTAATTATTCTCTGTAAGGCGGGAACCAGAGCTAAGCAGAAAATTAAGAGACATGTAATTTGCTGCTATTTCAGTTCAACCCCTCTGTTTCATGCCAAGATAGCAATTCTTAAAAATTCCCTCAACAAAACTAAGAGCAATGAAAATCCTGTGGATAAAAAAGTACAGAGCTGGAATAATCTGTACTCTTGGGTATGTCCATACTGGTCCCAGTCCATGCTCTGTGAGTCATCCTTGCAGTGTGAGCAAAGGCTTTTGCTCAGGTTTTAGGTGAACTTTGAGGCTGAGCTCTTTTAGGCTGGGGTCTGGCAGGCTTCTGAAATACATTCAGTGCTAATTTTGTGTGGAGCAATCTGTGGTGGACCAGACACTGCTATGACCTGTTGTTCTCAAAACAGGGAAGAATAACGTTTTCAAGGCTTGTTTCAGATTACAGTCAGAATTTGTAACTTCCTCACAAATTTTACTTGGAATGTTAAATAATATTGAGCGAGGCCTCAGAACTGCAGGGGCTTTCTCCAAAACAGGGTTAATTTTGGTGTTACAGGAGTAACCAATACAATGCCTGAGAAAACAAATATTTTTCCTATTCCTAGAATACAAAAAAAAATAAATCACGAATTGTAAAGCTTCTGCTTTTCCTCTTACTTCTTTACTGTATATAAGGAGTATTTGCCTTTATAAAGCAGTATCTCTTGAGTGGCATAAATGTCCTGGATGTATCAGGACAGTTCCAGATAGCACAGGGTGACTGCCCTAAGAGGACATAGCTCGTTTGGACAACATGAGCTCATGGCGACATAGGACCATATCAGACAGGCATTTGATGGCGAGTCACCAGACCTGGAAGGGGTATTTAGTTCATCTACCGCTTATCCCTACAATTGATAGAGAGGCAGACCCCACGCAGGGCACCCACCTCCTCATTTCCTACCTTTGCATTAGTAAGTTCATTGTGCTGGGCACTCAGAGGTGACGATCCAGGTTGTGAAGTGGCTAGCACACTCCTGCCTACGTTTTTGGCCCAGGATAACCAGTACTTTTCTAAGCAATTATTGGGCTGGGTTCAGGAGCTGGCATATTCCAAGGGTAGTTCTCAACGGGTGGTTTTCCATCACTCCTCTGTGGCGTGCATGGAGAGATTTAGAAATTTGTACTTCTGTGCTAATTAACCATGGTAAGCTGAGTTTCTGGGCATTGACACAATCAGTACAGAATAGACTCTGTCTATTCTAGTAACACTTTTTTATAGTTTATGTGTTGCTTAAAAATCAAAAATAGGCACTGAGACCAGCACCAGGAATAGCAGTAGTAACTGGTCAGAGTTTCCCTCCTCCTTTTAAACTGAGTTGCATCCGGAGCAGCGTGGGCAGCAGGTCGAGAGAGGGGATTTTGCCCCTGTACTCCACTCTGGTGAGACCCCCACCATGCAGTGTTGGGTCCAGCTCTGGAGTCCTCAGCACGAGAGAGATATGGACCTCTTGAAGCAGGGCCGGAGGAGGCCACAGCAATGATGCAAGGGCTGGAATCTCTCTGCTGTGAGGCCAGGCTGTGAGAGTTGAGATTATTTAGCCTGGAGAAGAGGAGGCTCCAGGGGGATCTTGTGACCTTCCAGTACTTAAAGGGCCCTATAAGAAAGGGGGAGGGACAATCTTTTTCAGGGCCTGCTGTGACAGGACTAGGGGTGATGGTTTTAAACTGAAAGAGAGTAGATTCCGATTAGAGACAAGGGAGACCTTTTTTACGCTGAGGGTGATGGAACACTGGCCCAGGTTGCCCAGAGGGGTGGTTGATGCCCCATTCATGAAAACATTCTTGGTGAGGTTGGATGAGTCTCTGAGCAGCCTGCTCTAGTTGAAGATGTCCCTGCTCACTGCAGACTGTATGGACTAGATGACCTTTAAAGGACCCTTCCAGTGCAAAATGTTCTGTGATTCTATGATTCCACTACCTCTGAAGGTTCAGGATAGCAGATATGCAGAACTGCACACGGTGAGCATACGAGCGTGTGTAACATACAGCAGGGAGTAGCTGATCCGTCCCAGGTGTTGTAGGACTCCATACAAACATGGCCATGCTCTCTCATGCTTGAAGGGACCAGCTCGGGTATGATAGCTGGTGATGTGGAATCATGCACGTTTGCCAAAAAAAAAAGATTTAGAATAGAATCATAGAATTGTTTGGGTCGGAAGGGGCTTTTGAAGGTCATCCCGTCTGTCCAGTATATGGTGAGAAGGGGCATCTTCAATTAAATTAGGTTGCCTAGAGCCCCGTCCAACCTGACTTGGAATTTTTCCAGGGATGGGACATCTACCACCTCTCTGGGCAATCTGTTATTTCTAGATGTGCACTGAATCCATATGACTTACCTGGTGTTTACAACTCCTTTGTCAACACTATAAAATATTTCAAGATCAATAGCATTCTGTCCTCCACTTCCAAAGAAGGTCATGGCTGAGCTGTTTCAAAGCTGGTGGACATAGAGCATCAGCATGCATCCAGCTAAGAACCACCGTTGTTCTATACTTCGGCTGCAAAGCCAGACTCGTCTTGGAAGACACAAGGTAGTCAAGGGTCCTGTCACCAAGTACAGCAGAACTTAATACTCAGAGTCGTTACATCTGCATTAAGACCAGCAAAGCAAGGATGGAGGAGAGAAAAGGAATTTATATAGTAACAGTCTCGCTCTATCGCATCGTAGACAGGCTGGATCAATGGGTTGAGGCCAATGGGATGAGGTTCAACAAGGCCAAGGGCTGGGTCCTATACTTGGGTCACAACAACCCCCTGCAATGCTCCAGACTTGGGGCAGAGTGGCTGGAAACTGTGGAAACCTGGGGGTATTGGTCCACAGCAGGCTGAAGATGAGCCACCGTGTGCCCAGGTGGCCAAGAAGGTCAACAGCATCCTGGCTTGGATCAACACCAGTGTGGCCAGCAGGACTAGGGCAGAGATCATCCGCCTGGACTGGGCACTGGGGAGGCCACCCGTTGAATACTGGGTTCAATTTTGGGCCCCTCACTCCAAGAAGGACATTGAGGGGCTAAAGCATGTCCAGAGAAGGGCAAAGAAGTTGGAGAAGTCTAGAGCAGAAGTCTTGTGAGGAACAGCTGAGGGACCTGCGATTGTTCAGACTGGAGAAAAAGGAGGCTTTGGGAAGGCCTTCTCGCTCTCTAGAACTCCCTGAAAGGAGGTTGTAGCCAGGTGAGAGTTGGTCTCTTCTCCCAAGGAACAAGTGATAGGAGCAAGAGGAAACAGCCTCAGGTTTCACCACGGGAGGTTTAGGTTGGACATGAGGAACAATTTCTTCCCTGCAAGAAGGGAAGCCCTGGCCCAGGCTTCCCAAGGTAGTGGTTGGAATCCCCATCCCTGGAGGGGTTGAAAAGCCATGGAGATGTGGTACTGAGGGACATGGTTTAATGGTGACCTGGTAGTGCTGGGTTAACAGTTGGACTTGATGATCTTAAAGGTGTTTTCCAACCAAAATGATTCTCTGATTGTGTAATTCTATATCTTGCTTTATCACTTCAGCAATCAGCCCATGCAAGTGCAGCAGTGTAATCTCTGCTAGTCCACAGATAGCACAAGTCTTTTCTCTCCCTTTTCCCCTCTTTGTGTATCTATCTATCTGCCTTGTCTACAGAGATCACAGGCTTTTCATGGAGCAGCCTGTCTCTTCCTGCATGTTTGTATAATGCAGCACATAATGAGGTTGCCTGGCTCACTATGGCAACAAATACAATCACACTGCTTCAAAGCTCACCTTCGCATATACCAGCATTTTATGAGCAGCAGAATGAGTAAATTCTGGTTTGTCTTCCGTCTTTGAAGTCCAGCCCCTACAAGCACAGTACTACAGACTCCATCCTTCATCTCTGGTTCTGTAGATTTAAGCTGTGCTTAGATTTTGCTGATGGACCTGGTGGTCCGTGAGGGCTGGTTGACCCACTGGCCTCAAACTGGGTGAGAAAATGAACATTGCCTGTCTTTACCTCAGCTGAAGAACACCTTTTCGATATTCTTCCTATTCCCACTCAGTGATCTTGAGGAAAGGTGTTGTGATTGTCACTCCTGAGAATTCTACCTCTGCCATAATTATGATAGAAAACAGCTACATCAACATGAGGAAAAACTTCTTTACTGTGAGGATGACAGAGCACTGGAACAGGCTGCTCAGAGAGGTTATGGAATCTCCTTCTCTAGAGACTTTCAAAACCCAGCTGAGTATGTTCCTGTGTGGCCTGCCCTAGGTGATCGTGGTCTGACAGGGGAGTTGGACTTGGTGATCTCTAGAGGTCCCTTCCAATCCCTAGCATTCTATGATTCTAATGGGGTCAGAAGTTGCTGGGGAGGGATCTGAGTGACAAATAGACATGGGCAGAGAAAATTAGTGGATGATTTCATTTCCTTCTGGAAAACAGTTGAAAATACATGGTCTACTTTGGAATAAAAGTGGTTTCTAGGAAGAAGCCTCTTATCTTCTGAGGATTTAGGATGAACTTTGAGTTTGCCGGTAATAAAGTGACATCTTTAAAGGTCTTTTCTCTTGTTTTCTCTCAGCTCTTCTTGCAGGAGGGATATTTTAACAATGGACTGCAAAGAAGTATCTGTGGACAAATGGGTGACATTCAGGAACCAGGCTCAGGAATGAGCCCATTCATGTATTGCCCATTCAGTGCAACAGTTTCATGAACAATAGCATCCTTCAAACAGACAATATCCCTGGGCCTTTGGCAACGTTATCCAAGACCAAGAAGGGCTGGATAGTAAAAAAGAAGAAATGAAAAGGGAGAGGGAAATGAAGAAATACAAGGAAAAGAAAAAGTAGGTGTAGCTGGAATCAACACTAAGAAAGGATAAAGAGTTGGCAATGGCATTTGTGTCATTGATTAAGATACCTACATTTCAGACTGTATGTATGAGTACTGTCATGTGTGCTAGATGGTTGTATTCCCACCAGTGGACGTCATAGAATAGAATCATAGAATGTTTTGGGTTGGATGGGACAATTCAAGGTCATGTAGTCCAACCCCCTTGCAGGGAACAGGGACAGCTTTAGCTAGATCAGATTGCTAATCTAGTCAGTCATCAGAGCCCAAAGAGGCATTCAGCTCATCCTGAAGCAGTCACCCATTTTTGGCATAGGGAAGGGCTCTCCAAGCTCCTGTATCTCGCAAGACTGTGTTGACCAGTCTGCTTTGACTGCCACAAGGATGGTACTCTGCAGATGTAGTGAGACCATGGGTGTCTTAGGAGGAGAAACTCACCCAGAAGGCCATTACAACCAGCAATTATCTTGGAAGAGAAAGGTTTTATCTGTCTTTGCAGTGGGACTATGTGTATAGGAAATGTAGTACTGGATGGTCAGGGAGCTGCACTGATCCTGCACATGAAGGGATCATTTGCTACTGGGCCCTGGGGACAACAGATGAACTTCTGCAGCCTAGCCTCTCTGCCTAAGCGAGTCCTCTGATGACTGATGAAGTGTGCGTGTATGTCCATACTGAATCTTTCCTGAGCCTCTGACCTCAGTCCAACTGCTTATCCTCATCAAAGTGAAAACTGAGTATTTCCATGACCATTTGTCATGTTTGGTTGAAGCTGATTAAGATGTTCAAAGCTATTATAGGAAGGGATTGACTGGCAGTACCCTCACACAGGGCTCATTTCCCCAGTAAACCAGACTGAAAACAAGTAACACAACCCAAAGGTGGCTGAGTGGAACAGAGCAAGAGGGAACAGGGTCTGCAACTTGGAGGTCTCATTGCTTCAGAGGTTCTAACATTAAGGCAGGAGCTTTGATTTCCATGGAAAATTCACCCCTTTGTGGAGGACTTGTATCAGCACTGTTAGGATAGCTCCTGGCTTGCATTAGAGTCCTAGGGATCTAAACACTGCCTGGAACTATGCCTGAGAACAAGCCATTTAAGATAGCAACACATTTGTGGTTTCTTCATCCCCAATCTCAGATGAATGGCAACTTTTAGAGAGAAAAGGAAATTATTTGCTTCAAAACTGGCAAGATCTTGGTGCTCTGTTGGGAAGAAATACAGAATGTGAGAGGAGTCTGTGAATGGGAAACAGAATGTGTCCAGCAAATGCTAAAAATCTTTGAAATGTGTTTGGGTTTGGTTTGTTTCTCCAAGAAGTTGCAGCTCTGTTCAAAATAAGTGAAAGATGGTGGGTTTTTTTTTCACAAACTCAGGAATTCACCAGCAGCTAACAAAGAGAAGCCACAGCTCTCAATACCTGATAAACTGTGCATTTCCTAGTTTACATCTAAGATCGCTTGTTCTTAAACTGTTCTTTTATGAAAGCAACAAAAGCTGTTGTGCATAATTCATCCAATATAGGTGAAATGATATGATTCACAACTTAACAGGCATGGGTGTCTGTAGTAAATCGTGTCTCCTAACACTCTGAATCACCCAGCTTGCTTGCCTGCAGGGAATTTTGCTGGGAAGTGTGTATCCTGTCTTGAGTTACAGAATATTAATTTTTATATTTCTTTCTAAATATTCTTGTCCACCCTAATTGCAAGAGTCAAGAACTGCTTGCAGGTGTCTTCAGTGCAGAAGCGGAGATGTAGAGACAGAAAAACATCAACATTTTCAAAAAAAAAAAAGCATCACAATCACATCTGAGGCTGGATTTGCAGAGTGCACCTGACCATTGTCACACAACTAATGTGTTGTCTTGTATCCAGGACTGGCTGATTTTAGTAGATTAAATTTCATTTTGACTTTTCCTAATGCGTCAATGGAGTTTGGCTGTGGTAGAAAAAAGAACTGTTGGGAGCCAGTTTCTTTGCAAAACTGACGGGATGGAGGCAAACGCCCTTCCAAATATACCTTGTTGAGCAATGAGGGATTCCATTCCTATGTTATCACTGTTCTCCTGTTGGTTTAATTCCTGAACCCCTTTCTTTTTCAATCTTCAGAAACGAGTTCAGACCCTGGGTAGACATCAAGCCTGTGAAAGCTATAAAAGCAAAGCCCCAGTACAAGCCACCAGATGAGAAAATGACTCATGAAACCAGTTACAGCGCTCAGTTCAAGGGGGAAACCAGTAAGCCGACTCCAGCTGATAACAAATTTCTGGAGCGCAGGAGGATACGCACTCTCTACAGCGAACCTTACAAAGAACCTCCAAAGGTGAGAAACACAGCAGAAGGGACTCAGGGCCATCACTGCTCCTAAGGGGACATGTCCAACACAGAAAGGCTGGGCTGAATGCTGCCTGCTGTCATTTCCCTTATGTAACATCTTCATTTCTGACCAGCAGGTACATCTCGGGATCCACCTTGGAGATGGTGGAGGATAAAAAAATGAGTATGAGCCAGCAATATGTGCTCACAGCCCAGAAAGCTGGTTGCATCCTGGGCTGCATCCAGAGCAGCATGGGCAGCAGGTTGAGGAAGGGGATTCTGCCCCTCTGCTCCGCTCTGGTGACACCCCTCACCTGCAGTGCTGGACCCAGCTCTGGAGTCCTCAGCACAGGAGAGATATGGACCTATTGGAGTGGGTCCAGAGGAGGCCACAAAATGGGATGGAACCGCTCTGCTGTGAGGCCAGACTGTGAGAGAGTTGGGCTTGTTCGGCCTGGAAAAGAGAAGTCTCCAGGGAGACCTTATTGCAGCCTTTCAGTAATTAAAAAGGGACTAGAGGAAAGACAAGGAGGGACTCTTCATCAGGGAGTGTAGTGATAGGACAAGGCTAATGGCTTTAAACTAAAAGAGGAGAGATTTAGACTAGATCTAGGAAAGGAGTTCTTCACTTTGAGGATGTTGAGACACTGGAACAGGTTGCCTGGGGAATCTGTGGATGCCTGGAAGTGTTCAAGGCCAGGTCGGATGTGGCTTTGAGCAACCTGGTCTATTGGAAGGTGTCCCTGCCCATAGCAGAGAGACTGAAAACAGATGATCTTTAAGATCCCTTCCAAACCAAATTATTCTATGATTTTGTGGGCTCTAGTACCGGTTAATGCACTTTGGAGACAATAGTGCCCTATATTAATCTGTAAAGAATTGAGGGTAGGACCCAGATAAAGAGGTTTTTGCATTGTTGTGATTATCTAGACAGCTTTATCTTTCTCTGTCCAAAACTATGGGCACCTCACATTACACTTTATCCCAGGAACAACATGATAAAATCCAAATCTTCATCAGCAATTAATTCAGAGCACTCCACAGTTTTTGACAGTAAGCACTTTTGGCTTTGATCAGATCAAGGACACGTGTCAAGAAGGGACTGGGCTTAAATGTCTTCCAGCCTTATTTTCTAGGAGCAGCAGAAGATCTGCATATAAAAGGAGTCAGTCTGTGCAGTTTTAAACCTAGAAGCCCCAAGTCTTTCCCAGAGTTATTAAGTGCTTAAATTTGTGAGGTCTCAGAGGGATGGCAGGGCCAGCAAGGAGTTGCTGAAGGCTTCTATTCTTCCTTAATTTTGAAGACATCCTCCCTGTTTTTGGTCTGTAGAAACAGGTGAATGCAAGACACCGTTGTGAACTTTTCTCTGATGCCAGTCAGTGACCTGTACACCAGCTATTCCCAAGTAATTTTCCTCCATTGTGGCAATCTATCAAGGGGCAAACAGACTGAGGAGTCACGTTCTGCAAGAAAGATGGGAATTTCTAACAGCCTCCTTGTCCTGAACATCATTTCTCTGCTTCGAATCCAGAGAGGGGCAATCCCCTGTGGGCTTGCAAAGACCCTCCTGAAGTCAGAGAAAGACAGAGGAGTTGATAAAATGACTGATAATATTCCCTCTTCTGTTTACCCTACTGTGTCCTGGTCTGGATGCAATGGGACAGGGACAGTGACATCAGGGCATCAACACTGTGAAGGGAGGTGGCCATCTGCAACTTAGCATGCACCTAGCTGCTCCCCTCCCTTCATGCCAGGCCTTAGCTGAGTAAATAAGTGTAACTTTTGTGACATTTCTGAGCTAAATCTTGTTTTCCACCTGTCCTTGTGTCTCTCTTTCTCTCTCTCTCTCCCTCTCTCTCTCTCTCTCTCCATCCATCTCTGTGTTGTCGTTTTGCATGTTGCCCTCCATGCAGGTGGAAAAGCCTAGCGTAAAGCCTTCCAAACCAAAAAAGACCACAACAAGCCATAAACCCCTGAAAAAGGCCAAAGACAAGCAGATTGCATCTGGCCGGGCTGCCAAGAAAAAGAGCGCCGAGACCTCCAACACAGCAAAGCCAGAGGACAAGGAGAAAAGTAAAGAGATGAACAATAAACTGGCTGAGGCAAAAGAGTAAATGTCAATGCACTTTCTTTCTCTCTTTTTTTTCCTTTTCTTTCTTTCTTTCTTTCTTCTTTTTTTTTTTTTCTTTGATTAAATAAAGGCCACAAAATTAATTAGAGGCTTCTAATCTGCTTTTTGTTCTGATTGTATTAGAAGCTTTTCTGTTTTATTTCCGAGGAGGATTAGGGAATCCTTGTTTCTGAGGTCAGGTTGTTCTGCTTTGCCTGCACAACACGGCTCTGCACAGAGTGAGGAACGTGGGAATGCACAAGCAGGGTCATAGGAGATGAAGGTGATGGATCAACCATGATTGCATCCAACAGCCTGTCCTTTTCCTTGGGCTTCGTCCTTCAATGCCCTGACAGCATGGAAGTGCCCATTGAGCCATGGAGGGGCTGTGCTCTCATCCCATGAGGCCTTTTTGGGGTTGCCTGTCATTCAGTCATCTCCCACTGGTGTCAGCAGGTGAAAGATTTGGGAGGCAGAAAGGATTAGAGGTTCATTCACGATGCTGTGGATCTTCTGAAAATCAACTAGAATAAGTGGTGCGGCCAAGAGCGATATATCCTGGTGACACTGATGGGACTTTTGCTCCAAGAAGCAATGGGAAAGGAGATCCCATGCAAATAAAGGGCAAGATCCTCTCCTAGGTAGCTGGGGGACAGGTCTAGCTGCATCAAGGCAGCTTTACCTATCAACACCACTTGAAGTCCTTGACTTAAAAAACACAGGAATGAGGGAAGACGCAGAGAGCAGTGAAGACTTCCCAAGCGTGTATTGGGTCAGACTAGATTATTAGCAGGCTGTTCTTCCCTATTGTTTCCCCTAGGTTATGGATCTTTTTAGTTCTTCCTGGTTTGTTTTGAATCTTGGACTGCTTTCTTCACTTCTGGGGTTCCAGTAGACAAAGTAGATTGCAGAAAGAGGTTTGGTTTGCAGACATGACTTTCCAAGGGGTAGAAAGAAAGGAGTCACCAAGGTTTGCTAGAGCTGTTGGCCCCTGTTGTTTTGACTCTACCAGCTGTTGGACTTCATGCTGACTCCTAAGCATCCTAAGAGGGCCATAAACAAGTTGCTGGGATCCCTAGACTCCCTTCAGGCAAGATCTCAGGGTTTCAATCCTATTTACTGTGCTCTTACTCTAGGAAATCCCCATGCCCAGCAAGACCAGTTTGGAAGCTGTAAACACAGCAGCACCATTTGTCAGTGAGTGTGAACTGGCCCACCAGACTGATACTGCATACCCCAGCATCTGGGTCATTGAGTCAATGGGAGCTGAGAGAGGTGTAGTCCCAATCCAAATTTATGTGCCTGATTCCTGGATTGGGTCCTAGCTGCGTAAGGATTAATCTTGATCCCACCCAACTGAGCTGTTAGGCTGTCCCGTAGCAGAGGAGCTGCAAGTCAAGATGCAGGGTTCTTCTTTATTTTTGCAGCTCAATATTTCTATTCTAACACTCAGTCCATCTTAAAAATTTCAGAGAACAAACAATTGGGAAGAACAAAGAGAGAGATGGGAAGTAGGGTAGGGAGTTGGTGTAAGAGGAGAATACGAGAACTGTATTGCTGTAGAGGTGTTTGAATGAGGAAAGTCCTGCTGCTAGGATATTTTAGAGATGTGAAACTATCTAACAGAAAAAAAAGGATGGGCTGGGAGGGTGAGGAGTCCTGTTTTTGGGGTCTCACTCCATTAGAATTGGGTCTTTTGGAAACAGAAATGAGTGGTGGTTTACAAGGCTGAGAGGTTTCCAAAGAGGAGGAAAGGTCTGTGATATACAGATAGTGATATTTGCTGGCCTTAGTAATGAATAAATGCCAAGTTCAGTGTATTGTGTGATGTGTCCTGTTTGCCTTGCGATAACAGCCTAAATCTTTGAGTATAAGTAAGTGTAGTGTTCTGAATTCAGTGGTGTATTTCCAAGCTTAGCTGTATTAGAACTGTGTGCTATGAGCTAGTCGGGTTGTGTATGTGGAAAATATATATTCATATATAGAAATATATATATTTAAACCTCCAATGTTTAGGAGGAAACCAGGGAAATCCTCCAGGAAGTAAAACTGTGGAAATCTTTGCGAATGTAGTGCATTTTTTGATGTGCATGCTCCATGGAGATGCTGACCTGTCCATATTGACCATTGCTTTTCTGAGTGCTCAGAAG
This sequence comes from Baryphthengus martii, assembly GCA_013396935.1. Lineage (NCBI taxonomy): Eukaryota > Metazoa > Chordata > Aves > Coraciiformes > Momotidae > Baryphthengus > Baryphthengus martii. Next base: position 36,490 of record VWZK01014951.1, on the reverse strand, counting down.
CCCCTGCAGCATCGCTTGAGTGCAGAGCTCAGCTCTGTCTCCAGTGCAGCTCGGCGAAAGGCTTGCATTGAGCTGGTGGAGAGAAGTGCTGCTTGCAGCATTTCCCACCCTATCGCACAAGGGACAACTGTCCAGAGAAGCCTGGGCTTCCAAGACTTGGTGTCATTCCTTGGCATTTAGATGATTCATACATCTTCACATTCCACAGTAACGTCCTTTCCCATCACAGGATATAGCAACAGCCATGAAGATGACGTGTCATAGCAGACAGAACATGTCAAGAAGGCACATAGACAGTTACCAATAGCCCAACACACCAATCTCACTGTACGTAAGGAAAGACCTTGCCAAACAATTCTCCCTGTTATTTTTTGGCCCTAAGTTTTAATACCACACTTGCCACCATTTTACCTTGAATTCAATGGGAATTTAGCCGTTGACTTCAAGGGTAATCAAATTTTACCCAAGAAACATCATTAAGATGCTCAGACCACCTAATCCAAGCATCTGGATCACCCGTTCATCATTTAGGACTTCAGGATGGCTTCTTCTCAATGAAGAGCATCTATCATGGTATTTGAATGAAACACCCAAGTAAGTGGTGAGAATATGGCCTTAGGTTTTCTTAATACATGAAAATTTTGGTGGCATCTAACTACAGAGCTAGGTATGAAGTGCTAACGCCTGGTCTAAATTCCTTCTCTAGTGAACGAACTTTCCAAGGACCATTGAGTACCTATTTTGGACACTTCTCTTTGGGTGAGATGAATGATCCTTGGGAAGTTTCTGTCTTTGCAGAAAGAGCCTGGGAGACTGGTAGGGCCTGAGGGCCTCCCTGTCATACAGCAACAAAACAGGGATATAAATTCTGGCCTTTGCTCCATGTGCACCAGCTCCTCAGCACACATCCAAGCACACAATTTAGCATTGCATTAAATGCCAGGAACTGCAACAGAGTCAGGCCTCAGGGTGAAATCCCGCACTGCTCTACTGTCCACAGACTCTGTGCCCATCCAGCCCACTCAGGTTTATCAGAAAGGAGACCAAATCTCTGCCGTTTCAAGTTCACTTTGGACTCTGAGCTTGTCGATCCCACTGGGAAAGAGTGCTCTGCTGTTTTGTGTTTCCACAATGCTGATTCTGTTCCACCGCTGATTTGTAATATGTTTTGCTTTCCTTGTAAAAAGAAAGAAAAAAAGAAAATGTTTTGCTCTTTACCCTGTGAGAATTTCTCTGCTGTCTACTGCTTGCTTTCTCATTCTCACTGTATTGTACTGTTACTCCTTTCTGCAAAATGGTGCTAATTGCGGACTGAGCTCCTGTTTTCTGACTGCTTTGCACACCGATCACCTGCTTCTTCATTTGCAACGCGTCTGGCGTGAAAACATGGCTCCCATGAATTCCACAAACTCTTGCCTCTTGGAGGCAGATAGGAAGTGTCTAATTAATATTTTGTGGCCTGGGTTTGGTTGCGTATCACAAATTGTCTCTTGTAATGTGTTAAGCACACCTCCTCGTGGTGCTTTTTCATTCTTGCTGTTCTAATGAGAGTGACACACACAAACACACACACCCTCACACACCCACAAAAATTAATGTATAGCCAATTGATTGTGACGTGCTTGTGATCTTTGCTTGCTCAAAGGGTTTCTTTTTTTCCAATGATAAATAAATGCTAAAGACGAATACCACCTCCTTGATCTTGTTTTCTCGTAAGAAGCACAGTTAAGTGAAAGAAATGCCCTTCCCACCGTAATCAGGTTTGTGTTGCTTAGAGCCACCACTTCCATGCCCGCCGTAGGGACAACTGAGCTGTCACAGTCTGACTGCCTTTAGATGGCTGCTAACCTCAGCCTGACGTGAGAGCTAAGCGTTTGCATATGTGAAGATGGACAGTGAAGTCCTGTGGACAGAGCAGGTAGTTTGCTTTTATTTTCTATGGATGCTGTGTCTTGAGCAGAGGGTTTGTATGGCGAGTGCCCTGCATGTAGGCTGCTGCTGCACCTTGCTTATGTCCACCTTGCACCGGATCAGGGAGCAGAAACTGAGCCCCGTCGAGAGCTGGATGGAGGGGAAGTGATGAGGATGAGACTGCTTAACTATATGCTCTTTCCCAACTGCCTGCAGCTTTTGCTTTGGCCCAAAACAAAGTGAGACACTGGCACAGGTTGCCCAGGAATGTTGTGGATGCTCCATCACTGGATGTGTTCAAGACCATGCTGGATGGGGGCCTTGCACAACCTGATCTAGTGGGAGGTGTCCCTGCTCATGGCAGGGGGGTTGGAACTAGATGATCTTTAAGGTCCCTTCCAACCCAAACCATTCTATGATTCTATAAGACTACCTGAAAAGCCCATGTGAGGGATCGAGGGGCTATCCATTCTCATTGAGGAGGTGGCAAATTCTTGGATTGAGCATTTTTGGTGTGCTGCAAACCTAGCTGCTGTTGAACAGGTACTTGCAGTGTCTGTGGAAGTGCAAAGCACTGATTTTGTATTAATGAAAGCATGGGCTATCTGGAGAAAATAAGATGGTTGAGAAGAAAGCAGGGCTGAGGACACTACCTCATCTAGTTAAAGATGTCCCAGCTCGCAGCAGGAGGAGTGGACGAGATGACCTTGCAAGGTCCCTTCCAAGCCAAAACATTCTATGATTCTGTGATTCTTTGAATTTTACTGTGAATGGTGAATCCTAATCTTAGTTTCGTCTCTTTTTCTTCTCTTTTAATTACCCTGTAAGCTCCTACTTGCAGTTTTTATTTTAATCATGTTTTCTCTCTTAATGGATATTCCAGTAACATCCTCGTCAACCTGGGGAAAACTGTCTGCGTTGGGGTTGTAATTTGAAATCTCTCCTCCAGCATATCTCTGCTGACTTCTGTGGAGCACCAACCCTTTTCTGCCATACTTTCTGAGTGCTATTTCTCATCCCTGCCTCATTTACAAATCACTTTCTGAATTTATTCCATCTGTGACTACATGCTAGTAACAGTGCTGTTTTCCGATGTCCTACCCTATCACCCCACCTTCCCTCTCCCTTCCCCACCAGCTTCATCCATTCATTGATCACACATAACTAAATGATCTTTATTTAAAAGTGTTTCAGCTGAGCTGTAGGTCTAGAGATTTATCCTTTCACCCCTCCATAGCTGGTATTGGAGAAAATGTTCATTGTTAAAAAATTGGTTGTTGATGGGGCTTATCTGTGACAATCCTCGATGGCCAATAAAATGTTTCTCCTGTGACACAAAGGTATGGGTGTTTTCCATGCTGCAACATGGATGGATAATCCATCTGGTTGCACCCAGCTGCCCACACTCAGTGCTGGAAAACATGCCCTTGTCTGCCTATTGCTCTTTGAACTTGCTCACCATTGCAAAGTGTAAACACCCAAAGGGTCAGGATGCATCTGTAAGAGACAGTAAGACCTACTGGGCTGAGGACAGGCGTGGGGACCTGAGCTCCCTGGTCTTTAACCATCACTGTCTGACTGACTCACTCCTTAATCTTTGCCAAGTCATTAGCGACTGGCACTGCCCACCTATTTCCGAGGACTTTTGTAAGAACGACGTCTGTGCAAAGCGCTGGTGTTGGGTTATTAAGAATGAAATGCTTTGTCTTGTAAGAACATTTAGTGTGGAGGCGCTGGTTGGAGTAAAAATAGACCTAATTGTCAGTGTTGGTGTCTGGGTGATGTGACGAGGAGGGGAGAGAAAATATTAGCATGTTGAATTGCAAAAGAGTCCAGTCTGCTTCTCAGACTCTTAATAACAGAGCATCTGCGTGCGGCTTTGCAGAGGTGTCGCTTTGATGGCACAGTGTGAGCAGCTCCATGAGGAGTGCTCGGCATGTTTCTGGTTTTAATCAGTTACTTTCAAATACATCGTGTGCTGAGGGCTTCAGCACACACAGCCGGGAGCCTTGCTCATGGGTGGATAAAGTGGCCCCTGCCTGATGCTCTCCATTCCTCCGTCCCATACCCTGCATCAGATGGCAACTTAAGTGCCTTGGGCACAGGACTGAGATTCACTGATTTTACTGCTTCCAAATCTCTGAGCTTCCTTTGAAAACCTCAGTTGTCATTATTACATTCCTGACTGGTAAAGCAAGGTCAAAGGATGAGTACGGATATTTCATCAGCTGACACGTCAACCCTTATATAAATGCAGCCTCCTGTGTCACAATATTATTTGGATTTAGCGTTTCTTTAGAGATGTGCCAGTGCAAGAGACAAAGGGACTTTTTAAGAAGATATCTCTGTCATAGCTGGTACCTCCCATCATCCAAGGAATAACCATCACTGCCAACAGCAATATCAAATAAAGAAGAGGAGCTGTACAGGAAGAAGAAATTACCTGGTATGAACATGATGACATGGCCGTGTTCAGCACTAAGAACCATATCTTTTGCACAGTTGGAAAATGTTGTGGTGTTCAGACATGGGCTTCAGCTCCTCTTGTTTCCAGAAGTGTCATGGTAAGTTTGATCCAGTTGGGGATTTGGCAGATCACTTCCATCTACCCTTATTCTTGTGAGCTTTCTGGGTTGGGAGCAATTCCACTAATGCCACTGGGTCTACTCACAAGCTCAGAGGTCTGAAATGAGACATTAATGCAGCTCTGAGTACTTCAGGACTTGGTGGTTTCTCGTAAAGTCTGGATTGCTTGTAAACAGTCTTAATTTCTGTTACAGGGTGCCTTGGAAAGAACTCCCTAATCTTGACCATCTTGTGGAAGAGCCATGAGCCTGCTAATGGATTGAAGTCATCTTTATGCTCTCTAAAATGCCAGCTTTGCCAACACGGAATCTGCTTCACAGAAACCAGCAGCAAGGACCAACTGCCAGAAAAATGATGGATGAGAAGTAGTGACAGATTTTGTGAGATGTGAGAGCACTGAGGAATAGTAACCATTCCTTCAATGGCAGCAGTTCAGTGATGTGAGAGATGGAAAGGGAGAAACATTTCTGAAAGCTCCTCATTGTCATCTGCCCACTTCCCACCCCACCCTAGCCTACGATGTGCGGCAACCTCAAGCCTCTCAGCAAAGCTAGGTCTTGTATTTCCTTGGGTAGCTTAGAGACTTGCATGTTCCACCTGGCTCTGAGAGAGGTCTGGAGAGCTAGGTCACAGCAGAGGATGAGAAGCACCCTCCATGGAGCATGGTGGAGGGGATCTGACCACACAATGACTGTGGCAGATGGATCTGTCCTCATCAGTTCAATGGCACCCAGGAGCACTTGGTGGTGCCAGCATCCAGCATCTGATGGTCAAGAGAGGGAAATCCTGAGATTAGTCCCTGGTCATTGGACTGACATGCTTAATCCTGGTTCAGGATTTAGTATCCAACTGAGGACTAGTTCAGCTCTGGCCACCTTGTTTGGAGCCAAGGGATTTATCAGTGGGAACATAAGCCAGCAAGGCACCTTTAGTTTAATGAAACAGGTAGTGCTTCAGTTGCAGGGCAGTGGACATCCTTGCCCCTGTTTCTCCTGCTCCCTTCCCTCTCCCCAGGTCTCATTGCTGATAAGACTTCTTGTCCCTGTGGGCTCCTTCCAATGCAGTCTTCAGTGCCTTCACCACACCATCAGACCTCGTCTGCCCACCGTGTAGCTATACCTTATTGCCTTCAAGATCATTTTCTCTCCATCTTCCCTGTCAGCTTTTCCATGTCTCTCCTACAGCTGCTTCTCCAACCCTTTGCTTCCTTTCACCTCTCCCCCTCCAGTACCTTTCCCCTCCACATCATCCTAAATATCCAGCTCCACCAGGGACCTTTTCCTTCCATCCCCACCCAAGTTACTGTCTCGTGTCCTGTCTCTTCTTAGACTGTAAAACCTTTTCCTTGCCTGTACTGTGTGATGACACTCACTGCTTAGAATAAACAATAACCTCACCTACCAATGGCCCTTTCTCTCTCTTGTTTCTTGGTGTGGCTTCAGTAGATGTGTCTGCAAATGCACTGTGTGTCTGTCCTCGTGGCCAGTTCAGCAGTCGGTCTTGCTGCTGCAGTTCTATCCATAGCCTTTTGGGATGACTCTGCTTGTGTTTTTGTTCCCTGGTACCTTTCTGTTTTTTAGAGCCACAGAGACAAGCTTTGTTGTCTATGTAGGAACCCAGTGTATTCAGTGCACGACCTTCCGTCCTTTGCAGTTCTGGTGCATCTGATAAAGAGGTTGGCCTTTCTCCAGCTTCACACAGAGATGTCCTGGGCTGGCAGGTGGTTCAGCAAATGCAGCAACTGAGGAGAATGAAGGAGAAACTTCGTAGCCCAGAGCAGAAGCAGATGATGGTAAAGAAACTGCATTTTCCAGTGCAATACAGAAAACAGTGGGCAGAAGTGTGTCAGTGGAAATCCAAGCAGATGCACCAAGAACAAGCGGAAGCTGACTTAGCAGCAGGACATGTTTCAGAGATGGATGCCCAGGAGGCTTCTTGTGATTCAGAAGGTGCCCTGAACATCTGCTTCCTCCATCCCAGGCTAGGACTAGATCTGACTATGTTTCCTTCAACCTGTGAGTACAGCAGGGACCCAATTGTGACTAAGTCTCAGGTGGCTCCTTGCTGCCTCCTTGTCCTAATTTATTGCCCAAAAGTGCTAGTTTGGTCTGTGCTGGCTGGAGCTATTGGTGCACATGAAGATAGTGCTTCTTCCCAGGTGCTGCATACACACATCAAAAGTTACAGGAGCAGCTCAGTTCCTTTCCCCTTACTGTGACTCTTACTACCACTGCTGTGGCACCATCCTGTTAGAAAGCAGAGGAGACTCCTTAGAATGCTGAGTGAGCAGCTGACCTCACAGCATTGCCATCAGTCCAGTTTCATGGGCCATCTGCAGAAGTTAGGTCTGAAGACCTAACTAAAGGCCGAACTGATGGTGGCTGGTGGACATGAATGAAAGAAGGATCAAGCAGTGCTTGGACCCCTGGACTTTGAACTTGCAGTGTTTGGTCGAAGGTTGGATTGGATGATCTTGAAGGTCTCTTCCAACCAAAGACGTTCTGTGATTCAGTGACTTCCTTCAGTGGTGCTGTGTAAGCGTCAGAGGAGATGCAATGTGTGGGGTGTCCAGTTCTCAGTGAGGAACCTGGAGATTTCATCTAGGGCAAGTGAGACCTGCGGCTGGATTCTGCTTGACATCTCCAGGCTCTAAGAATTTTAGCATGGATACTAAAAGATGCAGTGGGAAAGAGGATCCCTTGGTATAGATGATTCCCTGCATCCTTTCCTGTGTGCCACTATGACCTGCTCCCACCTGCTGTACTTTCACAGCGTTATTATCTCCTCCTCCAAAACCTAGACTCCAAGAATGAAAAAGCTCTAGAACAACCTAGAACAGAAGCCAAAATCTCAGCTGCACAATTTTAGGGACTGAATAGTATTTAGGACAAGCTTGCCCTATGAGGACAGGCCAAGAGAGTCAGGGTTATTCAGCCTGGGGAAGACAAAGCTCCAGGGACACCTTTTTGTGGCCTTTCTGTACTTAAAGGAGGACAATAAGAAAGACGTGGAGGAACTCTTCTTCAGGGTGTGCAGTGATAGGACGAGGGGTAATGGTTTTAAACTGCAAGATTTAGATTAGATATTAGGAAGAAATTCTTTACTTTGAGGATGATGAGACACTGTCAGAGTTTGCCCAGGGAAGTTGTGGATGCACCATCCCTGGATGTGTTCAAGGCCAAGATGGCTGGGACTTTCAGCAACCTGGTCTAGTGGGAGGTGTCCCTGCCCATGGCAGAGATGTTAGAACTAGGTTGCTTCCAACATTTAAGGTCGCTTCCAGCCTAAACCATTCCATGATTCTGAGATTCCTGCATGCCACTGGTGTGGCATAGCAGACTGTGGAGGTACATTGAAGTCTTCTAACACCTAAATTTCTAGTAGCAGAGTGTTGTAAAGCTTGCATATCTGCTGCTTTGCAGGTGGACATTTGTTTAATCTCTGAAGTGCTGAGTTCCTTGCTGCTCATCTCACACCTAGATCAGGTCAGATTACACAACCCCACACTTTCTTCTCCTTTAGCCCTTGCTGACCTCAAACTTGTGCACGTTTCCAGGGTCCACCCAACATCTGCTCGCTTAGACACAGACCCCAGCTGAAATTCTTCATTTGCCTGCTGCAACTTATAGTGTTAGTCCCTCTATTTGATGCAGTTGCCTCTTCCAAGGAATGTAACTAAGACCAGTTATTAAGGACAACATTGAGGCTGTTTTTCAGGACAAAGATGACTTGTGTTTTTGTTGCTGTTATCACAGACAGTGAACTTCAGTGCACAAAGGGCAATAAAGCATTTAGAAGAGAGAAGTTACTCCCTGTATCCTACAACCTAATTGCTAATTGCATTTGCCCTGGAATCAATGAGTTTGTATATTCTGAGGAACATCAGCCTGCCAATGTCCTCCTGAGTGAGGGTTCTAACCAAAAGGTCAGTTCACCCACAGAGGAAAGCCATCTCCTCACCTGAATTCTCTGGGAAGGAAAGATTTCTCATGGTTCTTTTTAAAAAAAAATGAAGGCAACCTTTAATATTCCACGTACCTGGAGTTGGATCTGTCTGTATGGATTCATAACAAGAATAGTTAAACTGCTTTGAATGAAGATAATTTTGCAGAAAACGATAAACATCATCAGCTCTTTTTAGTATGGGGCCACCAAAACATCAAGAGCTGAATCTGTAGAGCAACAGGGATGAGCTGGGAGCAGGTCCTCCACATCTGTGAAGAAAGAGATGATGTTGCTGGAGCCCATCACCATCAGAGGCAAGTTTAGATCCCAAGTCTTAAGATTCCAGCTCCCTGGGACCAGCAAAGAGGAGACTGTTAGGTGTGCTCATGGTGATGGAGCACTAGAATAGGCTGCCCAGAGAGGTTGTGGAATCTCCTCTAGAGAATTCCAAGCCTGCCTGGGTATGTTCCTGTGTGGCCTACCCTAGATGATCCTGCTCTGGCAGGGGAGTTGGACTTGATGATCTCCAGAGGTCCCTTCCAACCCCTACCATTCTATGATTCTGTGATTTTATGGTGGTCATCCATTGGTTGTTTCCAGACACCGTGTGCTGCCTCTGGGGAACGAAGCACTGCTGAATTTCATACTCTTTCTATATCTCTCTCCCAGTCATAATGCGAGTAATGATCTGCCACCTTCAATTCATCTCTTCTGCATTTCTTACCTTGTCACATCACTTAATTAACCCAATAGTTTGTCACCGGCAGCCCTCATGAGTGCAAAGTTCTTCAAACTTTCCTCGCTTGGCTAAGGCAAAGTTCATTTTTAAAAGTTGCTGCTTGTGTGTTAGGCCTTGTTATGTTTCAGTATCAGTATTTCAGCCCTCCAATTTGCACTCTTCCAGCTCATTCTTCCCAAGGCTGGCACCCAGAGCCAGACCTCACTGTGCAACCCTGCGGAGAACAGTCAGGGCTGTTGTTCTTCTGGTGAGAGGTTGTGCGATGATATGTTGTCCCTGGATACCAGTTCCAGGGGAGAATAATGCAATTACCTCCCCCTCACATTGCTTCCAGTTTAAAACAGGTTTGAAATGAGCTTTATGGAGAACGACCATCAAACAATTCTCTGCATGCGACGCAAACAATGAGGAAGCCAGGGGATGGGATATAGCCTCTTTCACCTCCAGGAGATGCACACGCTCATGAGAAAAGAGCCAATGGTTTAAAGTGAAGAGGTATCCAAAATGCAAGCACGCACCATATGCACCAGCTGTCTTGGCTGCCTCAACAGAGAGGTCCCACACCAAGGCTATGGAGATGGGTGAATCCCCTTGGTGACTCTAGCAGGGGCTAAGGCGAGTGTTGATGGAGGGTGACTTCAAACAGTTTATATTGCTCCAGGAATACATGATTTTTTGCTTTAAAGCTCTCTTCTGAAATTCAGGGCAGCAGCAAGAGCAGGGTTGGACACCAAGGAAGAGGTGGGATTAGTCTGGTGCTGACCCACCTACAACTTGGATCATGTCATACACACTGGCACAGGAAGACCTGAGCTCAGGCCCCATAGTTACTGCATTCTTCCTTACTAGAACAGATGTGAACATGTGCTTAGAAGGGGTGTCTTGGCATCTGGAGTAGCTTCTGGCAGCCTTCAACCTGCTCAGCTTGCATGTGCAAGTGTACTTGGACACGCTCTCCACTGGCAAGGCTGTGAAGGCTTTTCCAGCCTTTCCCAGAAACCAGGCAATGGGTCCTGTCCTAGCAGATGTCTGTTCATCAGCAGTATAGACCTGGGCTGTTCTGACAATGGGGCATCTTTGCAAAGAAGAGCTGCACTGCATTTTCCCCTAATCCTTTGATTTATGGTGTCAGGCTCACCTCATTCCCATAGGAACAGGTAAGTTGGACGGACTTGGCAATTTTCCTACACTAGGGGCACAGGGGTAAGGCCTTACCAACCTCTGCCAACAGCTTCTGGCAGCAAATGGCTCTTCACTGTAAGCACAAAGTGCATGATGAGGGTGAGTATTTGAGTGAGAGCTGTCTCGCCAGGGCTCTCCACGTGGTTCTGCCCGATGAGCCTCTCATGCAGGGATGGTTAGACTTACATGTCCAGGTTGGACTAGTTTCATGATGCAAGAATCATCTATGATTCTGTGATCGTCTGTGATTCATCATAGAGGGTAACTAGCACTTGTCCTCCTGGCTATGGTGTCAGCCTCTCCTTCCCTCATTTAACCTGCAGGCTGGAACCACTCCCTGTGCAAAGCCGACATCAGACTGGGGAATGAAGGAAGTTCTTCACAGTCCCTTAATGCAACTGTCATGCAAAGCTGCCCATTTTAAAGTTGAGCAGGTTTCTTTTGCCTCTCCATCTGCTTTCTGCAGTCTCACACATCTCTCCCCATCCATCACACATCTCTCCCCATCCCTGGAGATCCTCTTTCTCTCTCCTAATGAAGATAGATTGATTTCCTCATTCCCTACATGCCTTCCCTTCCCCATCTCTCCCTCTGCACTTCAACAAGACCCAGTCTTCTCTCCAGCACCTGTCCAGAGCTCCTGGCAGCATCTACACTAACCCCCAGGCTTTGTTCTCTTATGCTTCCATCCAAGACTACCCCAGGTACAGAGCTGGCCCCAAAGCTCATCCCAGCAGGTGTCCAACACCTTGGTGCCACCATCACATCCTGGTGTCTCCTGGAGGCATTGAGAAGAAGGGGTGCTCTCAAACAGGGGTTACCTTATGTTAGTTGGCCTTGCTCTCCTGTCAGTTGTTTTGACAGACACCAGGTGCTTCCTGAGCTGCACCAGACCTCAGCTCTCCTGCACTTCAGGGCTTTCACCATCAACCTTGAGGGAAACAAACTGCTTCTTTGTGAGACAATTTTACAGTGAGGTGCTCGTTTGATGCAGGTTATAATCAATTGGCAAGCATTTTTCATAGCTGATGGGTGGGCCTGATCCTGGTCCCAGCTGAACCAGGGGCTGGTCCAAAAGTCAGAAGCTCCAGCCCTCCTAATTTACTGGACATCCGTGAATCTTGGACCAGGACGAGGCTCACCCAACCAGCCCGAGTACATACCAAACATGTGCAGGCTGCTTGGGGAGTGCTCTGCAGAGTCACTTGTCACGGGGCAAATTCCAGCTTGGGGGTGGCATTTTGTTATCATGCTTCAACTGACTGCTCTGACAGCTTTGCAATGATGCTTCTTTCTCTGCTTCCAGGACCCCTGAAAAAAACACTGGTGCTACAGACCAAGAACCAAGTACCTTAGTGCAGGACCAATGCACATGAAGTTGAGCACTTTCTTCTGAGCAGCGGTTGGAGCAAACGTATAGTCTGCATGAAATATGTATCGTCTGGCTGGCATAAAATAAAGCTGATGATCAGAGTTGAGTGACAATTTCTCTTGTCTCTCAAGCACCGAGAAGTTACTGTCACCAGGATCTGTGTAATGCAGTTAGCATGTCTGTGCCTTCATTTATATTCAGTAAAGTCAGAGAAAGAAAAATGAGTCCAATTCTCCCTTTATTCATAGCTGTGGAACAGCACTGGTTTCAGTGGTCTCTCTAGTTTACATGGGCAATGGAGGTTCACTTCCATAACTCATGAGATTTTCATATTGGATTTCAGAGATTATCCCATAAGTCTAATTAATAACATCAGCTACTCTTCAAAAGTCTTTGGAAGATTTAATGCACTATAAATTCTTATCCACTGTCAAGAACTTGCATTTACTTGTCACGAGGTGAAGCACGCCTTGTGCAATATCTTGCAATATTCCCTTGCAATTGTGTTGTAGCCAAGGACGTCTCATACCTTTTTCTAAGGCTGTTAACATTCAATTTGTTCAGTTTTCCATTTAGGGCAAAGGCTGGACAAGACACCAAAAACTTGCTGGCAAAATAGTGGTTTTTCTCACCATTTTTCCCAAAAATGTTTCATTTGAAAAAATGTGTAGTATAAGCTGGAAATGTTGTAGAAGGAATGCAAATAATTCAGGAAATTAGCAGATCCGGTTGTTCTGTATGCCCACCTTGTCTGGGTGAGGCCTCTTATGTCCATAAGACATAAGGAGCACAAGATGAGAGATGTTGTGCAGCCTTACAGCTGGTCCTCTACAGGTGGTGAAGTGCATGAAGTACTCAGGCTGCAGTTCCAGCAAGGAAGAGGCCCAGCACACTCCAGTAAATATACTCCAATAAGTAATTCGTGTTTAGGCTGAAGTGTTGTAACACTTAGAGCTGGGATTTGATTTGCTTTACTTTACAGAAGCGCTAACGTTAAGCAGAAGGCTATTTTTCCTTCCCAAATTATTCCCTTGCATAATTAGCAAGGCAGATACTTCATCAGAGGCAGGCAGAGCTGGGCAGCTTCCCTGGAGCCCTCCAAAATCAGAGCATATGATTTGCTGGGTCTAGTTCAGGAGACTGCCTTGGGCTTGGAGAAGTCATTCAGGTATTTCAAAGTGAAAATGCAAGTCCGTAACACCTTTTTCTCTTCCATGATTCTGTGCAGGAGTAAATCAAGAGTAATTCCAGCTGAATCAACTTTCAAATGAGTGAATGTTTTAGGAAATCCAATTCCTTTCGCTTGCAGAGACCCTTGGTTACTGCTGTTGCTATTTGCTCTTCATACTCTACCACTGCTAAGGCACCCTCTGATGACCAAAATCCCAAGAGTGCCAAGAGCTGTGGAGACACAGGACAAAAACAGACCTACCCAAAGGACCTTGAAGGCAAAGCACAAGCTGTGAGGCCAAACTGAGAGAGTTGGGGTTGTTCAGGCTGGAGAAGAGAAGGCTCCGGCGAGACCTTTTTGCAGCCTTTCAGTACTTAAAGGGGACCTATCAGAAATATGGGAACAGTCTTTTTTAGCAGGGCCTGTTGTGATAGGATAATGAGTGATGGCTTTAAACGAAAAGAGAGGAGATGTAGACGAGAGAAAAAGGAAGACTTTTTTTTTATGCTGAGGGCATTGAAATGGTTGCCCAGAGAGGTGATAGATGCCCTGTCCCTGGAAACAATCCAGGTCAGGTTGGCTGGGGTTCTGAACAGCTTGATCTATTTGAAGATGTCCCTCTCCATGGCAAGAGGGAGGTTGGGCTAGATGACCTTGAAAGTTCCAACCTAACCCAACCCATTCTGTGGGTCTATGATTCTATGCTCACATTATGGTGAGTTCTTTTTGGAAGCAGGAAGGTTGGAACGAACCTCCTTGTTAGAGGGATAAAATGCAGAGCAGTGTTTGTCTTAGCAGCATTTGTACAAAGCCAAGAAGAAATTAGAGTAAATCCAATCACTGAACCATTGCAAAGCACCTCTGAGAAGATGCGAATAGTAGCTAATGAAATATTCAGTACAAAGGGAAGTAGATTACATGCCTGCAAATAATTGCACAGAGTGTGTGCCTCGCTCAGTAGCTGAAGGGTCCTTGTTACACATAATTAAGTAATTAATGTTTTTTGTGTATAATCACCACTATTGCACAATTATTAGAAAAGAGCCCAGTCCAAAACTCCAACGCCAGACATTGATGTCTTGCAGAAGGTTTTACTCCAGATCCCAAGAGTTGTTGGTGTTCCAGGGAAGCAGGACCCGGCAGGCATCTTACTGTTGCTCTCTGATATCTCAGAGCCCATCACTTGTCTCTGAATCAGATGCACCCGAGAAAAAAAGACACCATAGATCCAGTCAGCCAAGGACCTTATCTATACACAATTGTTTGTAATAACACAGACATCCATGGTGGAACACATAAGAAAAAAACCTTGTTCTCCCATCAGTATCTGATTTTCAAGCAGCTGTCTCAGAGGGGCAGAAAAGCCAACCCTAAACATTTACTACAATACAGATATTTCTTCTGCCTCTTCAGTGCCCTGAAGCAGCTCGGCACAAGGTGAGAGCAGAAACAAGTGGCCATCAAGCTTCATTTTACCAGTGGAAACTGTGGACAAATGTGTCTGAAGTAGGAAGGTGAAATTTCACAAAGGCAGGTTTTGAAACAGCAGAGTCAATTCAAATGTTGACCCAAATCAAGGCAGAAGATGACCACTTTAGAAAACATTTATATAACTCAAAAATAGTCACTTTTTTTTTCTTCCTTCAAACTGAGTAGAATATTTCAGACCAATCAAACAAAAAAATAAATCAAATTTCATTCTATATAGAAATCATAGAATCAGAGAAGAATAGAACCATAGAATCTTTAAGATAATTAAGTCCAACCACTAATGCAATGTTCTGATATAACTCGGCATGTCTCCCTTCTCTCCCCGAAATTTTCATGTTGCCACAAGCTGGAATATTTAGTACTTATTAAGAAAAAAAATAACAATTTTTGTATCCTGGCAGATTCTGTTCTCCATTGCTAATATTTCCCTCCCCTTCCTCCTGGTGTCAACTGCTGTCCTCAGACTCTTGCTTCCTTCTTCTTCTCCTTCCATTTATCCGTTCTTCCCCTACCTAATACATCCCACTTGGATTCCTCCTATTCTCAAAAGTAATCAAGTTACCAACTGCCGTATTGCCCACTCGGCATATTGTATATAATTTCCCACCGTGCTTGTCTTTTTAGATTGCACAGTATTTGTGGCTGGGAATTTCCCTCATTTTGTGCTGTTTGCTGCTCTGCCTGTCTTTCACTTATCCTGAGGTATTAATGTAATAGACGTGATTAATAGGAATTATCCTCCCACCAGCGAGACTAATTCAATGCAGCTGAATTTTACATGCCTGCTTTTATCTGTAGCTTACTTGGTACATCCTTACAGCCTTGGCTGTGCTTTGTATCAGCAGCGGTGCAAATCCGTAAGGCTGAGGGAGAAGAGGGAATCCCATAAGCTAATAAAGACAAGGCTAAAACAGGAGTAACACAGGAAACCAGAAATTAGAGCAAGGGAAGAAAATGAATAATATTTCCAGATCAGGAATTAAATGCAATAGAGGGAGACAGAGACAGGAGGCAAAGGTTTCTGTTCCCCTCTCTAGGAGTTGGGTAATAAAACTAGTCGAAGGGGGATGTACCCACCAGACTAGAGGAACAGCAGCACTGGAAAAGAAGACAAAAGTGTTCAGGAAGTGTTTCAGATTGGATTTCATTCTTTGTAGGTCCTGGGCTTTACAGATTTGAAGACTTCCAGTGATTTTCCGAGAAAAGCACGCCCAGGACTGAGAAGCCATGTAAAGTTCGTAGGAGGTGCTTTGCCCACCAGCAGCACTGGCAGCATTAATATGAATTAATGCTGCAGAACTCCTTATCTGATGGATTATTTCCGTTTAATAAGCCAGTGAGTGAAGGAGCTCAGTGGCTGGGGGAGCTCCCAGACAGATCTATCAAACAGCAGGGCAGAATCGAGGGGAAGATTCAATTAGGATTTGAGACCAACAGTATCTGTGGTATAAAGTTACCAAAACTTTGTGGAATTTCATCTGTTGGATTCACCCTCCTGTTTTATGGGACACTTCCTTAGAAGGCTGTAAATACCCTCAACTCGATTGACTCCTTCCTAATCTGTCCAAATGACAGAGAAAATCCAACAACTCTTTAATGCTGTGAATAGCATGTTGGTTTGGTTGTTCCACCGCCCCCCGGCAACAATTCCTAGATGACTTATGCTCCTTTGTTTCTTCAAGGCTCTTAAAAATCCTGACCTGAATTATTTAACCTCTATTCACTCCTCCTTTCCTTCATTGTCTTTTCCCTTTTGTTTCCTTTACTTTGATGTGTTTATCATCTCCCACTCTGTCATTCCAATCACTTCATTTCTTCTTCTACCTTCATACATCATTCATAGTTTACCCCTCTGTGCTCTGGCAAGGGGCAGGTTTTCCTATTTGGTGGCAATCAGTTTTTGTGACATATCTGGGTTACTGTCAGGACTTCTTCTCTGTGTAAAATGTCTTTCATTTTTCATGAATCTGCTTTAATAATTTATCCCACATCAATGATGTATAATGAAATCACCGTCCTGAAATGGCTTTTCCATGTTGAGGTAATGGGACAGAGATGGGCTGGAAGGTACTATTCATGTGCAATATTTTGGTGCAAGATAAGCCACAAGTTCAGGGAAGGCAGGGGGGGGGGAAAGCTAAAATATCTGAGAAGATGCTATTGTTTGCGGTCTGTATCAGAAGAAAAAGGAGTGGACCTGCCTTTACTTTTCCTATAGTGCAAAATATCAGGAATCACACAAACCATAGCAATACTCTCACTGGCAGCCTTTGGCTCAGAGCTAATCAACATGGAGATGAATCACCAAAACCAGCAAGTCCCAAAATATCCTTCCCATAAGTCATATTCAGACATCTCAGGATGCCAAAACCACTCCATTAGTTACCTTATCTGAGCTGCAAATTTCCCCCTGTGGTCCAAAAGTGGGTCACAAGGTGTAGCTGAGGCTTGTGACTCACCATATCATTAATTTGTGGTGGTGGGAGATATAGGGATACCTGTGAGGCAAGATTTGTAGCTGCGTAATTTATTGGAAGAGGAATGAGGGTTTCAGAGAACACTTGCACAGGATCACAACTGCTGCACCAAATCGAGTTGAGGCTGTTGGTCCAAACCCCTGCAGAGTTCTAGGATGGGTTAATTAAGGAGTCAAATGTGCATGTGCAGTATTTTAATAGGCACAATCGATTATAAGGTACAACCAAAATCCTCTTAATTTTCAGATGATACATCAGGAAATTGTGTGCAAAAAATCCTGGTGTAAAAAAAAGCACATTGTTTTGAACCTTGTTGTTGAAGGAATGCAGATGACTTAACACTGCAGGCAACCTGGGGATGTCAAACATAGAATCCAAAGGATACAGCTTGCTCCTTCCTGACAGTCAGCAAAACCAAACTGCCAGATCCCAGTGATTCCAAGCAATGGAATAACATTGCTTTGTATCCAGGCTTGGCAGCGGGAGTCCATCCCTCACGAAGGCTTCATTCAAAGAAGTACCAAATCCCCAAGCATTTAAACATTTTATCTCATGCACCCAGAGTTCACAAGTTATTAAAAATAATTAAATTAAGGCTGATATTGGATTATTTTTTGTGTTTTCATCCCTTATTCTCCAGTCATCTCTTTAAGCTTTTCTCTGTAATCACATTTTTTAAAACTAATGGAAGCAGAGGTATTTAGCAATCCAACCGAGTCCAGCAGCTGCAAAAAAGAAATGTTCCTTTAAAAATAATTTCCTAAATTGCCCTAGGAGAAAAACATAGAAGAATATTTTTGCATGGAAGTAAACATGAAAGGAATTACTTTTTTTTAAGCCTGGTTCCACAGTCTTTATCATATGAATACATAAATCTTCATAAACGTTGTAAAATAAAGCAGCTCAAGAAAACTTAATTGATTTTCTGTGATTTTTTTCCACGTAGCTTGTTTCTGATTAACTATTCCATGTTTATATTTCCTCAGGAATAATGGTGAATGCGTGTTTATCAAACTGCACGATCACAGTTCCCACAACGACAGATTTTCAAAGGGTGAGATATTTTTGTATTAAACATGAACATATTGCACAGGGCACTGACAACACCCATGTCCAGTAGAAGTTGCCATCATGACAGAAGAAGGACTGTTATTCACTCTTATCTGGGAGAAATATCATCAACCAACTATTCAGCCCAAGAAACAAAACCCAAACCAGTAAAAAAACCCATGAAGATTCTCAGACAAAGCAAGATAATAAAATGCTAACAAAGCTCATGACATGGTGTTTAGGCTAGGTGCATCTCAGGAGAAGGGTGTTCTCCAGAAATCCAGCTTAACTGGAACAGTCTTTATGGGTTTTCAACAGGACACATGTGTGACATGGAATTGTCTTATTTGGGCCAAAATCATATGAACAGAGCTAAAATCTCCATTGGTCTACATGTGTTGATCCCATCGCTTTCTGGGGCATGTAAGCTCCCAAATAAGTTTTGAAAATGGTCCTCAGGCAAGTGTTTAAATGGCCTTTTCCCATCCACACTACCCTCTATATCACACTTCTCCACTTACTTGTGGCCTGTGGTCTCCATCCCCCATGCACAAGAAGATGCAACAAGGAGGTGAGAGCATCATCAAAAGCCATGTTTTATTCAAATCCTTCTTCTAGATTTACAACAAATGTCTCTATTGAACCTCATTTGGGGACAACCTGAAAGGATGACCAGCCCACCATTCCCCTAGAAGGAGTTAGAGAGACAAACAGCCCAGCAGGCCCAGGCACTGGTCCAAGCAGTGATGTGGAAGACAGGCAGAAGAAGGTAAGGCCAGAAGGCTTGAAATTGTAAGGAGGGATTTATTTAAGAACATGAGCCCTCACCATCTGAGATGTTCATTTCAATCTCCTTTGCAGCCAAAGGAGAGAAATGAACACTTCCAGAAGATAACACATCTCCTCCTAAGGGAAGTGATAAAAATCATTTGGATGAATCATATTTCTGAAAGTCAAGCCAGAGACGACCATCTCAAATATTAAAATTTATATTTAGATGCCAAATATCTGGGGAGTTAAATCCCCAATGTAGGCATCCTCTTCCCCAGAGAAACATACACAAAAGTCTGGTAATATCTTCTGTGAAATCTACATTGCATCAATGATTGCATGAAAACATGAAGGAAAAAGCCTTCTACAATAGTAAAGTGTGGATTTGTTACATCTAAATTTAATATGTACACTCACCAGCTCCAACTGATGCCAAGACTGCAGCTGTTAACACAGTACTGGATCATCATCAGAGGGCTGGAACCCCTCTGCTTTGAGGATGATGTTGAGAGAGTTGAGATTGTCCAGCCTGGAGAAGAGAAGGTTCCAGGGAGACCTTACTGTGGCATTTCAGTATTTGAAGGGAGCCTACAAGAAAGCTGGCAAGGGCCTTCTTATGAGGGTTTGTGGTTATAGAATAAGGAGTAAGGGCTTTAAACTGAAAGAGGGTAGATTTAGATTAAAAATTAGGAAGAAGTTCTTTACTGTGAGGGTGGTGGGACACTGGAACAGGTTGCCCGGTGAAGTTGTGGGTGCTCCATCACTGCACATGTTAAAGACCGGGGTGGAAGGGACCTTGAGCAACCTGCTGCAGTGGAAGGTGGCGCTGTCCATGGCAGAGGGTTTGAATTAGATGATCTTCAAGATCCCTTCCAGCCCAAACCACTCCATGGTCTCTGTGATTCTATGATCTGCCCTTGTGCTGTAAAAAACTTGTTCACAAATAGAGAACAGAAGCACAGAGAACTTAGTTGCTTTCCCAAGATGCTATAGTGCAACTACAGCTCATCTCCGAATCTCAGTCCAGCATTAGTCCTAACTCAAGAATTTGTAAGCTTTGTCTTCAGAAATGTGCAGTTTTCTCCCTAACAGCTCTAACAGTGACTAATGGATTTCCCACTTTTCTCTAGATACACACGTACTATTCATAATTACTTCAGTGACATTTTCATTTGGCTTAATTTGCATGGCATAATGGAAACGATGTGCTGGATTTCCCAGTGAAAAGTGCAAGGAATAGGTTGAACTAAAGCTGTGCTATAAAGCATCATGAAGAGATTTGGGAAGAACTTGATGCTCCTCATCTATACACCCTTTCCGCAGTGTTCATCACTTTTCCCAGAGAGTCTTTGGAGTCAAAACCTTTAAAGCCTTTGCAAGGGATTGTATGGACACGAACATATCTACTCTAACATTTATTAGGATAGGTTTTTATTTTAAAAGACTGTATTTAAAGGTTTCAGAATGGGAGTTGGAAAGCCACTTGCCCTCATGATAGGCTATTCTTGAAACGTTCCTTACGTTACGATAGAATGTCTTGGTTTGGAAGGGACCTTTCAAAGTCATCTAGTTCTTCCCACCTGCAGGGAGCAGGGACATCTGCAACTACAGCATGTTGCTTAGAGCCCCGGCCAACCTCACCTGGAATGCTTCCAGGGGTGGGGCATCAACTACCTCTCTGGGCAACCTGGGCCAGGGTCTCACCACCCTCACTGTAAAAAATGTCTTCCTTCTCTCCAGTCTAAGTCTTCTCTCTGAGTTTTAAACCATCACCCCTTGTCCTGTTGCAACAGGCCCTGCTAAAAAGATTGTTCCCATCTTTCTCATAGGCCCCCTTTAAGTACCAAAAGGCCACAATAAAGTCTCCTCAGAGCTGAACAACCCCAACTCCTTCTCGACTGTTTTCCCCCAGTTTCCTCTGAAATACCAGACACCAATCATTGAGAGAGATGTAAAGCACAGCAGGGGCAATGCCTTCTCTTCCAACATAAAAAAATCCAGTTCTTCGCTGCTGGATTTCTAACTGCCTGAAATCTCTCATGCTCTTTACTTAAACACAAAAGAAATTTAAGATGCTAAATTTCCAGTGAAGGAAAATAAACAACCCATCCCTTGTTTACATGCATATGATTTTCCTTATAGCATAGCATAGCTAGATGGGTTTTGGATTGAAAGGATGAGGGAAAAAGGTCCTTGTCCATACTCCCTTGGATTTCAGCAGAGACCTGCTCATGTACAGTTCTGAAGCATCCCACTTGCACTCCTCAGATGTTGAAGTCACTTCTTGTTATGCATGGTATAAGGAGGCCTCTCAACTTTCTCCTGCAGTTTGGCAAGTTCTGATACACATGCAAAGTGAGCAAAGTCATTGGAGAAAAATCTGCCTCCTTATAAACATCTCTGCACTGGCATGAATCTCCAGCGTTGTAGATTCAATCATCATTTCTGTGAAATACTTATTTCTGGCCTGGTCAATATCTGTGATTGAGTTGGTGTCTCCATTACAGAATTTGAACCCTGAGGTTCTGGCCTTCTTCAGCTCATTAAAATTGTTCTACATGGCAACTGGGCTCTCAACTGTTCTCTTTTTGAGACTTAAATGCACTAAAACATACTACTTCCATTGTGTCTCCACCATGCTCCACAGTTCTGTCACCTTCTCATCAGATTTCTGCTGCAGGACATGCTGGCTGGAAGCGCAGAAAAATGGACATACATTCCTTAAGTACAGGCTGAGCTTGGCCTTAGGAGAATACAAAATGAGGATGGGTTCAACACGGTTATTCTCTAAAAGAGACTCCAGATCTTCTATGAGCTTATGTTGTCACTGTTATTCCTTCAGTGGTTTTACTGCTTCTCCTCTGATCTCTCTAGAGCTGGCTCCATTAGCCTTAGGGCACTGGAGGGGTGACGAGTCTTACTCAATGACTCACTGGACCATGAGGCAGTAGCACCCTGTTGCTTAAGATGACAGTCCCAAGGTGTAAGTGCAATGTTCACAATGATAAAACAATATTCTCCCAAGAGGGGATCCCCTCTCCAAACAATCTTGGAGGATTTCTTATCCATCTGGTCATCCAGAAGACCCCAATCCCACAAGCCCTTATGCCCAACTGTGGCCTCCACGGTCCAAACTTCCATGCAAACAGGTGCCACCATCCAGTTGATGGGACTGTATGTGACAGTTGTGTCCCAGACCAACAATTAAACAAGAAGAAAAAAACAAGAACAGGTATTAGTACCTTCATCAAAGCTGAATTAACACCAGTTTAGTTCCTCGTCTCATGTTTCTGGGCTAGTAGCAGAAAAGCTCCTATGTCCTGCCTGATACGTAGTACAAGGTGTATCTATCTGGCATAACACAAGCCTGTCTTTGCTTTGTGTGACGGGCCTTGGTTTTGGACCAGTTACATAAGAAGGAAATGCAATGTGTGGGCGAACATGTTTGTGGTTCAGCTTTCCAGTCATGTACAAATAAAGATAGGTTAGTTGGCTTACAGAAATAGGAGGATCGTGCAATCCCCACCATGGCAGTATGTAGTCAGATGATTCCTTTCTGGGCAGGCTCTGTGATCAAGGCTTTTCCACTAGTTATCGTCTTTTTGCCAGATATCCTCTGCACAGAGCTCAGACTTTTATCCTTCTCATCCAGGAGAGCATCTCAGCCTGATCCTATGCCCCAGGAGATAGAGAAACCACCACTTACCTCACTAAGCTCTTCTGCCTTGACACTTAAATATGCATTGCTATATTATGTCTTATACTACATAGCCCCAGTGAATCTCTAGGAGCTTCTTTTGCTCTCCTCTTTTGAAGGATGGCACTGGCCCTTTTCCCCCAGAAGATCACACGGATTGCCTCCTCTTGGTTACACCAAAAGCCTATTCAGAGCCCTTCTTCCCAAGAAACCATGTGCAGACCTCAGGCCACAACCTTCTGCATTTTTCCAGATTTTGACTTATGTTTGGCTTTATTAACACTTATTTTGACTGTACAGCCCCAAGCAATCCACACTGCTCTGTGTGACTCCTCATATTTTTTTTGTACTGGATGTCTTTGTGCTGTCTATCTCGGCTCAAAAGCTCCACAGGCAATCATAGATTTTAAACCAGCCAGGTCATTCACACAGTATCTGTCAATTGAAACCCGTTGAGATTAGTGATTAACATCTCCCTTTGCTAATGACATAGAAATATTTATTGTCATGCAAGGGAAATACAGCATCCAACATGTATTTCTAAGAGTCTGACTACTTAGTGACAGCTCCAACCCAATGCTAGAATTCCTCTGTTCCTATTGAAGCACTTCTTTGCTATCTTCTCCCCATCATGTATTTTCCCTTGCAGCCTTCAACTTCTCTTATTACTCTTCTCTCCTTTGTCACTATGCATAATAGAAGACAGATGCTTTCCTTTTCATCCTTGCTTTTTAGCATTTCTAATTGTGGACACTGAACAGAGAAGGTTTGGACTCTGGGAAGTCCTCTCCTGTGTTACAAATCAAAACATTTCAGATATTTTATTGGTTGTTGCTGAAAAGCTCCTGAATATCATTCACATTTTCTCAGGTTGAATTTTCTTTCTTGATTCTTCTCATCTATCTTGTTGCTCTGTGCAGAGGAAGGAGACATCTCAAACAATTTGTTGCTAAGCCAAGGAGGAAAAAAGCCAAATTGCTTGAAATCAGAAGGATGAACATTTTGTTATTAATGTGCTTTAAAAGTATGAGTTGCAATATATGACTCCGAGTACTTCAACCACCCAACAAGATGTGGTTTGGATTTTATTTTAGAGTGTGAAGCAAGTTAAGAGTGCATCTGTGTAGATGGGACTTGGTTTTTGGAAGTGCTCCTAGGCTTCTGAGCTGTTCTCTGTAGACATATCTGGACAGCACATGGGGACATGGGTGTTTCTGAAATATCAGGCAACTGAATGGAGGCTGATCTCCTTAGGAAAAACATTCTGCCACATTTAATCATGGCAAGCAAACCTAGGATGAGGAGGAACCAGCTGGTGCTGTCTCCAGTGCTTTCAAGTAGCTCTGTAAAGAGTGCACTTGGAAATACACCGATGCCTCAGGCAGTGTTTTAAACAGGCAATAATTCTACTTCTGTGACAAATGATATTTCTGTTTAGAAACGTAAAACTATTATAATAATACTCTAAATAAAAAGAAATGTTTCACTTGTAGTGCCTGCCTACCTCTTCCTTCTCTATGAATAAAGGCAGTTTTGCAGCAAAATTTTGTTTTCTGAAAACATGTGGATTATGAATGGAGAGGAATCACAGAATCTCAGAATCGCAGAATGTCTTTGGTTGGAAGAAACCTTCAACCAAACACTGCAAACTCACCACTAAACCAGGTCTACAATGTGTTTAAATACCTCCAGGGATGGTGACTCCACCACTGCCCTGCGCAAGCTATTCCAATGTTTAATAACCCTTTCGGTGAAGAAATATTTCCTAATGTCCAGTTTAAGCCTCCCCTGGTGCAGCTTGCATCCATTACCTCTGGTCCTGTGACATGCAACCAGGGAGAAGAGGCTGTCCCCCTCCTCACTCCAACCCCCTTTCAGGTAGTTATAAAGAGCGATAAGATCTCCCCTCAGCCTCCTCTTCTCCAGAATAAACAACCCCAGCTCCCTCAGCTGCTCCTCATAGGACTTGTGCTCNCTTGCACCATAAACTTCTGAAGGAGAATGCTGTGGGAGATAGTGTCAGAGGCCTTACTGAAGTCCAGATAGAAAATGTCCACAGCTTTTCCCTCATCTACCAGGCTGGTCACCTTGTTGTAGAAGAACATCAGGTTAGTCAGACAGGACCTACCTTTTGTAAACCCATGCTGACTGGGCCTGATGACCTTCTCCATAACTTTCCCTGGCACCGAGGGCAGACTGACAGGCTTGTAGTTCCCAGGGTTGTCCTTTCGGCCGTTCTTGTACATGAGCATCACATTTGCCAGTTTTCAGTCAGCTGGGACCAGGAGGGGGAGTCTAGCAAAAAAATAAAGTGAAAACAGAGAAAAACTTGAGGTACTGGTGAGTTAAAAGCTAGACATGAGCCAGCAATGTGCACTCGCAGCCCAGAGGTCAGTGGCATCCTGAACTGCATCCAGAGCAGCATGGCCAGCATGTCGATGCTGCCCCTTTGCTCTACTCTGTTGCGAACCGCCCCCTGCTGTGCTGAGTCCAGCTCTGGAGTCCTCAGCACAGGAGAGGCATGGACCTGTCGGAGTGGGACTAGAGGAGGTCACAGCAATGATGCAAGGGCTGGAACCCCTCTGCTGTGAGACCAGACTGTGAGAGTTGGGGTTGTTCAGCCTGGAGAAGTCCCAGGGGAGACCTTTCAGCCTTTCAGTACTTAAAGGGACCTGTGAGAAAGATAGAGCTAGATTTGTTTTGCCAAGGTTTATAATACAGGACAACAAATAATGGTTTTAAACTGCAAGAGGATGA
Source organism: Baryphthengus martii (assembly GCA_013396935.1). Classification (NCBI taxonomy): domain Eukaryota; kingdom Metazoa; phylum Chordata; class Aves; order Coraciiformes; family Momotidae; genus Baryphthengus; species Baryphthengus martii. Next base: position 11,341 of record VWZK01014951.1, on the reverse strand, counting down.
GTTTAGGTTGGACATGAGAAATCACTATTTTAAGATGAGGGTGGTGAGATACTGACACAACATGCCCAGAAAATTGTGGACACTCCATCTCTGGAAACGTTCAAGGTGAGGTTGGATGGCCCTTTGAGCAACCAGATCTAGTGCAAGGTATCCTTGCCCACGGCAGGCGGGTTGGACCAGACAATCTTCAAAGGTATCTTACAAACCAAACCATTCTGTGATTCTATGAAAACAAGCTTTCTGCCAGGGCTCCTAGGCCAGGTGGATGAAATAAGGTGGTATCAGAATCACTGCCAGGGAATGACGCTGGCCATGTCCCCAGTGGGTCCTTACCAGGACACAAGGGACAGGAAGAGTCTCCTAGTCTTCAGCTACTGATAGCCTGCAGATTCCCACTACTATCCAGCTTGGTCAGGTCAGATGTGACATCCTCATATCCCCATGCTGGAGTAGATCTCCATCCTTTCCTCCTCCCTCAGCTGGGCTTGCTGACCTTCTCCCCAGCGCCTTCCCAACAGCTTGTCAGAAACTAAAACTTCACACCCTTGCCCCCTCCAGCTGAGGAGACTGTCTTTGAAATCTAGTGTTTTGGAGGCTTTTTTGCTCATAAAACTGTGGGTTGTTGATGTGAGTATTCAGCACATCTTAATATTGTTACGAAAAACAAAATTCTCAGGGTGAGGTGACAAGAAATGGGAGCTGGGGGTCTCACATGAGTCCAGAAATGGGGGATTTAAAAAATACCATATTTTCCTATAACTGGCAACACAGTCTTTCTCCCCCCATTCAGCCCTTCCTTATCAATCTGTTCTGTTTTATATGCTCTAAAAGAGACTTGTAATTTGTCTCCATTAAGGAAGAGAAAATTGCAGGTTTGACATTTTTGGCTAAAATGTCATCTCTCTCATTTGATAATAAGTTGGATTTGTTTCCGAAATCATCTGTTTTCCCAGTCCCAAAGGTGGCAGCAGATTTCTAGAAATACTGGCACAGCCTGAGCCCACCTGTGATATTTTCAGCACTTCCAGCCTTGAATCAAACCAGAAATGCAGAAAATGATCCCTTCCTCTGGCTTCTCTGCATTTCCCACTTTCTTCCCAAAATAACATTTATTTTTACAGTTCTTGCAGAATAGTTGTGGATGTCACCTCCCTGGAAGTGTTCAAGGCCAGGTTGGATGGGGCTTTGAGCAACATGATCTAGTGGGATGTGTCCCTTCCCATAGCAATGATGTTGGAACTAGATGATCTTTAAGATCCCTTCCAACCCAAACCATTGTATGATGCTATGATTCTGTTTCTTCCATATTAATGTACTTTTTTTTTTTCTGACTCTGAAGAAACACCAATGCCATAAATATGATGCGAAGTATGACGCGGAAGCCAGAAACTCCATACCTCACTCTGCCATTCATTTCATGCCTCATCTTGGACATGTCATTTTATTTTTTTTTCCCCTCTCTATTGTGGGATGTTGTTATGAGGATTAGTCAATGTTTAAGATGTGTAAGTATTGTGAGTTATTCATGAGAAAAACCACAGCATAAGTCTACGTGGAGTGTGTGACAAGATTTCATTTAAAATGATAACAAAAAGTATTGCATGCAGCTACAGCAATTAGTCAGCAGGACCAGCCCCCAGGCCGTTGATAAATAGCCCTGTTTATCCTGTTTTCCTGTTCATAGATTGCAGCATCATAGAATATCTCAAATTGGAAGGGAGCTATAGAGATCATCGAGTGATCCTGCTTGTGGTCCTGTGTCTACTGCATTATCCTATTACTACCTTCCACCCTATCAGTAGGCAAATATTTTTACCACCAGATAAAGAGGTCAGTTTTCAGCAAATCACAGAATCACCAAATCATTGAGGTGATCGGGGACCTCTGGAGACGATCTAGTTCATTCCCTTGCTCAAAGCAGAGTCAGCTGGAGAAAGTTGATCGGGTCATTGTCCAGTTAGGTTTCAAATATCTCTGAGGATGAAGCCTCCAGAGCCCCTCTGAGCAAATTGTTCGAATGTTTGAAGCACTGGAAAAGGTTGGGCTTTTTTTACATTTAAATGGAATTTTGAGTATTTCAGTTGGTGCCTATTGTCTGTTGATACCACTGCCAAGAGACATGACTAGACAAAGACAAGTTCACCCTGGCCTAGAGTCGAGGCTAATCTTGCTCTGAGCTGATGCTGGTCTAGATGTTCAGCGGTCCCTTGTCCCATAAGCCTTCTGTAGAGTTTGGCCACTCTCATCCATCCTCTCTTTATGATATAAGGTCTCCAAATGACACCTCAGTAAAGAGTCAGGAATGAGACAGAGATGGACTGTGCAATTATTGTTCAAAATAAAATGTGGAACAAGCACAAGAAGCAACCCAGACTGTCTGTGAAGCAGAGCGAGCTGCTCAGCCTTTTGGCTATTGCTACTGGAGCCAGACAGACACGAGCTTTTCTGGATGTGATGAATGGAGATGAAGATTTCAGGCTTTTCTGGCTGTGATGAATGGAGATAAAGGTTTCCGATGAGTCACAGCAGGTAGGTGATTTACTGCAGAAAGTGCCTGGCTGTTAACTCTTCCCTCCCCTCTGCTTCCTGTCTAGCAGCCTGTGGTTCTTCCCATGATGGAAAAAGGGCTGCAGGGCTGGACTGTTGCTGGTGGACATGTCCTCCAGAGGTGTTTCTGGGGGACAGCGTAGCCCACCTACAGCGTGCTTCTCCATGCCTGTGAGCTTGCAGGTACATTTGGGTGACTGACACAAAGATGAGAAGTTGTATCTAGTTCATGAGGTCATGGTTATGTCACACTAAAAGAAGACAAGGTACAATGGTGTGAACTCCATGTCACGTGGGAGATGTTACAGGACTGGATGGGTTGAAAATGGCACCATCGCACTTTCTGGGGCAATGGTTGGGGCAGGTTTTAGGGTGACAGCAACTAACATCATTTAGAAAAGGGAGGCACCACAGCATGTAAATTCTCACCTTTTCTATCCGAAACAACATTCAAAGAGGGACCCCCAAAATCATCTCCAAAGCCCAAAGACCTTTACAGAGTCCAGCAGGATGAGTCTAGGGCCTCACATCCTCGAAGTCTCTCAGACTGACACTGATGGGTGTGATCAGTTCCTGGTTCAGGTTACTAACTCCAGCAGAAATATGAACCCTGTCTAGTATGTGGGGAGGGAAAACATAGGATGCGGAGGAAAACTATAAGATGAACTGATCTTCTCTTTTTCCTCCTTTTCCCTCGATCAAAAAATGTCATTGGTTTCATTTCCATTTTGTATAAGAATTTTTCCATTTAGAGAGCTGTTTATTATTCAAAGCCATTAAATGTCCTCTAAAATCACAGTGCTTACAAATCAAAAAAAAAGGAGCTATTAGTTCATCCAGTCTATTCATTTACGAGATTTATTAACCTCCACCGGCGGCATCTATCACTCATCCCTTTAGGACAGATCTTGAGCTTGACTTCCCAAATGAGTGTATTCATCTCTCTGTTCCTAATTTGCATGAATCTTTGGTGCAGACACGTTTGCAGACCTCCTCTGTGCTCAAAACAAATCTGTTTGCACATAGAGTTGCTTGCACATAGAGTTGATTGTATATAGTTATTGTTGAAGGCTGGGGGCTGTTGGGAGGAGTTGAAGTAGATGTGTCCATGCAGTAGCTGAAGGATGTCTACATCTGAAAATAACCCTCTTCCCACTCATCCCTCCCAGCCACTCAGGTGACCCTGGAGAACAGCTGAACTCCCTAAAGGGAATGTTTCACGTGCACAGACCCCACTGTTTCCATCTGCCAGCCCTAGTGCCTTTCTCCTTCCAGCTCACCGGACAGTGCTGTTTTAATTATGGCAGAGCTACTCTTGCCTTTCAGAGCTCAGTACTGGAGAGGAGATGGAAGATTAAGGTAGGCTGAAAGAGAAGAGACTTATGTACTCCAAATTGCTCCAGAAGCATGTGGTGGGGTTTGCTCTGGGTTTATTGCAACTGATCCATCCATCCATCCATCCATCCATCCATCCATCCATCCATCCATCCATCCTATCCCTTTCGTGTTCTCACTGAGCTCTCTGAACAGTGCTTGTCTAACAAGCTTAGTGCCTCATAAAAGAGATTCCTAATATAACAACTTCTTCCCCAAAAACATCACCTCATACATGCAATAACCATGTGGGCTTATTGGACGAGGGTGAGCTAGGATGAGCTGATTTGGAGCAGTCTGCTAGCAGACATATTAGCTCAGCTCCTCCAGGCCATAGTGCAGATGCTTTCATCCATGCCACAGGCACCAAGATGTGTGGGAAACACCCATTGCTCACAATGATGGGAGTCAGTTCTTCAGCAGGGGCAAGCACAGAGTTATTCTCACAGACAGGCACCCTGACTGCAAACTAATGAGGCAAATCCTCATTAAATCTCACTCTGAATTAGAACCACACTCTTATCCCTGCTCCATTGCGTAATATGCTAGACGAACATTTCCCTGGTGTGGTTGGATGCCATTAAGAATATTTCTACTGCTCTATATTGTGTTTGTGTACTGATGCACCAGGCTGATATGTTTTACAAAATAAGTATGAGGTTCTTCTCAGTCCTTCTGCAGAAGGACATGACCCAGATGTCCCATGTATCCCCCCTATCAAACTTGCAACTTCTTGTGGCTCTGGGAACATGTTTCAATTGTGACATTTTGAGGTGGTGTTAAAGCATCTTGATGCTTGCTAGATTTTGAAGGAGGATGTTCAGGTGCCTCCTAAGATGGTCTGTCCACCAACCTGTGTTTCAAGGCATGCTCCCTTCCTGCACAATTTTCCTATCTTTTCCACAGTGGTGAGAACTTGAGTTAAATTCAATCCCAAGTCCAACCCAGCTATGGGCCGAAACACAGATATGGGCTGAAGGAAGGCACAGGTAGAAGAAGCAGTAAGCAAATTAATTCCCTAATGAGATTTCTTTTGCACACTGGTGGCAGAAAGTTGGTCTTGCAGCTACGGTAGAGATCAGAGTGTTAGTGAGGGCTTTGCAAAGAGTTTCTCTATAGCCATGAAAAGGTCACCAATACTTTGTATGCCTTGACTTATTAATTTCTGCACAGCTTGCTTCAGACTGTTCCTGTATCTAATAATACTAAAAGAGTCATTAGTCCTACCTCATGTGTCTAAATAACACCTCCAAAGGATGTGAAAGGGTTCTGTAGCAGTTAATTTTTGAGCAGTATCTGGTCGTTCACTTTCTTCACTGACTTCCACAGGCAACACTGGCCACCTTCTTTTGAGCAAATCTGATTCCAGTTTTGAGCCTGTGGAGATTTATTTCTCCATGATTTTTCCTGAAAAGCCTCCTGGTTTCTGCATCTGTAATTTTTGGTTGATATTTTTAGCCTTCTCTCTTGCTAAAACCATCCAAAATATGCTGTTTCTGCTTGACCTGTCAGCTCAGAGCTCCGCTGCTCATGCTGATTTTCCACACGAATCATTACCTCTCTTCCTGGTTTCTGCAATTCTTTTTCTGTACTAATTATCCTTTGTAAAAGCCATTTTCAGAGCAGTGTGCAAAGGCAGTCAGTAAAACTGCATCTGTGAAAGGCAATTTCCCTGCAACCAGCTTTGGGCTGCAGCACAGGAATCAGCTAAAGGGATGGAAGATCCCAGCAGCAAACTTTCCCCTGTGCACTGAGGAATGTCATGGTCACTGCCCATGCCTCAGTTTCTGCATCAGTAAAAAGATTTTATTGCCTGAAAGAAGATTGTAGCAAGGTGGGGATTGGTTTCTTTTCCCAAGGAACAAGTGATAGGACAAGAAGAAACAGCCCCAAGTTGTGCCAGGGGAGGTTTTGCTTGGACATCAGGAAAACTTTCTTCCCTGGAAAGACTGTCAAGCTCTTGAGCAGGCTGCTTAGGGAAGTGGTGAAGTCTCCATCCCTGGAGGGGGTTAAAAGTCATGTAGAAGTGGTGCTGAGGGACATGGTTTAGCAGTGACCTGGCAGTGCTGGGTTAATGGTTGGACCTGATGATCTTAAACGTCTCTGCCAACAAAAATGATCCTATGATGATCCTGACAGCAGCAACACAACCATGTTCTGTAAAGCAGATATGATTGCAGAGAGCCAGGTAAATTAAATATAATTATAATATCTTATGTTTAAATGAAATAAAAGAAACTAATTTAGCTCTTTCCCAATGATTTTTAAAAACATCTTTTAAATCAAATTACAGCAACAGCAAGTTGTCTGGAACAGGAAGAGAAAAACAGACCCTGGGAAGAGTCATCCATTCCCATTTTCTCAGTGTCTCTCTCCACCAGTGGATCTGACACCATCATGTGTCACCCACAATGAACTGCCGGTCAGAAACTATCAGCCTTAACCTTACTGCCTTTCAGTACTAGAAAGATGGAGACGATTTTATTGGCAGGGTCTGTTGGTCTTGAACCCAAAGCATTCTGGGATTCCATGATTCTATGACATGGAACCAGTGCCTCTCCAAATTGATGCACCCTTCCGCGGGATGCTAATGGGATGGGGAGGGAAGATGCTGCGGTCAAATCCCAGCTCTTACAGTGTCACAGCTTCTCGGTTGCTGTGGGTGAGTGGGTGGGTGCAGAGAGCATCCATCCCAACTGGCACACCATGCCCGGTGGTTTGGATGGGTTTCTGCATCCTGTTAAATACTCTCATGCTCTGTGGAGGGGATGGAGGAGGAGGAGAAGGTAGAGGAAAACCCCCTCTGCAGACCTGCAACCTCCATCTTTGGGCACAGCCAGTGTCCTGCACTACAGGCCAAAATCTCCTCCAGCAGCTCACACACCTGATGTTTAAGAAATTGTTTAAAGACTAAGCAATCAATAAGGCTTCTTTTCTTTACATTTGTTGCAGGGTGATATGAAAGCTAATCAAGAAAGGAGTGGTTGTAGTGTCAGAGTTTGTCTCACAATCTCCTCCAAAAGCAAATTCATCAAGGAGTGAGTTGCTGCCTCCCTCCTGCTGCTGCCTGGCTGTGCCGAGATGGAGCCTCCCACTGCAGAGAGACACAGCCCCATACTGTAGCTCCAAGTCTGGGAAATGAGAATGAAGGTCCATTTTGGGTAAGATGCAAAGTCTTTCATAGGAAGAGGTTTAGGGTGTTCAGCACAAGCTGTCACAGATTTACTGGCAGCTGGGTGCTTGACTTTGACCAGATCTTTATGGTTTCCATTGAGGAAAATGGGGCATTTTCTAGTCCAGGGTCTGCTAATGAGGATGCTCAGCAAATGCAGAGGCAACCAATATGGTCTAACTGCAACTTTGTAGATTGGTGAAAGGGCTAACTCCCTTCATAATTTTGGGAAACTCACCTTACTACCTCAGTTTATCAATGTATAAAATGGGAATTTGAAGAGCTCTCAGTCTTGGAAATATTACCCAGTGCTTCCGATCTTGTGCAGACATTCAGTATTATGCCTTTGGGGTGAAGACCATACTGGTGTGAAGTTACAATATTAGAAAGATAAGAGAGTGGTAAGATCCTGACATCCTGAATAATTGTGGTTTGTCAGCTCTGGAATGACCAGCTCATGGGAGATCTCTGCTTTGTCTGTGTTTGAGGCTGGATGAGAAAAATTACAGCCAAAGTATGCTGTTAGGACAGGACCACATGTATGCCCAGAGATGTCCAGACAGCTCCTTTGGTCTAGGAAATGTTTTTTTTCACTCACAGTAGGTGCTCAGCATGGAGGATCTCAGGCCATCCTGAGGTCTCCACATGCTTTTAGGGATTCTATGAGCCAGCTGCAAGCAGAATATCCAGAACAGTTAGGAAAGACCCTTTCCCAGGTCACTCCACAAGTGCTTAGGGTCAAACCTAAGCGATGAAGTGGGTGTTGTATGATCACATGCCTGGCTCAGTCCATTTATAACAACAAGCTCAGAGTTAGTCGTATTTAACTCATTTATTAAAATAGGCACTTTTAGGAAAAAAACATGCCCATAAGACAGAGATTTTGGCTTGTCAGTGCTGGGTTAATGGTTGGGCCCCATGATCTTAAAGGTCTTTTCCAACCTAAATGATTCTATGATTTGGTCCTTGAAGACACTGTTCAGACTGTGTTCCGGGTAGGCTGCTTCTTAGGGTATTAGGTTAGTGACTCATTTCCTTTTTATTACTGTGATTCACTAATAAATATTTGTGGTCTAATATCTGCCTGGTTTTGTGTCCAGGTTTTCTTTTTGTTTCTCTGCATCACTGTTTTCTGTCTGACTTCAGCTCAGCAGAAAAATCAAATCTGAAATGCTGGAAAATGTCTTCAACTCAATTAAAATCTTGATTTATATGGTGCTTCTACCACCTTAAGAAAGGCCATATATTTTCCTGTTATTATGGGGAAATTACTTTGAACTTATGAGAAAGCCAAGTTCAAGTTATGGTTATTGCATATCTCCATTAGCCAGGCTCTCTGCAGCCATGAGATTTTTCTTCTCCTTCTTTGCTTAGAGAGAAGCTTGGATGAAAGCACTGGGATGTTCAGACCTTGACAGATCCCAGATTTTGTCCTGCCTGACCCCACAGTGTTTACACACACAAATACACACACTGAGACTCAGTGCCACAAGAATAGTCTGTGAACAGTTTCCAGAGACACTGTTTATTTGTTGCCTTTAAATCCTTAGCTGAGATTTCCAGGACCTTTAATTGCCTTTATTTTTTGTATGAATTTCAACCTGAGAATTTTACCTGTTTCTGAGGAAGAGACAAGGGTAAACATGATGTCTTACTGCCTTACAGCTCCAATCCCTGTCTCATGAGCTGTTTTCCTTTCCCTTTCTTGCACTTCAGGATCTTAATGTGCAGCTAAAATCTTGGTGCTAAAATCTTGCAACTGAAATCTCTGGTCTTCACAGAAAATTTGCATGAGACTAGTTAAGTCTGGGGCAAATCCATTGGATTTACTTCAGGCATTTTGCTCAGTGGGAAAATCTGGCTGCCAAATGCTTCCAGGATGCTACCTTTGAAGGACATGATCCACTTCCCTCATGATCCCATGTGCATGGCTTATTCCCCTCTGGGCATGACAATCAAATCCCTTGGGCACTTCATAGCACTGACTCCATCTCTCCCCTGTTAACCTCTCTTTTAACTCCTGTCTGTGACACTCAGGCTGGGTGGAAGAAGATGCTTCTTTCAAAAGGTCATGTATGAGCAGGGCATTAGAGATTTCCCAGACACTTTTCAACCTAAAAAGCATCCAAGCAATTTGAAAATACACTGCACTTTATATCTGATGCTTGGCAATCAGTGAAGGAGCGTGTGTGAGAGTAGGGGGAATAAGCAGAATATTCTCCCTTGCCAGAATTAGGTTTATTGCTCTAGAAAAGCATAGTTTTACAGTGATGACTATAAAAAAAATAATTAAAAAATCAATCTACAATTGGAACAACTCCACATCAGCTTCCAGGTAGTGATGGTAGTCAGGACCAGCCCTTGATGGTGTTTCTAGACCTTCAGAATTGGGATTGTATTAGTGCACAATACACTTGGTTTCTGCTCTGTGAAACACTTTATCATGGCTTTATAGCTCATTAATGGTCCATGAACCACAGGTCAACACTAGAGCCTGCGCAGCAGAGCCTGTGCTTTACCACATTAGCCATTTCTGGTCAGATTTGCTTATTTCTGGGGGTAATTTCTTTGCTGATGTCTCAGAACAGAGCCATAAATCATGTCCAAATGCTATTAAACACAGCTGACATCTTCATGAGGCCTTTTCCAAGCTGATTGCTTGCAGTTTTAATGACTGAAATGGTCATTGCTTCTATAGCCAGGATTTCCCCTCCCTTTGAAGAAGAGTAAAATTCAGTCTATGAATTGCTCCTCCTGTCACTGCAACAGAAGGCAGAGGGGAAGCCTTGACCTCGCCGAGGCTTAGTGAAAACCAAGAATTTAATACCTAAATCTTTCCGGAGAAAACATATTTATTATGCAAAAGAGCACTGCAGGATTTGTGAACAGTAGTGAAGCAGAGATACCCAAAAGTCACCCTGGCCCTCTGGGCAACTCCAAGATGATGGGAGCTGATGGTGACCAGCTTGTGCATCCAGCATCTTCCAAGTGTCAGAACACGGAGCAAATGTAAAGAGAATTGCCAACACATGCCTTGCAAATACCCAACAGCTAGAAAAACAGGGTAAAACTGGATCATGCTGTCTGAGCACTTCCCCTAAGAGCCTATATTTACAAGATTTTTCTCATTTCAGGCACAGCCATGAGTGTCCCTCCCCATTCAGAGTGGAAATTTATATAACGGGTCCTCTGTTTTGATTGTGGACCATATGGCCTTTCCATCTCCATTCTCTAATACAAATCTGTTCAGATTGTCTCAGCTGCTCAAGTATTTGGTCATTTGTGCTGGCATAACTGCCTGATTGTCCTTCTTTGTCATGGCTGTTCTGGACGGGATTGGTTCTTGTCAGCAGCAGTGAGTGAATTTATAAATCAGAGCATCTGTCAGAGTCTGGGGGGAGATGAGTGTCAGATGGGGAACGGACAGATGTTTTCTCATCCCTAAACCCATGATTGGCTGCAAAACCAAGTAGCAATTCATTCCCATTACAGCATCTCAGCTCCATCTGAGCTAGGAGTATAGAGAAGTAAATGAAAAGACCTGGCTTGTAATGAATCCTGCCATCCCTCATCAGACAATTTACCTTGGTGGCTACAGCAATTTAAGCTGCAGCTATTTTATATGTTTGGGGGTTTTTTTCAACAAAGAATGATCCTATTTCTTCACTGTGCAGTAATATCTTTTTATCATCTGCACAACTTCTTTAAAAAAGCCCTTCTTTCCTATGATTTTCTGTATGGTTGGTTTAAATCACAATATTTCTCTGAAAATCAGCCCTGCAGAAACACCGACTGCGGACACAGGCATATGCAGGTGATCTCCTCTATGCTGTCTGATACCGGCTGTGACTGCCTTCTATTTACCCACATTAAATGTAAGCTAGTTAACACCCCTCGTCCCTAGACAGTCATCAGCTTCCAATCAGTAATTCAACTTCACTGTCTGTTTCAGAGAGTGCAAAAGGAAAGAATGCTAACTCTAATTTCACAAACTCTACTGAAGGTTTCTTACCAGTTCTGTGAGCTTGCAGGGGTATGTCTTTCTCTGAGCTTCGCACAACTGGTGATTTACACCTGTTATTGACAGCTTTTCTCTTTTTTTTTTGTACATAGCGATAAGGGGATATAGGAAATCACTTGGACCTCTGCATTCACAAGCTCTCTTCCAGTGGATATCACCACCAGGTGAGAGTTCTTTACTCTTATTCAGGGCATTTTTTTCTAAAATAAAATAAAATAAAATAAAAT
>VWZK01014949.1:51409-82484 GCA_013396935.1 Baryphthengus martii | reverse complement strand
CAACAAGGCCAAGTGTTAGGTTCTGCATCTTGGTCAGGGCAAATGGCAATATTAGTACAGGCTGGGTGATGATTGAATTGAGAGCAGCTTCTCACAGAAGGACTTGGGAACACTAGTGGATGAAAAAATCAATTGAGCCAGCACTGTTCACTTGAAGCCAAGAAACCAGTCATATCCTGAGCTGCATAAGAAGTATGTCCAGCAGGCTGAGGGAAGTTGTTCTCCCTCTCTGCTCTGTCCTGGTGAGACCCTAGAGTACTGCGTCTCACTCTGAGGTCCTGAGCACAAGAAAGACAAGGTCCGAGGAGACCCATGAAGATGATCGGAGGGCTGGAACACCTCCTCTGTAAAGAAGGACTGAGAGAATTGTGTTCAGCCTAGAGAACAGAAGTCTCGGGACACCTTATTGCAGCCTTTCAACATATAAAGGGGACTTAGAAGAAAGACGGGGACAGACTTTTTTACCGGGACCTGCAGTGACAGGACAAGGGACAATAGTTTTATAGGGAAAGAAGGTAGATTTAGATTGGATATAAGAAAGAAATTTTTTTATAATGAGGGTGGTGAGACACTGGAACAGGTTGCCTCGAGAAATTGTAGATGTCTCATCACTGGAAGTGTTCAAGGCCAGGTTGAATGGGGCTTTGAGCAAACTGATCTAGTGAAAGACAGAAATGTTGAACTAGATGATCTCTGAAAGTGCCTTCCAACCCAAACCATTCTATGATTCTATGATTTCTCTGACTGCTATACAGATATCATACAGTGATTATCTATGCATGCTTATAAAGCATGCAAGACTTTTAAAACAAATGGCTTAGTACACACGTAACTGATTATTTTTAACACGCATATAGCTCAGACTATAGACACACTATAGACTGCTCATCATTGGAACTGGAATTTGAGCACAAAATAGGTAGAAAATCAGTAATGCTAGAATGGCAAAGGGTTTGGTTTGGGTTTTTTTTCCTTAATTTTTAAGAAATTCTAAAAGGTGAAATCCTTTTCAAGAATGTTCTTGTTGTGGCTAATTTTACCTAATTTCATGGATGTGTGCTCTAGGATTAAGGTTTTTGGTTGTTCGAAAAAACTTTGGGTTCATAAAAACAGGGGTTTAGTACAGTTTAAGGAATAAAGCTTCCAGCTTTCCAGAGGACCTGTCCCATAAGTCCCTATGTCGTATCTTCCAGCTCTATGCAGAAGTTTGTATACTCAAACTTATGCACTTATATTTCCATGTCTGGATGTGTTTTTAGACTGTATTAAATAAGATGTCCTACATCCTTATTGATTTGCTAGACACCAATCTCATAGGTAGACTATATAGCAGAAAAGTAGATGTCTGGTATGTAGAACTGATTGTTCCCCCAGGTTTTTAATCTAAGAATAAATGTGTGAGGTGCTGAACATCAGGACAGGTACAGAAGCATATTTTTATGTGTTTAGAGAAAAATGGTTTTAGTGGGTTTTTAAGTGCCTAAAATATTTGCTGGGATTTTGAGTGTTTCATCTGTTTACCTTGACCTCTGGACCATTAAAATGCAAAAGAGAGTTTCTGTAAGTTTATGCACTTCTAAGGTTAACTAGAAGTTATCCGGTTCCAAAGTTAACTAGTAAGTCACGTGCAGCCTATTTGGGTAGTCTGGGTTTTGCTTTTGAGAAGCTGACTGGGTACTTAATTTGATTAAGTATCTTTAAAAATCCTGCATCACAGGATTTTAGGGAAACAACGTAACATAGTGTCCAAAGAAGACCAACAAATCTGGTGAAGGGGTTAGAGAACAAGTCTTGCGTGGAGTGGCTGAGGGAATTGGAGCTGTTAAGCCTTGAGAAAAGGAGGCTGAGGGAAGACCTTATCACTCTTTACAGCTGCCTGAAAGAAGGTTGTAGCGAGGTGAATGGTTAGGTTTATGGTTGAACTCAATGATCTTAAAGGTCTTTCCCAATTTAAATGATTCTATGATTCAATAGTTTTCTTTGATGATGAGAAATACTGAATTATTTCTGTTCTGTTACAAATGCAAGTAATCCACCACAGTTATGCTAATCACTGCCCTGAAAACAAATTGATACAGCTGTTGAGTGACTAGGGAAGATGATGGCATATTTCTTTCTTTTTCAAAGAAAGAAATAAATTACTTTTGCCAGCAGGAAGCCAGACTACTTGTAGAAATGTCTTAGAACTGAAAATCACTATTTGACTCTGAAGGTAAATGTGTTTGTTTGTGTATGTGAATATAAAATGCATTTAGCTTTAATTACATGCTAATTTAGATCCAGATAATCGGTATTGTTTATTTTAGAGCAGTATTTTGTTTTGATTTTCTACTGAAATTGTTCACAAAATACATATATACAGGATTTTTCTATTGAATCTTAAATGTGGAAGCTAAGAATATCTAAAATACTCTTCCTGTAAGGTTCCTTAAAAAAAATACAACACAAAATCAAACTACATTTTCTTTCATGTATATCGCTTTGTATTCTGTTGTTCTTTCCCAAGGGAACACAACACAAATGTGGTAATATTCTTATCTACTCCTTGAAAAAAAAGTTCAGAATTATGAATGTGTAGGTAAAATTATTCAGGTCAAGTAAAATTCAGATTCTGTCTGTTTTCAGGCATTGTACATCTCTGAAACAGGTATGAACTAATACTATTATCTTTATCACCTGGTTGCAGTTGCATTGGTAATGATGGAAATCTGCCCATCTACGTTTACAACATTAACATGGATTTAAACAACGATTCACAGAATGTTAGCAAAACTAGCTTGAATTTTTATGTTTTAATATGACTTTAGCAAATAACTGATGAAAAGTCGTATTTGGTTATAATCTCAAAAATCTGCAATTTTTGTTGATGTAAGAAATTAATAATCTGAAAACAAATATCTATTAAAATTCTGGTTTGGATCTCCATGGTGGAAACAAAACTGTTTTATCTGGAACTAATTCACGCAGTCAATTCTAATGTGTTTTACCGTCATTGGAATTAATTGTACTGAAAAACTGTGTTGCTTCCATCATTTGAGGCTTTGCACTTTGCTTTAAATGTACATAGGTTATATTTCCTGTGCTGTGTCGTATCACTGTGGCTATTGTTATGGGTAGATCTATCATGAATTCGATTCATAAAGATGAAATGCAAATCCTTGAAAATTTTCTATGAATAATGAGCAATCTCACTGTTACACTGAGTTGCAGTCTACTCAAATAACATTACCAAAATAGGATGTTAGACTGTAAAACATGTATTTGGACTGCTTGTAGACAGTCTTTAAGATTAATATATTTTTCATGTAAAATTATAATGCAAAAATCCTTTCAGAGAGCATAACTTTGTCTGAGTTATGAAACTTTGCTAAAATGTTTCAATAATCTGAATTATTTCATTGTAGCTAATTTTATTATTTATCAATATAAAGTACAGAAAGCTTTGTGTAAAACTCAAAAAGCTAAATCCTTTTCCATTTGTCATGCATCCCTCAAAAAAAAATAAAAAAATACACACACACACATAGAATGACCTGAAATGTAAATCCAAGAAAAAAATGGAAAGAGCTCACAGATATAACACGTTAGTAGGCAAAAGAAGCACACCTACTTTATAATGAGTGGTATACCAGAAAATAACTATTATTATAGCTAATTTTCAATTAAAGTTACCAGTTAATTTTTATTGCATAGAAAAACACTTGCACCACGTTTATAGACTATTAATTCAAGGAATAAAAAAAGACAAGTTTTGGTGTTTTGTTTTTTTTTTTTTTAAGGAAAAGTTATCTCCATGTACAGGTTTACTTTTCTGAAGCTGATCTGAATGTTATCCAAACTCATGTAATGACATTCCTGTTGTTTTACGCTGGGATGCTTTTTGCAAGGTGCATGTACATTGCAAGAAATGTTGGGGAAATTAAATTATCTGTACAGATGAAATTCATGTTATTCTAATCTAAGGCTCTAATCTGGTTCTGTTGATTTTAGAGAATTAAAAGAACAAACTTTACATTCGAGCCTTTTGACAGAATTGTGAAGATCTGTTAGAATGATTATTAAAATTGAAAAGCTATAAATATAACAAATCTTCTAAAGAAATTTTCTTGTTCTTCAATTCATGCTGATTAAAATCACGTCACAGCATAAGCTAGTCGTAAACTAACTTTAATTTAGCTATAATTTTTCAATTCTCAAGAGATTTATTTCAAGTATATTTCTGTGCCATTGTGCATTGAAAATGCAAGTTATCCTTTAGAAGTTAGAATTCTTTTATTTTTCATTTGAATGATAGTTGATTGGCTTGTTTCAGTGACATTTTTAAGTGTGTCTGATACTGAATTCTTGTAATAAGATAATTTGTGTTCAACAAATTGATTGGAAGACTATTGTTTGTTAATGAAAATACTCATGTGAATATTGTTTCTAGTGATTATGATATGCCAGTTGTAAGTGAAAAATATTATTTATTGCATATCTCCTCATATTTTCAATATATTTACTTTTAAAGGAAATGATGATTTATCTGGGTAACTGTGTTGAGCAATTCAATTTTTCTTCCCATAGATTTAAATCAACCATATGTCCCTTTCACTCCCATTACCTGGAAAAGTATTAAAAAGGAAGGAAAAACAAGCAATCAGTTATATTAAAACTTTGTATAATGATGATCAGTCACAGGATGGATAATTAGAGATTGAGAGCCTTTATTGTTACCACGTTCTGTTTAAAGGAAGGTGATTCCAAGAAAAATACTTTATTTTGCCAAATAAAATGGAAGTAAATATTTTAAAGGCTATTGAAATAACTTTATTTCAACCTTTTTATTATATATTTGGTGAAACATAAGTCACTGAGCACAGTAGTGTGATGCAACAATTAAAAGTTCAACCTATGGCAGAATCAGCATCTGCTTTCCATATACTTAGAAGCCAGCACAACTAAAACCAGAAGTGTAAACAGTGAAGTAATAATGCACATTAGAGTACAAGAAATTCACATCTGCTTTTTTCAGCATAAACTATAAATTAATTTGAA
This sequence comes from Baryphthengus martii, assembly GCA_013396935.1. Taxonomy (NCBI): domain Eukaryota; kingdom Metazoa; phylum Chordata; class Aves; order Coraciiformes; family Momotidae; genus Baryphthengus; species Baryphthengus martii. The sequence continues at coordinate 77,447 of VWZK01014949.1, read as the reverse complement.
AGTTGAATTAATTAAAGAACCTGTATCTGAAAGACAAATCTTTGATGATAGTGCAGAAACTAAGTAATCTGACTTTATTAATATGCAAAGCAAGAGTTTTCAATAGATGAACTTGACAAAGAAAATGGATGTATAACAATTTTGACTATGAAACTTGGAGTTGGGACAGAACAATAGCAATAACACTAAAAGATTACTGTCTTGGCAGCTTTGTTATCTTTTAGAGTGTGGACTTTTCAGTGCTTTTAAATATTAGCATAGTAGTGCAAGACGGTTCTCAGCTTGTTAACTTTGAAATGTTATGACAGTATGTTAATTATTTTTTTTAAAGGAATGAAGGAGTTATCAAAACTTTTATGCTTATTATGTTCTGAAATGAATCATCAGACTTTTTTTTTTTCTCAATTGACCTGTAGTTAAAAACAAACTTGGGTTTGTTTGATGCAGAGGTTTTTTGTGAAAAATTATCTCATGGTGAATTTAATTTAAAACCTTAGCTGAGCAGTTTCTACCTATGGTTGTTTATTGTTTAGTATTTGAAATGTATAGGCAGGAAATGAGAAAATAATAGAAAAAATGAATATGAAATGTTCATATGAAACAACTCATAGTTTCTGGTAGTTTTTGTTTGATATATGAAGTAGGTAATCGATATTGCCAGAATATGACACCACGACTTGCAGGTTTTAATATTAGTACTGTAGGTCTGGCATCCAGAAATACAAGTTTCTTGGTGCAAGAATTTAGGAAAGATAATTGTTACAAATATACTGAAATTGGTAGAATATATCAATATGCCAGGAAATCAGAGCCAGAGAAATAATGAATCAGGACTCCTGGATAATTAGCTTCTGTGCATATGGAAAAAACTAATAAATTCCAAAAAGAAAGTGGTTAGAAACTTGTCAAGGCGATAGTTACATCATTCTTTTGGGGAACAGACTTCAAGCAGAATTGCAGCTGTCTAAACAAAAGCAAAAGACGATATTCAATTTTCTTTTTCTAGGAATCAGTAAAAATGCTGCTGATAAAACATATGTGCACTTTCCCACCACTTTAAAAATAAATAATTATATACAGCAGCAAGCGAGACCTGTAGACGATGGATCTTTGTCTCTCACACCAAAGAAGGCATTATGGAAGGAGTTATTTTGAAGAATAAAAGTGTAAGTGAGATCAGACAGGAATTACTGACATATCTCCAATATGAGGTAGAATAATCTTTTCCTCTGTCAAAGGGATTTAATTGTCTGCCCTGACCTCCATCTGTTCTATTAATTGCCTGCATTAGTTTGTGGTAGATATTTTTGGTTGGTATTACGTTTTATTAGTGAGATTTCTTAAGATAATATAACAGAAGCACACAGGAAGCCATAACTCTTGCCATGTGACAAGGTATATTTTTTTTCCAGTCCTGACCTAAATCACTTGACTGAGGGCAGTAAAAAATAAATCATTTCTTCCCAGTTAACTTGGCAGCTGCAAATTGTCTTCTATTATATTTTTTTTCTGCAATATCATCCCATGTGGATACAATTAAAAAACAAACAAATGAAAAAAAAAACAAGAAAGAAAACCAGAAATCCTTTGCAAAATATTGCAAATAAATTCCCCTTGCAACATAAAAATCAATTTGACATTGATTGAATGTATGGGCACGTATCTTTCTCTGTATATCTTGCATATATGTATATGCTCTGGAGTTATCAGAACAAGAAGGACAGGAACCTGTTGGAATAGGTCTGGAGGAGGGCTGCAAAAGTGATCAGAGGGCTGGAACACCTCTCCTCTGAAGAAAGGCTGAGAGAGTTGTGGTTTTTCAGCTGGGAGAAGAGAAGGCTCCAGGAAGAGATTATTGCGGCCTTCCAGTACTTAAAGGGGGCCTATAAGAAAGATGAGGACAGTCTTTTTAAACGTAGAGCCTGTTTCAATAGACAAGGGGTAATGGTTTTAAACTAGAAGGGAATAGATTTAGACTAGATAGAAGGAAGAAATACCTTACAATGAAGATGGTAGAACACTGGCACAAGTCGCTGAGATTGGTGGTTGATGACCCATCCCTGGAAATATTCAAGGTCAGGTTGAACAGGACTCTTAGCAACCTGACATAGTTAAAGAAATCTCTGTTCATTGCAGGGGGATTGGACTAGATAATCTTTAAAATTCCCTTCCAACTCAAACCATTCTATGATTCTGTGACAAAGAGATGAAGGGAAGCTAGAAACAAATGACTAGGGAGAAGACGAGATCTGTAGGAAAGGATTGGATTTGGAGACAAGAATGAGCTAGTGATGTGCACTGTGTGAGAAAGATCTGAGAATTAGTCAGGGGACTGAGAAGGCCATGTGCAAAAGAGAAAAATGATGGAAGATACTTTTATAAGAAGGCACATTTTTAAGCAAGGGAGAATGATAAAGACAGGTCTTGGAAAGATCCTGAGGCATAATGTTTTGTTATTAAATCATACTGTTAAAAATTATTTCTCATCATTATGAAAAGTACTAAGGTATTTGCTTACCTTCTCCTGTTCCTGTTTTTCAACTGTGATCAAGAAATTTATACCATATATCAATCTACAGTGCAGTTCATGTGAGTGTTGCTGTGTGTATGTGTTACATGGTGAAATAAATCTGTGAAAAATACGATTAATTTCTCTAACTGTTAGCAATTTTGAAAGTGCTCATGTAGTTTTGCAGTCCTGTGAAAATAGGTAGTGTGTGCTAAATAATATGATAATAATAGCGTTGCATGTATCTTGTTAGAAAATCATTCATAAATAACACTCCTTGAATCACAAAAAAAGTTATGGAAAATGGTGTTTCCTGTCAAGTTGAAAGACTGAAGCAAAATGACCGTACATTACTAACATAATACTATTTTTCCATAAACCTATCAGTTCTATGTTAGTAAACACTAATGTTAGTAAACACTACTGTTAAGTGTAGATGATGAAAATGGATAAACTTGTTCACTGAGATATGATTTTGATTCAAGAAAGATACTGTGCAGCAGAATTTTCAGAATAACACAGAGGTTGCTATGGGAATAATAATATTAAATTTGGAGCATAAAAGGAATTGAATGGTAGATGAGAAAATACCTGAAGCTTAGTCTGAACTTTGTATATTGAATTCCTTACCAGTAGATGCTAAATCATCTTTAATCAACCATCAAAACCAGTGAAGGAACAGACAAAAACTATTAGAAACTCATAGCAGAATATGCTTTTCTTGATTTTAATCATGAGGACTTGGTCCATGTATGAAACTAACAGGAGAATTAGAAGTTTCTTAATGTTATTTATCATGGTTAAAGAGATAACTCTCTATATGTTTGTAAGAGGTGAGAGAAGGAATCATTTTGCTGTATTTCAGCTATTGGATAGTTAGCTGTCTGAGCTAAGCTAATGACTTGGGCTCCTTAAACACAATCTTCAGGTTGTTTTCATGGTGGTTGGCTTCAACTAGTATTTAATGTCAAATACGTACATTACAGTAGGATGAATTACTGTCTGAAGTGTATGCTTCTGATTTAGACAGGGTATCTTAACGTTTTCACATAAAATTAGTGAGACGAACATGAGCTTTAGTGATGTGTTCACAGTAGAGGAGGTACCTTTTCATTGTGCTAAGCATAGATGAAAACTTTCCAATAATGGGAGTGGAAGGGTGAGCAGGAGAAGTAATGACAATTTTTACATTTATTTTTGATGTTCCTTTTTTACTCAAATATCAGTTCTACAGACTACAAAGCAAATGGGATATATTACGTTAGAGTTCTGGAAGGCCTTTGATACAAGAAAATATAATTAACTGAATGTGAGATGCCTTTGAAGTTATTAATGTAGTAGAATGATAGGGGCTGTCATGCAGATAATTTTGAGAAAATTTTTGTGGGTTCTTCTTTGGGTTTTTTTGTTTGTTTGATTGATTGATTGTTTTTTTACCTAAGAGAAAAGCATTCACTTCGTAGTTTTGAGATTTCTTTTGGAATTGTTAAAGGACCATGAAAGATGGTCTGATTTTTATCATTTGGGGAGGGTGAAATTGGAAATGGAGTACCTTTTCAACTGAATAGAAAATTACCTACAAAATATTTGATTTCTATACCCTTTTCTTTCTGCATCCCATCCTAACATTCTGTTCTTTTCCTACTACTGTTTTTGGCAACAAATAGATAAAGTTGAAAAAATAGTGATTTTAAAAAAAACCCTGAAGTAACTGATACCAGGACATCTTTTTTAATCTTCTGTGTGTATTGAATCACTGTTTGTAGTATATCTTCTTGCTACTTTGTGTAAAAATTCTAGAATTTGCATTTCCAAAAGAGTAGAATTTCGGAAGTTTGTTTCATAGGTTTCTAGATTTTATTATTGAATTTTTGCTTAGTATTTACTCAGTTTTTATTGTTGTTTTACAAACTGATTCTGCTTTTGCTGTTATTGTTGTGTATATCCTCTCATGTTACAGGTTTGTCAACATATCTGTTCTAAGATGACAGCCATATTTCATTGGTTTTACGGGAGAACATAACCTCTATTTTTTTCCTCATTTTCCATATTTAAGCAAAAAAAATGTACACTATATAAACTCAGGCACAGCCAATCTTGGACTTCACTAACGAAGTCATTAATTCTGGACAGGTTGAATCACTGGGCCAAGGCCAAAGGTGTAAGGTTTAACAAGGCTAAGTGCCAGATCCTGCATTTCGGTCACAGCAACCCCAGGCAGAGCTACAGGCTTGGGGAAGAGTGGCTGGAAAGCTGCCACGTGGAAAGGGATCTGGGGGTGCTGGTTGACACCCATCTGAATATGATCCAACACTGTGCCAAGGTGGCCAAGAAGGCAAACGGCATTCTGACCTGAGTCAGAAATAGCCAGCAGGAGAAGGGAAGCGATCACAACCCTGTACTCTGCACTGGTGAGGCTGCATCTCACTGCCGAGTACTGTGTTCAGTTCTGGGCCTCTCACGACAAGAATGACGCTGGCTTGCAAGTGAGTTCAAAGAAGGGCAACCAAGCTGGTGAAGTGCCTGGAGAATGAGTTGTATGAGAAGTGGCTGAGGGAATTGGGATTATTTAGTTTGGAGAAAAGGAGGCTGAGGGGAGACCTTGTCACTCTCTACAAGTACCTGAAAGGAGATTGTAGTGAGGTGGGTGCCAGCCTCTTCTCTCAAATAATGGCAAGACTAAAGGAAATGGCCTAAAGTTGCACCAGGGGAGGTTTAGATATTAGGAAGAATTTCTTTACTGAAAGAGCGATCAGGCACTGGAACGGGCTGCCCAGGGAGGTGGTAGAGTCACCATCCCTGGAGGTATTAAAAAAATGTGTGGATGAGGCACGTTAGGACATGGTCTAGTGGGATGGTGACATGTGGGTTTTTGAGGTGTTTGGTTTTGGTTTTGTTTTTTTGTGGTTTTTGTTTTGTTTTGTTTTGTTTTCTGGGTTGGCGGTTGGATGTAGTGATTTTAGTGATCTTAGAGGTCTTTTCCAACCATAATGATTCTGTGATTCAGGCATCCATTAGTGGGAAGGAAGGTTCTGCTCATGAGGCTATGTTTCTTAGTAAATAAAATGCTTGAGGTCCTGTTTTATGCCCCTGAGGTCATATAGCACAGCACAGGTTTCGTCTCTATAGTGAACATCTTAACTAAAAAGAACCCAACAAAAATATTCAGAGTACCATCTGGTTTCATAATGGGGCTTCTGTATGGTAAGATACTGCTTAGCATTTAGATGTCCACAGTATCTAATACAATTTACAACTCTCAGTACTTATGTCAACTAGCAAGTTAAGAACTTTATGCTTCATTATGAATTCATCATAGATAGGAAAGGAAGCACACTATATGGCATGGACCGTGTTCTAGGCAGACTTTTAAGCTTTTTGATGGGGAGAAGATGAGTTTGATGAGAAGGTGGTAGTATGCAGTGTAGGAATCATTGCCTTTCTATTGTCTTCTAAGATCTAGTGAGTGATTCTAGTGATCCCATCCTTCATAACAATTTGTGAAGACTTGTCTTGCTGACATAAGCTCTCTTTCCTCTTAAATATAAGGAATTCAGGCTAGCATTTACCATGAGAAAGCCCCCTAAGTTAGGGAGAGGGCATCACAGGAACAGATGTTGGAGGGCATTCTCTTCTGCTGGTAAAGCTTATCCACTTTTTAGCAAAGAAAACTTAAGGGCAAGAGTAAACTGGGAAAAGTTTGATGATGTGATAGCATAGTAAAGATAATTCCCGGTCCCAATTTTTATTTAATGAAGTGATTCTCCTACAAATTCCATGAAGCTTGCTTGCAAGTGAGAATATTGTTCAGAGGAGTTTCAGCTTTGTAGGGCTGCAAAGTTACAGTTTTCTCATATTCCAAGGATGAGAATCTCAGAACCTGTTCTAAGTCTTTCAGTTTAAGATCGACACAGTGCTGCACACAGTCTTCATAGTCAACCCAGCCTTATTTGAAATACAATGTTTGTAACTTGAAAGAGGGGAGGTGTGGATTTAGACTTCTTCAAGTTAATGAGGGTAGTCACTCAACTCTCTCATTTCCAGGATGAGTGCATAATTGTGACATTATCATATGAATGAGGACAGTATCACCACCTGGTAACTGAACTAGGGAACACAATGAAAATGTCATGCCTGTGTCTCTAGTGTAATTCGGCTCTAGGAATTTGTATAATAGAGCAATAACCGGAGGATTTTGTCCATAGAATGCATTGAGATAGGAGTTCTACATGCCCAGCTGGTTTAAATTGCTTTTCCCACTCTGTTTCTGGGGTTTGTAAGATTTGTAATGTTTCCTCTTCTTACACTGAAATGCCAACAGGAAGATATCAAATTCTAATCATTAAATAGCTTCAAGAGATCTAGTTGCCTAACAGTCCTTCAGACAGTTTCTGAGTTGGTTCAGACATGAGTTTTAGTTTCTTATATCCTTGAGGAGTGCACACACATAGGCTTGATGGTGAAGAAAGAAAGCAAGGAATGAGATCAGTGAGTTTCCGTCTTCAATATTTAGACAAAACCTGCTAGATTCCCTTAAGAATTTTCCTTTTCGATCATTTGACCTTTCTTACTGGAGAGAAGTTAAACCTATTCCATCTTAGAAATGTTTAGTATTTATGTCTTGCAGTGATAATTGGTAATAAACTTTGATATTTTGGAAAGTTCATTCAAATTTAAACGTCTATTTTGCAACCCTAAAAGAAAAAAAAATATATATAAATACTGATTTTTGTATGCATGTTGAATTATTTTGTTTTATTCTTTTTTTTTCACTCTTAAGAAATTTACTCTACAGGAGCTGTTGCCCTAAAGAAACTTATGGCTGAACATCATCTTTCAAATCATATACTTTTCTTTTGGAGTAACACATCAGAATTTAAGAACACAGAGGTGCAGAAAAGAAATAGAGACCCAGAGAGTGTTAGATTTCTTATACAAGGTCATACCAGAAGTGAAAACTGGAATTGAAGTCAGCAGTTGTGCTAGTCTGTAGTGATGCTATTTTTTCCATATTTCCCTGGACAATGTACTTGGAAGAGTAGTACTTTCTTAAGACTTTGCAACCACGTTTGGAAGCTTAAATTCATATTATGAATGGTCACATTTTGATCTAAGTGGAACACACTCTGAATTTTGGGATAATTAGTAATTTATGTTTGTAAACAGTTTATGTCATGTTTTTTTTTCCCTCCTAATATTGACGCCGTACATTTATTTGCAATCTTCATCAAACTGTCTCAAGAAGCAAAATGCATCATGAAAATTGTCTAACCACTGAAATCTTTCCATGCTTCTTATGTGCAATACCAGTTGAAATTAGAGTCTAAAAGTCAGTGAGATAAGAGCAAATGTCTTAAACGAGCATTTCCAGTTAGTCTCTTGGGTCCTCTTGGCCAAAATGTTTTATTATCATTGCAAATACAGGAAAAAAAAAATAAGGAAAGCCGTATCTGTGATTGCTCAACAACACCTTTCTATAGTTAGATCCAAATACCTGATTTTTTACAGAATGTTTAAAAAATATATTTCTTTGTTTTTTTTTTCTTGAAAAGGTGTGATGATCACACTTTTTTCTTTCCCTCTGCCTGCTTTTCAAATTGTTTTCATTATTGAGAGAATTGCAGTTTTGAAAAACAATGTAAGGACTACATAGCCTTTTCCTACAGTCCCATCATTCTTTTTGATAGTGTATGAGACTTAGAAATTCAGAATAAGAATGGTAGCTGTAGGCAAGAAGCAATGATATGAAATAAATGTGTGTCCGTTTCCTCGAAAGTAAACGGTGATTGTAGTTTCTAACCTGAGGGATCTACTGACATTGTCTAAGTCTATCTGAGAGACTCACTAGACAAATCCATATGAGAGTGAATGCAGATATTTAAAAAACAAAAAAACGCAGCCTCGTTAATTTAATGTTTGTATATAGTTTGTATTGCTTTTCAGGCTTTATTTCCATATTTAAAAAAAATGAAAATATAAATGATCTATCACTTTCCTGAGTTATTTCTAACCATAAATTTAAGACCATGCAAGGTCGATAGTGGTGTTTGTATAATTGATATTTATTTTCATTTTAAGAAAATAAGAAAAATAAGAAAAATTTATTTCTTAAATTTGTATGACTGCTATTTCTTTTCATTTAATATTTTACTTTCTTTTCATTTTTTTTTAACTGTAAATTAATAAGAGATACATTAGAATGTGGTATAAAAGACAAATGACAGTTCTAACTCACTAAAAGTGCCTTTGATTCTTATTACCTGCTGAATTGCTGTGACTGAAGAGCACTCTACTACCACACAAATTGTACTGACATATAACCTGATTAATCTATTAATAATGTAGATAGGTAGCTCAAATACTCATACCTAGTGAAGTTTATAATGCTAAATTGGGGTTATTATAAGTCTGTATTTGGTTGGGAGGGGCTTTGAGGGAGTTTTTTGGGGTTTTTTGTTGGTTGTTTTGGAGGGTTTTTTAGTAATAATATAGTGATATATTGTTGAAATGTATTATTGCTAAGTAAATGCTTACAGAAATCCAACATAGTAGGCATATAGCTTCTGTTAGGAAAAACAGTTTTTCATGTGACTTGGCTGCATGTTAATTTGAAGCCAGGCATTGCTATAGTTACAGTTCTGAGATTTGAAAAACTAGATGATTGGTCAATTACAATTAATAACCTTCCCACCAACCTTCTGAGTAATCCAGTCCAGAAAGTACACACTGGTTCATAATTGATGTTGCTTTGTGTTCTTCAGTTTGATTGTTTTTCTGACTTTTCTGAATGACTTTATGTAGTATGAGGAAGAATGAAACTTAGCTCATTTCAGTGTATCAAGAGAAGAGTCCTAGAAACTGGGGAAAAAAAACATAAAGAAATTTTAACTGCTTTTTTAAATTTGAAAAATGGTAGACAAAACCAGTATGCATTTACTGATATTTGGGAAAAGTTTTCTTTTGTTTTAAGTAAACATTTAGAACACAGTCATTATTAAGAGGTTGCAGTGCTGAATTTGAGGTGGAGATGCATTTAAACCTGCTTTGGGAAGAGCTTTTACAGAAAACAACTGTGTGATTAGTTTTCTGCTGAAGTTCCAAATTATATATGTGCATTGCTAAAATGAGTACTGTAGGCATTTTCACAAATTACTATGCGTTAGGTAGCTATTATTTAGAGTCTCCTGCCTCTACATTAACTTATTATTGAGTTTTATGTGTGTTTAAAACAGGATAATATTTTTATTTATTCTTATTTGCCAAAAAAAAACACCCCAAACAAACAACCACACAACAACCCCTCCAAAAAGAAAACCCCAACAAAAAAAAACCACAAACAATCCAAAATGCCAACAAACAAACCATAAAAACACTTTACTTCATACCTTTTGAAATATTATGTTTCAAGGGGAGAAAGAGAAGGGAAAACAAAAAAACTACAATTCATGTTCTTGGTAAATGAAATATTTTTGAAATCCCCATATTTTGTGAAATGCATTAAATACTGTACCCAATATCACTGTGAGGAGAATCTGAAGCTTTATTCATTATATTATTTGCTCTTTTTATTCCAGTGACTAGCCACTGACTCTTAGAGTTCAGGTAATCAAACCAACTATGTTTTTAGAGCATATGTTTAACTTTGATTCTGTATTGAGATGAGACCTATGTACACATCAAAAACTTTGCCCCAGGGAATTTGAGCAGTAGGGAGGGACAGACACTGAAGGTGGTCAGCAACTGAAAGCTGAGGTGCCCAGTAGTGTGCTGGTTGGTTTAGATAAAGCCTGAGACACCCTGGGAAATCTGTACAGTCCTCAGTCTCCTGTGTTCATATATTCTGTATTTGTTTTTGATTTTCTTGTGACTGTTCATGACCTGGTCAAGCAGCTCAAAGAAAAGTGAAACCGCTTTAAAGTTTGATATTCTACCCTGGATTAAAGAGGACTTTTAAGCCATGTCTCACATTTTCCCAGGTACAGAATTAGTGTAGAGCTACTGAAATACTCATGTGCTCCAGTTGAAAAAGTGCTAACTGCAGATCCTGGAAACCATTAGGTTGGCCCTGAAGGCCTGATTCCTAGACTATCTAAACATTTCTCAGTGTGGCTTGGGTTATTGGTTTCTAATCGAATAATATTTCTAATAAATGCACATCTGTGTTAACTTCGATCTGTATTTACTTCAAAGGCCATGAATGTCTCACTAGCCTGAAATTATACTCCTCTGACAATAAACAAGTCATGTATGGATGTATGTGAGTTCAGATCTTTGAATTCTCTTTCTGTGTTGTGTTGGCAGAAGCTGCCATTTTAAATTGCATATTTTGATTTGGATTGTTTGGTTTTGAGTGGATGATGCTTCCAACTATCAAGTTCTTGCAAGCAAGTTTGTACATGCTTGTGTAATATTTGAAGCGGTGAAAAAAAAATCATAAATAAAGACATGAAAAGTACATTTCTTCCTGTAGACTCAGTATCTAAGGGTGTATTAAATAGCTAACTGGATACATATAGATGTACATCAAACTGGGTTTAGTATAATATCTAAAAATGTTCTAAAATGCATAGAGTTTTCTATTTAAATCTCTAAATCTGTGGCTCTCTGTTTACAGCTTCCAGCCGTTTTGATGGTACACATCGCAAAATCAGCTTGTTCATAAATGTATACTTAGCATGCTTTCTTCCTTATTTCTTGATATTCTTACTGGAAATCATTCTGTGTATCTTTGTGTATGAAAGCATACATATTTCATGTGTGAAACTAACCTTATGAAAATGATAATTTCTCCAGTAATAAGTCACTAAACTGAAAAGCGGGATATTTCCTGCCACATACTGTCTTTGCAAAACAATTTTCTTCATGAGACTTCTCTTTAAAGACTTACTATATACAGTGGTCATACATAATTTATTACTTATGTAAACCTTTTGATGAGACCTGTTTAGTAAGAAATTATTAAAAACTTCGAATGCCTCTGTTGCCATTTAAGTGGCTAACAATAACTTTCAATAACTAGAAGATGTTACAATAAATAGTGGTTTTAGTCTGACCAGTCATCTTAGAATTGCTCTTTTATGGTATACGCCTTGTGTGTGTTAATGCAGCAGTCACTAACTGCTGTTTGTTTATGGCTTTGTAGTGGTTGGCAAAGGCTGCAGGTCTGTTACAGGTCAGACAGTGGGAGTGAGTGGGTGGCTCTATTCTGAGCGTCAGCCAACAGTTTGTTTCCTTATGGATGCAAGGCCCTTAAAATCTAAATGTCTGTGTATATGAAGCAGAAATGCAAACATTGTGTATGTTCCTGTTAATGTACAGGCTAAAATAAAACATATTGTATGAGTGGAATTAGCACCCACAAAACTAGCTATGGTTGGTCTTATTTCCTAGATCAGGAATCAGATGGCAAACTCAGCTCTGTGTCAGTAATGAATGTTTCCCTATTCAAATGTGGCCCTATTCAAAATAATAACATATAACTAGATATTTGATCCAAATACATCCTGTAATTAGGATGGATAAATATTAAGTCACATTTTTGACAGTTGTATATTATCTTTATGTATTATCTATTATTAGTATGTGTGTCAACTGAGAATTTCCACTTTACTGATCCTGCTGGTAATGTGTTCACTCTTGCTTATTTGTCATTCCAGTTTTCCTTCTTGATTCGTTTCCTCTTTTTTTTCATTTGCTGTTTGCCCAGACAAGTTTTTTCTCTATCCATTTTTCATCATCTGGATCACTGTCTTTCCTTCCAACTTGTCAGTTTTCTCTCTGCTTTCTTCTTTTTTCTTAAACTTCTGTGGTGTGGGTATCAAGGGGATAGGATCCGTTGCTTCTCCCTGAGCAAAGATTAAATCCTCGGTTGCGTAGAACTGGAAAATCTGCTTTGTGCTGCATGGTCAGGAAAGTGTGCTGAAGTCAGGATGAGAGAGAGCATGAAGGAACTGTGCATAGAATCAATTGCCTGCTTCTGACTTCTGTTGTTAAAAGATGCAGGAATCAGAAGGGAAGGCAGTGTTTGAGGAGGAATGTTGGGTGACTGGTGCCTGACTGACCAGAGTGCCAGGGATCAGCTAGAGTGTGTCTGGCCCATGGGGGAGGATGTATCAGGAACTGTGGGCATTGCAGAGCTGGAAGTGGCAATACTCTCACTGATGGGGCGTCCTACTAAAGCACTCCGTTGAGGCTGGGCTGGTGACAGGGACAGGACTCTGTCACTGCCCAACAGTCATCAGGCCAGGAGTCAAGCCCAAGGTCAACCTAGGAACCCAGTCAGGGCAAGATCCAGGCTGGGCATGGGGCTTCCTGCAGCATCAATTAGACAGAAACTGATGGCCGTGACACTTAGAGCTGTTACTAGTTCATCCTTCAGAAATTTTGCTTAAATTGCAAATTCTTTGGAGGCAGCATCTGAGCCTATTATCTACCAGTGGAAATATCAATAGAAATTTTGGTCATTGTAAACAATGCATGTCTGCTGTTTTTCCGGCCTCTAATATTCAGGTGTTTCAAAAATTTTGCTGTACAAGTCCTAAAATGAAGTCATTGAAGAATTCCAGGAGTTCTGAGAGAATGCAATATCTTTCTTTTAAACGCCTTTCCTTGTCTTAAAGAATCAGTATATTTGTCTCCTGTGTTTATTTTTGGATTTTCTTTTGAGGGTTCTTTTTTGTCATTTGAAATAACTGTCAATAGCTACTTACCTGTTCGTTTTCTGCTCTTGAAAACTGATTTTGTATCTTGATGTGGCAGAGTCCTGACTGAAAATAGTAGTCCACTTAAATAAATTTTATATATAAATGTGTGTTCATTCTATCAGATGTAAAGTATCAGTATTGATTTTGTATAACAAGGATTTTTTTTAGCTGTGGAATTGTTATCTGTGATTTTGAGTTGAAAAATGAGTAAAAAGGAACTCTCTTCCATTTCTTTGGGCAGGGAGAAGGATGTAAGTATTAAAGTGCTGTGTGTTGATTTATACTACTTGTAATGGTTAGCATGTTTATATATATGAATGACTTGTATTTTATTAAAAATTAACAGAACTATTGTATGAATTGACTTCTGTAGAAAAGCAGGAGCATGCAAGAGGGTAGCATTCCATAGTTGTAACACTATGTAGGTCAAACCCTGAGTTTGGAGAGATTGAATGACACTTTGTTTTTCTTCTGAGTTTCCACTTTTCCTTTTTGTCAGACATAGAACAAGGAAAACAAGTATGAAAACCAATAAATTTGTCTCTGATTTTGACTAACTCACATTTCATTTGAACTAATGTAATGCTATTACATTAATGGGAATTTCTGCCTTAGATAGAAGTAAATTAGGTTGTCATATAGAAGAGTAGGCATAATTGTGAAAAATACTATATAGAAGCCATATAACAAAGAAAGATGATTCAATGTGACAAACATTTAATGAAGTTTCCTGTGGGAGTGCAAATAAGCTTAAAAAGGAGGTGCTATTTATTTAGTGCAGAAAATACCCTGGAGATAGCAGTTAAATGTGATACCCTTCCTGGAAGAAGCAGTGTTTGGTCTGTGGTTTGGTTTGGAAGCATGTACGGAAGCAGAAATATTTGATTTGTGGTATAATCTCTGACAAGTTTGTGGCTTCAGTTTTCAGCTCTCTTACCTTATGTATCTTTGGAAACATTTAGCTAACCACGATGCCTAAAGTTCATAAAATATTTGTCGGCCTTCATGTGGAAGTAATTTGTGAATGTAATTGGTTGGTTGGTTGGTTGAGATTTGTGGGTGGGTGGGGTTTTTTTGTTCCTTTTCTAGATTTATTCCAATATGAGTGAGTCTGTTGATTTGAATTGCTTGTTTCCTCTTTGCTACAGGCTGACTGAGTGGGCTGGACTTCACTGGAAGGAACCATTTCACTGGGGAAGTGGAATAACTGCAGATCTCTCCCCACGCTACTTGATGGGAAGTGCAGTGCATTGCCAGGATTAAGCCAACATTGAAGTCTGGGATGGGCCTTAGAGGCAAACACTCCCTTGTTTCTTCTGTCATTGGGATTTGTCTACGGCCAGTCAGCTGAGACACCTACCACACATCAGTTTTTGCTTTTTTGCTGCCTGAATAAGGTTACATTTTCCTTCGTCTCTTTTTGACTACATTTTATTTTACTAGTTTTCATTTTCCTTGACTGATTACTTTTCTCCTGGCTGTGGAAAAAAGAGCCCCGCTGATGTTGATTTAAATAATGTCGAAACCAATGGGACTTCTATGGCTGCCTTTGATCTTCACCCCAGTGTGTGTCATGTTGAATTCCAACTTCCTTCTGTGGATAACTGCACTGGCTATAAGATTTACTCTTATTGATGGCCAAGCACAATACCCAGTTGTTACCACGAATTATGGCAAAATACGTGGTTTAAGAACACCTTTGCCTAATGAGATCCTTGGTCCAGTGGAGCAGTACCTGGGTGTTCCTTATGCCTCCCCTCCAACTGGAGAAAGGCGATTTCAGCCCCCGGAGCCACCATCGTCTTGGACGGGTGTCCGCAATGCCACGCAGTTTGCCGCTGTCTGCCCGCAGTACCTGGATGAGAGGTCACTGCTCAACGACATGCTGCCAGTCTGGTTTACAGCCAATCTGGATACCGTGGTGACGTATGTTCAAGATCAGAATGAAGACTGTCTGTATTTGAACATCTATGTGCCCACAGAGGATGGTAAGTACTCTTAAGGACCTCACTGCAGTGCACTCACCAGTTCTGCACATGAGTAGCAGGCAGGTCTTTAAAACATTACTGAATTTCCTTCATGCGGTATCTGTGGAAATGGAACGTGCCTCTGAATGTGCATTGTAAGTAGTACTTTGTAGATCGAACATGCTTGCATGAATTCTCTCTCATGTTACAGTGTAACACCAAACCACAGTTTGATTTGCAGGCCCTGGCCAGGGTGTGTGAGCCAGGCTTTAGTTTACATCTGAACTAAGATGAGCATCATTCACAAGAGAGGAAAGGAGAATAAACATTAACCAGAATTAACATATTTATTTTCCCATGCATGAATGGTACAAATACTGCCACATACTAATTTTTAAAGGAGAATTTTGATATTTTTTTCTTTAATTTTACTATAAAATTTCTGAGCCTACTGTCAACTCTTCTTGATTTTAATAGATAGTTAAATATTATTATAGTAGTTCAATCTGCTTTTTTTTTTTTTCCCCTAGGAATTTTACTTATAAAAGTTTTCAGTCCAACTTACTTTTCTTCATTCACTACATTTAAAATGAAGCATACATAATTTTATTATGCAGGGCTGACCAGGTTAAATTTTCATCTGTTTTCTGCAATCTTTTTGCAAGAAGATTACTTTAAACCACCTCCTATAGACAAAAAAGATGAAAACAATTGGTAACATACAACTGGTATTGCTTCCTACAGACAAGAAGACCTGTTCTCATCAGGCTCCAAATCAGTTAAGTTTATTGTATATCAAAAGATAATAAAAAAATCTAGTGGCAATTATATTTAATATTCTGCTAAAAGCTAGTTCTTTCAGCCACTTACAATGTAGTTACCGATGCATAACGTGACAGATTTCTCCCAGATATGCAAATCCCTTCACTTTAGCTGAGGGTTTGATTTGCATAACCACGGCATTGTTATTTCTCAGTAACCATTCTCTAAATATGCAAATTTTGTACTTTGATTATTATAATCCTTCGGCCTTGATTAGCTTCGTTACTCAGAATTTCCAAGCTGTTTGCCAGCAATAAACATACCACCTTCTTTTTCCTGTTCTCATCAGCTGAAGCAAAAACTTGAAAGCTAAAAATAAAAGGGTAAGGTTTGGGAATACTGGGAGATCTGCAAACATAAATACTGCCAACCTGCTTAAAGAAAAGTGCTCTGAAGGAAAAGCTGTGTGTATGGGGGCTCTATGCACACAGGTGTGTGTGTGTGTATGCGTATGAATGAAGGAGCAGATCTTTCCACTTGGTTCTTTCCCGCTTCCATTTTTGTTGCACTGCATCTCACTCCTTGGATAATAACAGAGATGATTCCCTCCCAAATTTGTTTGTGTTCTGGAATTTTTCTTACAGCATTTAATTAGTCACTAGGGTAAACTTGCCCTAATAAACCATTTCATGTTAAGACTCTTTTTTTCTCATTGAAGGAATATCCACTCTGCTAACTCATTCTTATTTTAAAGCCCAGTGTTAATAAACTCATATATTCCTCCAATCTAATAATAAGAAGTTTCATCCATTAATTAAGGAAGACAGGAAATTAGACATGGAAAGATATATATAAATGTCTCAGAAAAGAGTATTTGATATCAAATAGATAATAATAAAGTACTGTGTGCTGGATGACTAACATCCTATAAAATTCCTCATCTTGTGTGTAACAGCTAATGACATTTGCTGTTAGATTAAAAATGCAAAGGACTGATAAATTTAATTTTACGTGTTGTAGATCTTTTTGTCTACTGAATTCCGAAAAAAAAAAAAAAGTGTCTTTTACTCTTCCTCCTGGTTTTAGAATTTATTTTATTTTTTTCACTAAATACCATGTAAATGCAATGTATCTTCTGTTATATTTCCTCTTTAAAATATAAAGAGTACATAGCTCAATAATGAGAGACAGTTTTGTGTCAGTGATGAGCTGAAGACAAGATTATTCCCATACAGTATGACAGGCATTTTTAGCAGGTTCTAATGGGGAATGAGAAATTTAAAAATTAACAAATGAAGTACATGTGTTAATTGCATACTCTATGCCTTATCACTATTTAAATATAAATTGTTGTGACTTTTTTGGTGAGGAAAATATTCAACCTCCTGCTCATATAGACGATTAAAGAGAACTGACCTACAAATCGCATCTCCTAAGTTAGTGTATCTCCAAATCATGCTAAACATAAATAGCCTTAAATTGTAGTCCATACAATCTGATTAAACATATTATGCTTCATTATATGAGTTTAGTTGGCAAAAATGAGCTACACTGTTTTGGAGACAGACCATGAAATTAGTTTTTGAAGCACAATCTCAAAGTGAGTGAATGAGTTAAATTCACATTTTCAATTCTTTCTCAAGTACAGATTTATTTTAAAGAGAGTTGGTACTGTTTTGTGTCTGAACTAAAAAGTAGATGGAATCATCTAAATCTAATTAATATTTTGAGTTTGAAACTTAATCTGAATGATATGCCTTTTTTTTAACTTTGTTGAAAAGAATTGATGAAAAAAATCTAATTAATTTACTGTGGTCACGTGCAATGATTACTTCAAGCCAATTCTAGTGAATAATTAGCTAAAATACATCTCAGGTTTGGTGTTTTTTTTGGTCTGTTGTGGTTTTTTTGGTTGTTGGTTTTTGTTTGGGTTTTTTCAGTATGTAGCATGAACTGTTTCTTATTACTTCTGTGATTTGGCCAAAGGAAACCAAATTTTGATCATGTACTTTGAATAAAGGCTTGAAGAATAAATGCACACATGCATTCATCTGATTTCAGAATTGCTTCACTGGAATTTTGCCAGTATAAACTAATGGAAATAAGAATAGAATACAGTCACTTTAACTGGGTAGATAAGATTAGTTGTTTGGTATTAAATATGAAATGCTGCTTCTGTCTGAAGTACACTGAAATTAAATGATGTAAAACTCTGTACTTCCTTAAAATGGGTGAAGTATCTAGTTAAAGAAATTCACATGCTCTGTTACACGGTTTATATCTGTATTAATCATAGCCTTTCTTTGGACCCATAAGATTCTGGATTTCTAATGTCAATTAGCAGCAGAATCCTGTCAGAATTTTCCATATTAAAATGGTCTTACAAAGCAAAAAGTATCTTTGTTTTTAGGAGCTTTTATTTCATTTTAGGCGAAAATATTTTTGTTAGTAATCAAAACACATGCCTAACAGAGTATTTCTGCAGTTCTTTCCATGTGTAGTGTTGTTTTTGCAGTTGTTCACTGGACAAATGGTTTGTACTGACACTTTCCCTATAGTAACACTTATATTTCAGGGAATTTCAATGTTTGCTTTCCTTTTCCTTTTCAAGGAAAGAAATTGCAATCACTATAATCCTTTGAGATTTTTTTTTATTGTAATAAGTACAAATAATAATGCAGTTATTTTAAAGATAGACGGGACAAACAATAAAGATAAAATTTAGTAAACTGTTTTTATTTAATATGTCAAACCTATAATCATAATAAATTACTCAGAACTGAAACAAATAAAATATTTATAGTAAAATTATCGTTTTATCCAAGTTGCTTCCAAAACACTTGGATTAATCTTCAGAATAATTTGCATGGATATGTATTGTCTGCTCTTCCAGTTACTATAAACTGTAATTTTCCACAAGAATACTTGAATGTCAGTTTTGAGGAGGTCATCTAGGGAAATGATATTGAGGACAGTCTGTTTATTATAACTTGGTTCTGAATATGGGTTTAGCTGCAGTGGAAATGCTAGATTGAAGAGGACACAGACTGTTAATCGGCTGTGCTTAATCCCTGGCCTTTATCATTGGAATCTGTGGATACTGAAGGAGGTTGCTAACTCCTGTCATAACTAGGGGAAAAAAAAAACAAACCAAAAAACCCCAAACGACAAAGCAAAAACAAACAGAAAAGACTGTTAATTTGGATGTCTTTAGTGATAAACTTCAAAGCTCTATTAGTAGCAAGGAAAGGTAAAGAAAACCAAACCATGAAGAAATCTTTTTTTGTTTGTTTAAAATCTGTTCTGTTCAGATCAAACCAATAACAAAACCACAAAAAAACCAAGACTTTTTGTTGTCTTTGCATGATCGATAGTAAGCGTATATACTTATTTTAATATATGGATAGTGAGTACATTTTACACAAGCAGGTAGCTACTCAACCATTATATATCTCTTAGGTATTAACTAATGAAATGTCTAACATCTTCAGAGGTTTGCTCACTAAAAATGCTCTGTGAGCTCTTGTCTTGTTTACATCCCAATAAATACAGTGTAAGTGACAACAAAAGGTGGTAGGTCATCATACTTACTAAGACTGAATGGGTAGGTCATAATTTTTTCATTAGAAAAGATATCAAGAGTGTTCCTTCTCTGGGAAGTGATCTGAAGGAAAGTTACCTGCATCTTTAGACTCTATGCCTATCTGACTAGGAAATAAAGAAAAGAAAAACTTGAACAAAGCTGATAAAGATTATGTGCCTTATGTGATTTTTATAGCTTGCGTACTGTACCACTTTTCTCATTTGCCAAATACCTGCTTACTATTTAACAGTTTGCAGCTATCTCCTTGTCATTGCTGTTGAATTGCAGTGGCTGTTTAACTTGGAAAAAAAATCTCTTTATCCAAATAATACTGATAAAACTTAGTTGATAAAAAAATTATATTTTTCCCTGTTTTTTGTAGGCAGGAGAAAAAGATACTAGAAAAATGAGTCCCATCCTTACGATAATTCAATGGCCCAGAATAAAAAAAAAAAAAAAAGTGAACTATGCAAATGGCTTCTTTAATATGAGAAATAGGAGTCCATACATAAAAATGGCAACATAGTATACAAGAAAGACAGGTACAGTATTGTACCACATTATTTTTGTTGAATTATTAGTAGGTGATAATAGTAATAACAACTTTTATTTCCTGAATAAACCTACATTTCTGTACAATAGATTCTCCTAAACTGTATTTAGTTTCAAGTAGATACCTTTGTCCAGTATTCTCAAAATTGCAATTGTTCTATTATTTGTTCACTACTTTTGTAAATTTAAGTAGCTACTTAAGAAATCAAACCCAGGATTTATGTACATAACTTCAAGAAATTAAAAATCCATTACCTCTTGTTTACACATTCGTAGTTTTGATTCTTCTTCACAAACTTTATTATGTGTTTTTAAGTCAATTGTAATTTGTTCAACTGGTATAGGAACATAGAATTTTACTTCTGATTTCTGAAGTATTTTTAAAAGCAAATTAATTAAATTCAGTTATATTTTTAAAAATTATTTTATATCTGTTTTAAAGCAGTTAGGAGTATTTTTTTAACAGATAATGTTTGAAGAGTTTCATATTACAAATTTTTTTTTCTGAGACAAAACACAATATAACAAGAGTCTGCTCTCAGTTTCAAGATTGTCACAATTTTTGTCAATTACTGATTTATTTTTAACCACCCTTTCAGTCAGTACTTTGTGTTCTTTGGAAAAATATAAATCCATTAATAAAATTCTCTTGTTATTTAAATGCATTGCAGCTTATACTTTATAAAATTATACACAATAAGACATATCCTGTTGTCAAATGCTTGTATCACTTTCTAAAGTGAGAGAGATTAGTAGTAGATAACAAATACTATATGAAATGATAACATTGGAATTGTTGCATATAATCCCAGTTAAACATGAATTTTTTAGCATTGGAGACAAAATCGCTTTCCAGTGTGAAAGATAAACTCCCTGTTGTGTCAGAGCGCCTCAAGCCAATTCTTTCACTGTTAGGGTCCAATATATCCCCTCTTGCTAATCCAGAAATATTGCAGCATCTGTGAGAAAGAACAAGGCATATGTCTGACTATACTTTGCCTACCAGGATAAAGCTGGGGGTAATCCAGGCCCTTATTTTACATTCTTGCTTTTAACAGTCGCTAATACCTTCTGACACCAAAGAACAGAACTCTAATCTAGATGAAATAAAGTTCTTAAATCCTTAGAGCTAAATTCAGCTTTAGTTGCTGATTTCAAAATGCTGTCCTTCCCTCGAGGAGTTGCCCATTCCACAGGCACTTTACAGGATTGCACCCGAATGGCCTTTTCAGGAATTGATATGCAGTGAAACCTAGCGAGAAGACTCAGCGTTCAATATGACATTATTTTTGGCACAGTTTCCTAAAATCTCTTCACTGACTCATAGTGAAAAACCTGTTCAAATAGGGGAGATGTTTTTTAAAACAGGAATTAATGTTTCTTCTGCAAAGACAAATTAATGTTAACATCCTTTTAGTCAAAGAACAGTGCCCTTGGAGTTGTCGAGGCGGTGCCATTTGGCTCAGTGACGCAGAAGAAACAGTATTCAGTCATGTGGGTCATGAGTCAGATCACATAGGCCATATTACTTCATTCTGCCCATTGACTCCCACTTTTATTGTGTTTTGGGCTTTGGTTGTTTCGTATCCTCTTTTTTTTTTTTTTCTTTTATTTAAAGTAGTTTCCCTCTGCACTCCTGCAAAACATCCTTTTACACTGCATACACTATGCATCTTCATGCTTTCTGACAAGACACAAATCAACATGACACCTAAGTAACACTGAGCCGGTGCCTCTGTCCTAGGGCAGTGCAGTGGGTCCTTGACAGACTTCTGAGTAGTGAATAGTGTGGAATATGCTTGGATCTTAGCAGTGCCATTTGTATTAGCTTTGATTTCCTATTAAGGTTTTGTGATCTCATTGGTCTTCCTTTGGGTACTTTTTGCATACATCAGGAAGTTTTGAAAGTTTTCTGTCTCTTTTCATTCAGATTTGGTTCAGTTTCCCTTACTTAGCAGGTTAATTGTAGCTTCACACAAAACTGACATTTGCTGAGTAGCTCAGCTGACTCACAAGGCTCATAAATCAGTCTGTGTCTGTGGAAATACTTAAAGGAATTGTCCCTACACCAGTGTGGGAGTCACAGGTAAAGTGAGAACCAGGAAAATCTGAAATTCTGTTCTAGAAGTGTTTAGGTATTTAATAAATAACACAATTTTGAAATAATGCTCATCATTTGCTCCTCAGAATTCCTGAAAAAAAAATGAAATTAGGACAAAAATTTATCCTGAACGTAATAGCATTTTGCACAGTACTTTGATTTGTTGTCTTTTTTAAAGTGAAAGAATATTTGCAGTATTGAAATATTTATATCAGTGCTTCTTGCTTATGATTCCAGATAATATTCTCAGAATGGCGTATAATGTATTATATATGCTCACATTTTTATGATTGTTTTAGTTGAACGTATTAGTTGTTATCCAAATAGAAGAAAAAAATAAATGAAATAATATTAAAGATAGCGTATTTCATTTGTATTTGAGATATCATCATCATCTGAGGGAATATGGATGAAATTATGTTCTTAGAATTTTGGGCTTGTTTAATTTGGACATTGTTCCTGGTACCCAAAGAGACAAATAATAAGGAATAATTGTTATAAAACCGTGAAAATGAACTGATGCTTACAGCTATCTGGTGCTGATGTGTTAAAAATCCATTACAGAAATGTTATAATAAAAGGAAAAATTGTCTTTTACAGTTCTTGCTGTAGGCAAATTTATAGTGAAGAATAAATTTACCCGCAATGCTAAGCCAAATTCCTACGCTATATATAGGGAGTTTTAGACACAAATAGAATTTCTGGTGCCTCATTCCAAAATACTTATTATTGCTGGGTTGGTGTTAAATGGATTTTTAATTGACAGAGTGTGACATATTTAATGTAATGGAGAGAGATTACTTTGTGCTGACTCAAACGACTATCCGATTAATCACTGGTAATGTTTACAAGCCGTCATACTGGAAATCATGGATACATTGTCTGATTTATTAAATATGCAGTATGGCAAATGAAAACCCAATCCAAATAGATACATATCTTCCTTTTACAAATAAATTACAATCAAGTTATCTTTTATGTGATATTTCTAGTGTGGATAGGAAATTTCAAATAAAATTTCTGCATTTGTAACACTACCTCAATGGTTGTGCTTTTGCTTGCTTTTCACGCTTTATTCAGCCAGCAGAGGGAGCACAAGTTACCAGCAAACTAATTTTTTCTGTCTCTCAACATCATTGAGGGTGCCACAAATGATGCTGATGAATACAATAGTAAAACATGCAAAGAAGTGCTGGTTTATGCCCTTTAAACAGATAGGAAGGGATTCTGTCCACCTTTTTCAAGATGAAAATTAATAACATTGCAAGTGTTGATTTCATTTTTGTGGATTGAGGAATTTATATTTGGAATAAAAAATATCCCAGCAAAACATACACTCACACTAACAAACTTACATGGAAGTAATTTATTATTATATAATAATTAAAGTTTAGATGAGAAGCACACTGGGAATGGAGCAGCTTGTAATTGAATAGCAAATAATAATACTCACTTTGAAATTCTACAAGGCATTCAATGGCAGAATTGATTCCGAAGTAGAGGATTTGATCTGTTCAGTTATGGTGAGTCAGTGGAAACATTCCCACATAAAAACGAATAATTTTGTCCTTCTAAATGATAACCTCAATTTATACAGAAGCAGATTTTTTTAATGAATGCCATTGAATCTCCAATTTCTGTATTATAGTTATACAGCTGAAATATGCAAAACACCAAATGCATTTTGTGTCCTTTTGTTTAACTCGGACAAATACTGGAAGCATGCTGAAGTTTCATCCTCACTGACAGTAGAGAGTGTTTACAGTTTTCACTATCATCAGTTGGAATTAAATGTATAACTAAGCTATACTAAATAATCTATAATGCCAAACTGCACAAATTTTGGAGGGCTTCCCCTCCAAAATACCTTGCTTCCTTGATTCAAAAGGACTGGTACATTTATCTTCTTGCTGACTTGAGATGCTTTTATCATCAGGACTCTCTACCTAAACAAAAGATCTTGGGCTGCCTTGAGGGAACAGGTGCAATAGGCGGAGCTGCAGTTGATGTTTAGGGTGTGTCCTTGGGAGTTTGATCAAATCAGATGTTTATTGTGATGATGTGTAAAACCATCCATATGGAATAATTGCTATGCTTTGTCACTAACCATTACCTCGAAGCGTATTTAAGTCAACGAAAATGACACAAACATTATAAAAAGAGAGCAGCTTAGTATGACAGTCTCTCAGTGGGAATATTTTAATAAAACAAATTGAAGAAAGGACTGAGTATAAATAAATGCAATACCATAAACTCCAGAACTGATAAAGGTTTCTAAAAATCATACTGGATAGTTTATTCTTTATTTTCATTATCAAAGGATTATCTATAATGCCTTTGGTCTCATTCCCAGAATTAAATCATAGGAGATGGAATGAATAGGTAAATTTGTGTCCTGAACTATAGCTATTTTTATAATAAAATGTGGAGTGATGTTCAAACCGTATTTCTTTTCTCCTTATTCAGTTTCACTGTTCCTTGCAACCACTTGTTGCTGACTTTTGCCACCATCTCTTTGCTCATGTTGTGAGTACCTTTACTCACTTTAAAAGCAAATACCATAAAGTAAATGAAATCTTGACTTCTATTTCCACGAAAGGTGTTACCCAGACATTCGTCATTATCTTTTGTTTGTTTTTTTTTTAACCAAAGTTACACACAAGAAGCAGCAAAAGGTGAGGAAACATCAGCTATGGCTCTTAAATAATTTTGGGAAGGTGGACAGCTGACAAATAGGTGGGCCAGAAAATTAACTATGTAGTGGGTGTGAAAGGATCTGGTGAAGAGAGCAGCCTGATTCTCTTTCACATCTTAGTCCTTTTCTACTGGACTCCTTCAGTGGGCTGCTCAGCTATACCTAGTAAGCTGCATTTGGGCTGTACAGAGTAGTACGTGAGGATCTGAATGTACCCTATGGTTCTACATTAGAGTTCTATTTAATTGAATTGTTGTTGTTTTCATTTTTAGATGAAAAGCTTTTACTTGTGTTTTGATTGTCATCAAGAAGTGCTCGCCTCACAACTTGTTGCATAAATATGTCCAGCAAGTATTTGGGATATTGCAAGACTTGGGGGAAGGCGGGGGGAAGGCAGGTTTTAGTGTTCAGATGTTGAAGGTATCAATTCTCTAAGTACATTCAGTGGCCTGTAAAAATGTCTTAGCATCTAGGAAGCCAGAGAAGGATCTCCATCCTATAAAACCTATCTTGCTTTAATTCAACCAGTCATCTTCAGCTTTTAGTACCTTTGAAAATATGGCCTATGATACTTAATGTAACTTTTTGTTGTTCTTAAAGATATGAAGTTAGTAAGTAATGATAAGTTTAAAAGGCACCAGTGTATATCAGGTTTTAAAAGTATTGTAAAATTAATAGTTTAGGCCATTTGTGAGTGCTGTTTCCAGATATGTTACTTTTAATACTGTATCCCACTTCTAAATACATGCTGTTTTACCATGTTTGTTTCGCATATCTAATACACTAAATCAGGATAGATTAGTGTTGGGATTATTAACTGACTTTTGTAAAAATCCAAATAAATAGCTTTTGGATTTGCTTGTCTCTCTCTATATATATTTTATAAGATTGTCACCATTTGTTCCTCAAACCAGAGGATAAACCAGTTATTTCTGCATTATAAGTGGAGCCAGTTTAAAGTGCATTTTTCTTTATGAGGTATTTTGTTATTTTGTGAATGCATTATTTTACCTAAAGTAACTTTTTTTTTTCCCAATTTAATGACTTTTTAAAATACCTTTTCTAAGCATTAGTTGCAACCACAAATTTACCTTCCAATTTCTTTGTTTCTTGTACATATTTATTACAGGTTTCTTGTTTAATACAGAGGTGTGAAGCAAAAGTTC
>VWZK01014949.1:0-51341 GCA_013396935.1 Baryphthengus martii | reverse complement strand
TGGTTTACTTTTGGCTTTTTTGTCTACCAAAAGAATTGTATTGCTTAGATATATTGGGAACGAGGTGATCTGAGGGCATTTTGAACAGAGAAAGATGTGGGATAGACTTACCATCTGCCTTTGTGTACCCATTTGAAAATGAGGTTCATGGTGTTTTTCTCTAATTAGGTTTAGAACAACTGCAAGAAGGGAATGTGTGTGGATGATAAAAGGTTTGAGTTACTTCCTATATACTTAAAATCTAAAAGACTACTTTCATAGTTTCATTTGTGTGCATAGCTTTTTCTAGGCTCTATCTTGTTCCTCTCTGTGACCCATTTACTGGCAGCACTTTACGTATCATTTCATTGTGTTGTAACCTCTAAGCAAAACTCTGAAAGGTCCATCTAAAAGATGATTTGACTCATTTACTACTAGAAGAATATGCTTTGCTTTCAAAGCTTATATTTAATTCTTCACGAAGTGGAGTTAGAAATTAGATGGCAGATAAAATTTTCAAAGAAATCAAGGTACACAGGAAATAAGACATGTCAAAAGTTACGGCATTCGAATACTGAAAGATGGAAAAACTTTGTGATTGGGTATTTAAACTCAGAAAGGATCAGGTAAATTACTAACAAATAAAAAAAAGCTCTTACTGATATTTGTTGTGATGCATAGTTAATATTTTTTCTCATAAAGCCTACGAAAAGCATGAATTCAGAAATGGATTGTGGAAGAAAGTATACTGTTTGTATATGCAACATAATGGCTTGGAATGTTTCTGTGAGTCCGTTAATTTTCTTCATTGTCGCTCAACTAATAGAGAAATTACTCCTGAGTACAATATAAAGTGTTTGCTCTAGCAGATCTGCCAACTGGCTGTGACCTAGTTGGCATAACCCTTGTGGATCATTTTGAAATACTTTGCATGACTTATAAACACCCTTCTGAGACTGGACCTAATGGGATATGTACTTGTATGCTGGGTCCAGCACTTTGGGACCCACAGATGCATTCTTTATGCACAAAACTTGTTCAGTGTCCTTTTCAATCAGCTAGACTATGTAGACCAAAGACCTTAACCTGTGCTGACTATTTGCACTTTCTCATGGCTGTTAAACAAGCTTTACAGAGAGCAACCAACTACTTTTGGTTTTGGAGCTTAATTCTTTGAAGACATAGCATTGTTTTTGCATGCAGCACAAGTACTTTGTGTAGGAATAGGAAAAGTTGTTTTTTACATAACGCAATAGGTGGTTATTGCTAGAAAACATCACACCTTTTCTTGATTCCCATTTCCTTAATACAGCATTTGTTGTGTAGTCCCTAGCTTGCTCTCTGATCAGTTAGCTGTAACTTTGTTTTAATTTCAAAGTTTAAATGATTCTGTTGTGAACATGTTCCCTCTCAACTGTCGGAAATATCACTCATCTACCCCACAACTAAGAATGATTTGAAAAGAGTCCAGGCATAACTGGGCTATTGCAATGTAAGAGTTAGCTACGTGCTTTGACTGTGTGTACATTCTTAGTCTATTACGGGTGCCCTGACTTTTAACCTAAATGTTAACATGAAGGATAATACATTTTATCCTATGTTTATTGTGAGTTTAAGGTACACATACTATCAACAGCCACAGCTCATCTAATGTATTATAATGGTAATGATTCACACTCAGAAAATTTTAAGTATTTGTCAGCTCTAGTAATCAAGAGGGCATATGAATATATAATTGGTACTTTTATCCTAGATGTATCTGAGTGTAGTATGAACTTCAGGCGAAAGAGAATAAAATAACAAGAGCTAGCACCCTTGTATGTTCATTAGCATAAAACAAGGCTGGTTACTTGCATGCCCACATAACATATATATCAAGTGAATTAAGAAAATTTTCTGTTTTCATATTAATAATATGAATTTGGTAATTTGGAAATCACAGATAGATTGCACCTATGATTTGCTATGTTTTTCGTGAAACACTTCTTTTTAGCAACACAGAGTGACATACTCCTGCAGTCAATGTTGCTCACATATAGGCTACAATAGTACAATAGTTCCTGAATTTTATGAAGAAAAAGTTTTAAGAGCCCTACATATCTTTTCCCAAAAAATATATTGGCTTGCCTATAGACAAGAAAGTACATACACTCTTCTGAATTTTTCATGAGCAATGGAAAAGCACTAACCTAAATTTGCCTGATAAGTGCTTTGAAAATTACTTTCATATTTGATTGGTATTATCTGCAAAATGCTGATAATTTGCAGTGCACTTCAGTACTCTCTACTGTGCAATGGGGTAGCACAGATCAGTTCTCAGGTAAGACAGCTAAGGACAAACTGTGGTTTTTCGCTTAGAAGTTACACAAAGTTCTGTTGCTGGCCACAGAAATCAGTAAAGAAAAAAATGAAGTGTTCCTTTATTCTCTGAAGAGGGCTATTAGTGCTATAATTTGGCAGAAATTAGTTTAAGGAAGCTGGTAGATCTCTAATTTCTCCCCTGAAAGGAAAACTTTATTGAATGCAGCCCTTATAATTTTAGGGAGGACTGGTATGCTCTGTTAGATGTAATATAAGCACTGTATTTGTTTTCTTAAGTTCAACAAACAGTAGGTTGAATCCTGCCCAGTCTACTGTCAGAACATCCATTAAAGGAATATCTGATAGTAGGAAAAGTCACACAGTGTACCCAAGTGAAATACTCTGGCTTAATGATGGAGAAAGCTGAGTACCTTTGGGGAGCAATCCAAAGCTTTAGCAAAGTGGGGAACTGCCAACTGTTAGCAAATACCCATGACAATACATTTCTCAGGTTTGGACCTCACTGGGCAGGACTGACTTGATAGACAGGGTTGCTGAAGGAGGAAGCAGCAGAGACTGCCAAAGAAGTCAGTGAATTTTACAGCCAATGGGAAGCCTGCTTGGATTCTTAGCAGACCAGAGAGTACCTCAAACCTTAGCTTTTATTTTTTTTTTCTCCTTTTTGGATTTCTATTCAAATGTCTGAACAGGATTATTTGGTAGTTCTTTTTTTCATCTTCTTAGCATAGGCCAAAAGCAATCCTTTGTTTACTTGTATAAGGGTATTTGTGTTTTCTAGAAAAGTCCTTATCTATGTTACTATGTTGTGATGTCTTCTTGGGGTTTTATGTTCACAGAGACTAGTTTTGGAGCAAGCTGTGTGATAGGATAATATTGACTTGAATTTATGTCATACTTAAAAAGTTTAATTGTAGTGCATAAGTGGAAATGAGGTCCAGGCAGGTGTTTTTTTGCATTATGTTAAGTGTCTTCATTTTAAGAGCAGTTAAAATGGGCTTTTGCATAAATATACTCTTTGTATCTAATATATCTCAAGTATATACATATAAATAAAACTTATTACTTTTGCCAGATTTCTTACCTAATCCGATTTTTATTAATCTGAGATTAAATATTTTAGTTGAAGGTACAACCTGGTCTCTTTTAAAGGCTCAGGAGAGGTGTCCATCTCAGAGAAGATCCTAATTACTTTGATTCATGAAATCTGAGTAGTTTAAGGGAATCTATTTACATTTGCATTTGAATATATTAATTTTGCAGTTATTAATGAGCATTTATTGTCGAGGTAATTAGAAGCTTCTCACATTCTGCAATCTTAAACATCTTGCATATTCTGTCTCTTGAATTTTTCATTCTCATTCCTCTCCAGCTGTGATATTACCCACAATGTACTCCTAGCCATTTATTTTGTTTAATTGTTCATGGATACATCTTATGAATTTTATTATAGAAATGTCAGTAGTTCCTAAAGTTATAAGAAGCTTTTTATTACATCTATGCTATCTTGTGAACTTCTTTTTCTTTAATTCATTAGTTTCTTTTCCAGTATTTCTGGCTGGAGCTGTAGTAGTGCAGCACACAATGGCTGCCTGCCTATATGTTGCAGATCAGTAGCCACCTATTTTTTTTACTGTTTTTAACAATCCAAATAGATATTCCTGTTTAAAAAAAAAACAACAACCCACAACATCAACAAAAAACAAATAAACAAACAAGAAAAACAGACAAAAAACAACTTATCAAGGATTTTATAGCATAAGTTCTGATTGCCTACTTACCTGTTGCCCAATTACAGCACTACATTCACTGGAGGTTTCAGTATCAGCCTGTATGCTTGAGATTTCACTGGAACTTCACTGGATTTCACACAAACTTATGCCCTCACAACACTGGTAACTTCCTTTGTTAACATTAATTGGTTTAGTAATTCTTTGCTTATTTCTTTTACCTCTGTTTCATCAAGCACAGGCATCTAAGTAACTGGAAATAAGTATTTGAAAATAAAATGCAAGTGTCATTTAACTGGTTCAGGTATCTTGACTGTAAGAAACTCCTTGATCAGACTCAGTACAGTCATACTTATGTTCTTTAGCTGTAACTATCCCGTAGATAAATAGAATATTTCTTTCTTTAGAGCTGTCAGCATAGCACACTCATTAGCAATAAATAGGTTTAAACCTTTTAAATTAGCAGATTAACAGCCTCAAAGCCTGCAGAGCAGCATCCAAGTTGTATGGCAATTTAGCTGGCTTGTATTTTTTAATGAACTCTTCAATTTGCTGCATTTGGATATAAATAAAATCTATCTTTGTACTCCTCCCCCGCAATTATTTTCTGCTTAAACAACCACAGAGCATATTATGCTGGTGTTGATCTTTTTTTTGTTGACAATGGTAGGTCTAAATTTAGCTTCACAATACACCGAATAAACTCAAGGTAGGAAGTCCTTGTTTGAAGCATAAACATTGCCAGTAATTGGTATATTCCAATAATTAGTATACTAGTGGCCATGTGACTTGTCAGATTCGTGTTACAATTTGATATACTTGGAAGCTATAGATTTTTATTTTTTTTTAATTATTTTTTTTTTTCTTTTTTTAGTCATCATTAGTTCAGTATTTTTTGTATTGTGAAATATTATAGCATCGTTTCATTTGGTATTTTCAATCTCAGTATTTCTTAGGACACTAAAAGAGCTCACATTTTGAAAAATTATTAAGACTTAAGAATGCAGAAAAGGGCTACTGAAGAGCCAGAGACAGTGCCTCAGAGCAAAAGAGTTAAAGGACTCAATCTCTTTAGTTTACCAAAAAGAAGATGGCACGTGATTTGAGTACAATGTTTAAGTACCTTCTAGGGGAGAAAATAGCATGTACTAAGAGACTCTTTAATGTCTTTATTGTTTAATAACAAGAACCAAAGGCTGAGATTTTAAAATGAGACTACTTCAAATACTTCAAACACTCAAATTTAGTTTAGTTTATATTTTTTATCAGTAGGGGAAATTCTATCTTGTAACAAAATCATAACAGAAGTGAAAGGTTATTATTCATATCGGGAATGAATCTGTCTATGGTGTGCATTAGTGTATTGCAAGTCATTGGCTGACAGGGTTTCTTAGTATAAAATATAATAGTAGAAACTTTAGGAATATGTTTAGGGGTTGTTTTTTTAACTGTAAAAGCACATTTTTAGTATCTTTGTTTTCACTGATTAAGAAAATGCTTATGAGATGGCTAGCATCACCTTCCCACTACCACTCTGGCTGACATTCTATTCCTAGCAGAAAGTTTTCAGTCTGGCTGTGGGAAGCGTGTATGGGACTGCAGAGGTGGCATTCAGAAGGCTCAAAGAGCAGTGCCAGAAAAGAAATCTACCTTTGACCATACATTATTGTTGTTGTTGTTGTTGCAGTGTCCACTCAGCTTCATTTCTTGGAAATGCATATAATGTATTTCTTTAACTGTTAAAGCAGCATGCATGGAAGTAACAAAAAGGAATGTCAAAGTAGAAGAAAAAGCAATGTTTTACCGTGTGAAGTTTTATTTTATGCCAAGACCATATTGGTTCAAAGTATATCAAATCCCAAGTCTAATGCATCCTAGAAGTGATGATTTTATTGTGTTTTCATTGGTGCAGTTGTAGGTTTCAGAGATATTTTGCCAATGGTTTGAGTTTGCCTAAGCAAATCTGTTTCTTAGGAGTTAAACAGTAGTTTTCTAAAATGGGAGAAATAATTTGATTTGTATTTTATTTTCAGCTTTGCAACCAATGGGTAAATTCCCTTTGTTGCATTGCACACCTTTATAATATGAACTATGTTGTAGCCTTTAGGCTAGTGTGAGGCTTAAAAGCAAATAATCTCTGACTTCTAACACTTTTTTTTCTGGGTAGATTCAGGTAAGAGGAGAACAGAAGAAAAGTGCATTCTCTTTCATTCACTATCAACAGTTAAGGCATTTATCTAGAGTACAGCAGACAATCCATCTGTTGCCATCTGTTTTCTAAGGCAACGTGAACCCGCACATTCCTCTCAAGAGGAAAGTGCTTCAACCACCAAACAATAAGGTATTCCAGAGTGTCTTTTCTTAGTGTTTTCCATTTTCAGGGCATCAGATTGTTGAATGTTTTTTGATCCAGACAGCATCATAGAAAATGTTGTTCAGGTGCTGTTGAAGGAAGTTTGTAATTCTTTCTGTAATACCTGCCTTTTGTTAGCTCTAGGTGTGGGAAATGAAGCTACCTCAACAAGAAATGTGAAGTTTTGAAGAAGTAGAGTAAATACTTCACTATAAAGCAAAAGGAGCTAAAATCAATTTTTCTTTCTTTTAAACCTCCTTTGACACCGTCAAATTCTTTCTCAAGTCCTCTATTTCTTTATGTCTTGACACTTTTAAGATTGAATGTCCTTCTTGATACCTTTGTTAGAATGCAAGTAAACTTCACTGCACTCAGTTCTCACTGGATTTCTCATTAAATCTTGTTTCCTTTTTTTTTTCTTTAGTACTAGATAAATAAGACTTTCTTTTTTCTTCCCAGAAAGTTTTCGTTGTGCAAGTTTTATGCTTTACTCCAACCTAATACAAATATTTCATGCATCTTCACCTTTCCATTGTTTGGATAATATTGTTTCTTTGCCACCAACAGCTTTTGGGTGGGCTATGCATGCTAAACTGTGAGAAATACACTATTACCACTGTGTAAAATAATAAAAAAACCCAAACATAAATACAAAAGAAAAATCTTAGAAAGATTTTTGTAATGTAAGTTAGAACTGGCTTTTAATTTGATCTCATGGAATCACAGTATCTTAATTTGTATGTATTAACGGATGAAATTCAGAAGAACACAGGACTATGCCTTCCCCCTGCCCTGCCCTTTCCGGTATTCAGTGTTATGAGAGATCTTACATAGTAACAATAAATAACAAACATCTGGATTAAAAAAAACAACAACAACAAAATAAACCCCAAAACAACAAACAAATAAATTAGTACTTGTTTCTTAGAGATCATACCTTTGGTCTCTTATTCAATCTCTCTTACTCTTTGAGTTTCAAAATATTCCTAGGTCATTCCGTGTCCCATGTGGCAATTCAAGGCAGACAGAGATTATACCATTATGAGTACTTCTGATTTACGCACCAACTGGGCTGGACTGGTTAATATGATCATGCTGGTTGGTCTGCAATTATTTGTCTAGAAGGAGAGACATATTTCCATGAGGCTCACTGGCCTATGAAAACAAGTGAAACATGTAAGTGCAAAGTAAATGATAAGTTTTTTCTCACATTGAGAGAGGCTCTGTGAATGCACGTTGCGGGGCTACCAGCTTCCTTCAAAGCTTGTCAGAATGGTAACTTTCTACAAATGTTCAGCTTCAATGTTGCAGATATTTCTGTAGCAATTAATAGTAGTCAAAGTTGCATGTAACTGGACACACTGGATTTATAAGAAGGTGTACTGAGGGTGTGTCCTTCATGCCTATGAGACAACCTTCCTGTTTAATTCTATCTCTTTAACTGGATGTAGAATTTGATGTTTTGTTGTTACTGAAGAATGTATATCAGAAAGTGTGAGATTTCCTCAGACTTTTCAACATTAGAAAATGAGAAGATGTGAGACGCCATGTGAAGCCTGCATGTGAAGTTCTATGTAACAATCAGCTGTGGTGTAAAGCTTCATGACAGTTGATGTGGTCATTGCAAGTGTGGATTTGTAGTTCAAGGCAGGACCCGGTGGATGTGTACCCCAGGGGTGAGCTTTTCCTCACAGACCACCTTATAGATTTATTTCCTAGGTTCAACTTTGTGGCAGTGATGTGTGAAGTAATAATTACAGCAAGGGATTGTGAGGCCAGGATGATTTTCCCTGAGAATTATCAAAAGGGCATGGCATTTGAGACTTAACTGGTCTGAAGCTGTCTGAAAACAACAGAGATAAATAAACAGTGTATTTACTCCCAAGGAATAGGAATAGAATGGTACAGATGAGGTGAATGCAAATTCACTAGCTTATATTTTGTCGGTGCATTTTCAGTCATGTTAAACTATTTTAGCAGAGTTTGCACAACTATATTTAAATTGTTGTTGTTGTTTATTTATTATTTTACCTTTGAAGACAATTCAAGTAAAAAGTTACCTAAAATAGATTATATAAACTGTAATGCAAGTTTAGGCTTCTGAACTCTATTTGTGACTAAATTATTGCAATAATTCATCTTGATTCTAAAAGAGAAAGAGAGGAACTAATCTGCTTTAATTTGGGGTTTTCTTTTTCCCAATAATTAGAAAAAAATAATATTTCATTTAATGAAGTAAACCAAATGATAGCTTAAGTTCTTGTAAATGAGAGTAATTATCTTTGTCAGTATTGGAGAGTCATTAGAAACAGATTATTCTGTGTGCAGGTATTCATTTAAACTAATACTACATTTGCCTCAGTTATACCTGACAAAAAAAAGCTGTTATTGTACCACTGTATTGTCTCATTAAATTGTAACAAAAATCGTGCATTTGTAATGCTGTAATAAAAACGATTTTTTCTCCTGCAATTTTTTTTTCCCTATGTAAACATTGATATTTGTTAGCACTGAAAATATTCAGAGCAGATTCCATGAAAAAGAAAAGGATCCATTTGTTAATTGGAAAATTTAAATTTCTTCATTTTGTTTAAAGAGGCTACTTTAATAATCACATGAAATTATGTATATATATTATATATAATATATATTTTTATATGCATAGATAAAGCAACCCATAGAAATGCAAGATGTTTCAGAGAGTGAATGTCATACAGATGAGGTTCAGCTACTAGAGGCAAAAACTTGAGAGAATGTTGTCATTGTAAAATACAATACTGTTTTAAATATGCTTACCCTAAGTTTACCACACATAAACCTATAAATCTACAGTGTGCAGTGCTGTGTGGGAAACATAATGAGTTGCCCCACCTAAACTAAGTGTTCATTCCATTTCACAGAGCTGCTTATCTGTATTGGAAGAACGTGGTATGCTTTTTCTACTTCTAGTCACCAATAAGCCTGTTTGCTCAGGGATCTCTGCTACTTCATACATTACAGATAATCTCTTAGGGATTCATTGAAGCCATTTTATTTTCCCTCGTATTTGAAACATGTGTGTTGCTTGTGTTATATATTTATTAATGTAACCTTCTTTATTTTACAAGTATGTTACTCTTCTGAAAGCTAATCTGCATTGTAGTATTAAATTTCAAAGTTTTTTTCTATTTTTTGTCTAGTCACTGCTTTACCAGATGGTGGTGTAATATGTAGGGTTGGGTTGTTTTCTTTAAATAAATAGGACAGTAGAAACTGTGTTTATGAGAGAATTGTAGATACGTTTTAGACCTAAACTACTTAGTGAAGACATATAAATCCTATCCTGGTGGGATAAGTTACTTCCTGGAGAGGTTCAGTTTTCTTCTAAAAAATTAGAGCCTAAGTTACGTTTTGAAAGTCAAAATTTTTACAGCCTCTAAGCATATGTAGGTAACTAGGGCTTAGTTCTCTGTTCCCTAGTTCTCTGTTCTCTTTATAGTATTGCACAGTAAATACTTAATTTTGTGGGTAATTGCATAGATTTCAGGCTATGTATACTAATTTAACAGGTAGTATATGGAAAGAAAGCACATATCTCAAATTGTGTTTAATTACAAATTAAACCATCTTCACTTAGACAGAGTCATTGATATGTCTGTGAAAAACCCTACAAAACAGTTAAGGATGTGAAATTTGAAGTCTGAACTCCTAGTTGTCATATTTGTTACGTTAGCTATAAACTGGAGAAACCAAACATCATTTCCTTAATTGGGGGATTGACATGTGTCACTGGATCTGCAAGACTCAATGATACGCAGTTTATTGTTCTGAGCATATTTAAACCTCACATCTGGATTTTGGTCGGAAGCAGTATAGCTGTTCAGAATGCTTTGAAAAATAGTGAAAGTGTCATTATATGTACCCTGTTTGTTATTTTAATTAATCTGTTTCTTTTTTGATAGTCTTCATTTCTTCTCATGAAATTATTACAAATTAATATTTTGCAGGCTTCCAGTTCATTTGAGTGAGCAATTTATGTACTCATGCATGGATTTCTGACTTTTGCTGATCTCTTGACTCTTTCTGATGCCTTTGGACATAGTATAAAGCATGAAAATATTCCACTATGCCCATTTATTATGAAGTTTGCTCAAATGATTACCTTACTTGTTCAGCTAGTGTTTCTGACAGTTTATTGGTTTCCTATTCAGCTCCTACCCCCACCCCCTGACAATACAACTACTTTATATGATATTAGATCTACCAGGTTATTCAATTTTGTATACCACGGATGGACTTTGATTAAGTTGTCCTGGATTTGCGAAAGTAAACTTGACAGCAGCTTTTGGCCTGTAGCCATTACACTATTTCCTGAATTAATTCCTAATGGAACAGGATTGAAGCTAGTGTCTTGTAGTGTGGTCTGAGAAAACTCAGCAATGAAGGAAGGTAGTCAACAAGAACCAGCATTTTTGTTCACCTCATCAGGGAGTAACAGAGGTCTCATTGTAGGTTTCATATAAACATGGTTCATTTTTTTATTACCTGAACTGTTACTTAAGCTCCTGTTCTAAGGACTTCCCTTCTGCTTTCTACACATTCTCTTCCAGTCATGTATAGCAAATTTCAAAAGGGACTTCAGTACTGGAACTGTTAAGGGTAACTTAACAGAACAATATGCTGTAGCCTGTTACGGATTTTTGGGACCAGGTTCTACTGTTAAAGCAGCATCTTCAAAATCTGGCCCTTCTATATCTATTGGTATCCCACTTATTTGTACATACCACAAGTAATGAGTTAACAGCACATGTTGTGCAGTCTCTTCTTGTAGAAATTTATTATTTTTATTTCAGTTTTAAATTGCAAGTGAACTTGAGATTATATTTCTTTGTTAAACTCATGTTTTCCTTTGTATCATTTCCAAGTTTCCATTTGCAATATGTGTGTAAGCAATGGAACAAGCAGCACCTGTATACATTCTTAGGGTTTGTCATTCTAAGACAGTTTTTAGAATAAGTATGACAATCACCCTGACAGATCTTACAGCAAAGCTCACATTATGCTTGGTTGTACTGAGGGTAAACCAAGGACCAAAAATTAAATAAGCTCTTTGCCTCTCTGCTACCTATTGACCCTTTTAGAAGTTTTAGGATCCACAAGCACACACTCAGGCGACATACAATAGATGATAAATTTAATGAGGGCTGAAGAGACAGAATTTTAATGTATTAACTTTGTCCTTTTCTAGTTCATTTTTCCTAAGTTGCTGAAGGCCTACTTTTTCCTCACAGCCATCTTAGTACAGCAAATGAGTATGATAAAATAGTCTTCATCTCACTCCATCTACACAAAATAATAATTATGTTTCATGTGAAAACAGACATATTGTTTCATAATGTTAATGAATGTAATCTGTGCCTATGCTAAAATCAGTAGTTGTTTTCTTGCCACTTATTTGAACATGAATTTCTCAAGTTCAATAAACATGTCGTGTTTAAAATAGGGATTAGGACTTCGATATTACAGCAGTAAAAACTCTGACAGTTATTTAAGATAAATAATTTTCAGTGTTCTATTCAGAGTACACGTGGTGAAAAGACTGTATCTGCAGTATTCAAGATACTAAATCATATTATGCAAAAAAAATTTGCGGTGTCTTCAAAACTTCATGAGACTAGAAATTTTAAAGGCATTACTAGGTTCCTCATAGCCCTACTGTATCTAGAGTATTTTTGCAATTTATAAATCATAGAGTCTGCTCTCAGACTCTATTCCACTTGTTGTTTTTTTTCTGTTGCAAATGTTAAATATGCCACATACTACATAAATAAAGCAAGGCATTGTTTTGTCAATGACTTCTCTTGTATGTGACAGACTGCTGATGTTTTCATTCTGTGACACTCGTTCCTCATTAGCAGAACCTTGATTATTGTAATTTAGCTTATTATGTCATGAATCCTTGCTGCTTGGGTGTAGGAAGGACACAGTACTTTTCGCTAAGGTGGTAGAAGATTCCAGAATAAATTGTCCCATTAATTACAAGGTAGTGTGGATGGTTTAGTATAAATCTTAGAACAAGTTCATCCATAATCCTAATTTTTTTTTTTCGATTCAAGGCTTTACATAATCTACAAGCAGAAACTTTTCAGCTTACTTAATGCTTATGGGATACTGACCTGATTCAGAGTTTAACAATCTTGCTGTAGAAAAGAATGACTTTGCTGGAGTCAATGATATGAATAATTTTGTATAGCTAGATTGAGCCTTTAGGCAAAGCCTTGAGTGAAAGTTGATACATAATTAGCATTGTCCCAGAAGGAGCCCTGGAAGTATAGTACCTTAGGGACAACCTTCAAGCTCAGGCCCCTTTTTCTTCCCTTTTTGCTTCAGGGACTCAGCTATTGTAACACAGCAGTTAAAAATTGATTGCTGTTCAAACACAGCATCTAAAGATTGTATTCTCCATGTAAACCTACCCTTATTAATACAATTACTCTCCTTGCACCACTATATTTACATTACCTTTTATTTTCTGTTTACTCTTATTCTGCTTTCAGTAAAACTGACTCCAAATTGACCTGTTTTCAGAGGAGCTATATGCCTGATACGTATACAGATTTTTCCAAAGTACCAAAATGAAGACCCCGTTCCAGAAATGTGCTTGCCTTTCTTCAATCATAGTCACTTTGTGTTGTGATCTGATTCCAGGCATTTCTTTAATATTTTTTTAATATAAGGGTATTTGGTTTGGTTTATGCAGAGCATGTTTTATCATTAAAGGAGAAGGACTAGGAAGAATATGAACAAAAATCAGATTGATTTTTTTTTTTATTATTCAACTTGGAGTCACATATTTTTGAGAATCAGCTGCAGTGAATGTTTTGAGGCTAGGCATTCATTGTCATCTCCTGCTTTATCACTTGTAGCTCCTGCTTCTTGATGACATAATGCTACTCTGCTTTCCGACTCCATTCTTAGAGATTGAATTAGTGTTTATCTTTCTTCAGAAAATCCTTAATCCTTTCTTCTCTGCTAATGACTTCTCACCTGCTTAAATATTTCAGAGTGGATACATCCTTTTCCTATTGCAGCTATACCAGTGAACAAAATGACTGCTTGTCACCCTTCAAGATAGCAATTGCTGCCTCTGCTAGTGAAGCTACTCAGATTATTGTCTTCTAACCCATTTCAGTCAGAGTGTTTTAGCTTAATCAGTTTAAAGAGTCATTCTTTGTTAGCCTGACACATTTTTGTCTGAAATGAGCTCTACGGAAATCACATGTGTGGTTGAATTAGCTTCTAGCAAGATGACAGTAATAAGCAGATAACAGAAGATTCAGAACGGGTGGGATTTAGGCAAGAAATGGCAAACACTTTCATGACTGCAACTGCCAGTGGAAAAGGGTGCATATTCACATCTAAATTGAAGACCAACATTAACAGATATTCCATTTACAATCAATTCTTAAAGACAAGGGATATTATCTGTTTGTGTACATGTGTGGGTGTGTTTGCAAGCTATGAGCAAGGTGTGAAAAGTGGAGAGTGGAGTAGAAGACCAGCAAGACTCTATACACCCTCTGTGTATACCTTTTGCAAAGATAAGCAGCAGGGGAGAAACGACCGAACATAAAACAAAGCAATGGTGAAAATGCAGTGTGTTCAGTAGATTAGACATAATCCAATCTCAAATACTGGCATACAACATCAGAGTCTCCATGCCGTTTTTTTTTTGCATCCTAGACTAATAGCCATTTCTCTATCTAAACTTGCGTATTGAGGAGTATTGGATTAAGAAAAAAAGTTAATGGATTTGTGAATATGCTGTTCACCAATCCTGTGTTTAAACATTGAGAAAAAAAGAGTGCTTCCAAGGGATAGTATGGAAAAAACAAGTGAGAAATAACAAATTTACTGTGGTTTATGACAGAGAAAAGCTACATCTGTGCCATCAAATATCTATCAGAAGATACATGGAAAAATTAGCCATTGCTTCTGCTCAAGACTAATAAAAGGGGAAGAAAAAAGAAAAGAAAAAAAGAAAAAGAAGAGAAGAGGAAGAGAAGAGAAAAGAGAAAAGAAAAAAAGAAAAAAGAGAAAAGGGGCAAAGTGAGATGAAGATTGATCTTGCTTGGCTATAATTAGAGTTGATGTGCAATATTTGGCTCTAATGACAGTTGCTGCTGTTGTCCCAGGCTATCTGAACATGTTTCTGGTCACCAGCTCCACCATCAGTCACAGTTTAGCTGCTACAGACTCCATCATATGCAATGGAGAGACTGGCATTAGGGCTATTTCTACACCTTCATTAGCCTGCTGCTACATGGAAATATTTTCTTCACCTGGAGTCAAAGCTCAGTTTAATAGTGCAAGAGCATTACACTCACAGCATATAAAAAATATGATACCGTAAACCCCTACCTTACAGTTCTATTCAACACATTCCATTATAAAACCCAAAAACTTCAACTGAACAGAAAGATGTATTTCAGCCTTACAAAGGAGACATGCTTATAGTGAGAGCAAAGCATCAGCAATTTCTCCCCTGATTTACTTACTCCTGTGTTTACTATATAACTATATCCTATATATTCATGAGTGGCTTTTCATATTGTCATCAGATCCAGCCTATCTGCGTGTTCTACACATTTGTTTTATATATTTAGAATACATTTTTGTTCTATTTGCCTTCCTTATTTTTCTCAAAACAAGGAAATTTCTAGTCATGAACAACCAGAAATACCATAGAAATATAATAATTTTGATTAACAGAACCAAACCTCTCTTGGCCACGGTGATCATGTGGACAAGCTGAAAAAGTGCTGACTGAATGCGATGTGTGCATTGCATTGCGACGGGTTACATCACTAGTCGTAACATGATGTAACCCAACGCAGCATGATGTAAGCGTCGTGATACATTGGAGATTTAAAGAAACATCAGCACTCCCTTGTATCCCTCTGCCACTTTCCAGGAATCCACCCTCATGTCCATTCTGTGAATGCTCATGTCTTATTCTTACTTATATTAATAGTCTACCTTCTATTTATGGGTAGTGCAGCCTCAATCCTTAAAACACAGATGTAAATGTTTTTTCTATGTACATATAGGTGCAGTAGCTCTCTGTCAGTTATTGTAGATTTCTGACGAAAATTTAAAATAAAAAAAAATCGTGCTATGTTTAAAAATGTTTCACCGATCTAAAGGGTACAAATAATTTGTCTGATTTTTTTTGTGTAGCTGAATCTACAGTTGACATTTTTTAATTTTCATTGCCAGTTGCATGTGGAAAGGAGTATCAGGCTCACAGCTTTTTTTTTCCTTTTTTTTTCTTTTTTTTTTTTAAATGCAACTTGCATTTTTTGCAACGTCATTGCAGCTCTGAATCAATTCTGACTGTCTTCCATGTGGATGTCAGGATGATTTGGCCTGTGTTCCTATTTTCATTGCTGCTTTCAGGACAGAACTTTGTGTATTCCTTTTATTAATGCATCCATTCTGAGAGTAAGTTAACAGGCACATACATAGCAATTTTGAATTAACCTTAGCAACTCAGATGCCCTTTTTTTGTGCATGTGTGTACAAGTAATCGTGTGCTAGGTTTTTATGTTTGAGAAAGTCTGTTTTAAGACAACTATGAAGCACATGATTTTCTAAAGATGAACAGACTGACATTTTATCCCCTAATGAAACAGTATTCCTTTTAACACGCTAATTTAGAAGACGCTATGATCAAATAGTACAATAAGTTTTAAAGGCAGAATGAAAACAAATCAACAAAAAAAAAACCTTTCAGGAAACTTGATTCTATGATTCCAGATGAGGACTAAGGTCAGCAGCAAGTCCTATCTTCAACGCTAATATGTCTCTAGCACCTGCTTTTGATTTCATTGCTGTCACACTTTGAATAAGTATGTTGTTATAAAAGCCAGTTTACTCTGTGACATCATTAAAAAAAAAGAAGTTGAAAGTATTGTATGAGACCACACCAAAATTTTTTATCCTGTTTGTTTCTCTCAAACTGGCAGCTCACTCATGCATCAGGGTGAGGAATCCTGACGATGCAAGAGATTTCTGTCTCAACTAAACTTCACTGGAATTTTCTTCTCAGATAGTCTGGTGGCTGATTTATGCTGTGAAACACACAGTTCATGATCTCTGCCCCATAAGCTTAAATGTGAACATAAAGCAGTTCCACATAACAAAAACAGAGATAACTCTGTGTTTTGTCTTTTTTATGTCAGTTATACGATGTAACATACTTAAAAGTTAATACAAAATGATAATAATAGGTATATCTGGGCATTATGACTTCATTGGTTATTTTAGCATCTACCATTGTTGATGAGCTGTTTAAGATTAATAGCTTTTAAAAATATTTAATTATTTAGAGGAATTCAACACTCCTTGTATTCACAAAAAAGCTAAATCTCACTTTGTATATTCTATAAGTGAACAATATAATATTGGTATCCCTTTTATTTTTCTGTTTCTAGATGTAATTGAGAGTTCTGATTGAATCTCTTTTCATACAAAACCATTTTTCTCTTCCAGAAATACAGAGAACTGACAGAAGACTGTCTATTTTTGCTATGTTCTGGGTGAAAATGAAACTCGACATGAATGTATTATTCCTGATAAGATAGTGTTATTGATATCTGATAGCTGACTATTATACAGTAATGTACAAAATTACTGTATTTTCAGTATTACTACATGCTATACTTTGACCTTCTGAGTGTTGTGTTTGGCTATTTTTTATGGTTTTCATTGCTATGACTAGAGTAATGCCCACACCTTGTTCTTTGGAAGTTACAGAGAGTTTGGAATCTAACAATTGTGTATCTGGCTCAAGTTATTGTTTCCATTGCACATGACTATTAGTTTTTAAGCATACTACTGTATACCTACTTCTGTCTCCATGCTAAGCTCATTTTTGATTCAGAGAGAAAGAAGAGAAAAAAACACACCCTGTTTAAAATTTATGTTAAACTGGTGCAGGTGTTCTTTATCTCCATTGACTGCAGAGTAAATAGGTCATATTTCATAGGCATTTAGATGTATGTTTGACTTCAGTTCAAATAGTAGCACCTTTAGTGTCATCCATCATTTATCTAGCCTTATAAACTCTCTTTGAAGATATTCATGTTCTCTCTTACTTTGGCTCATGTAGTTTCTGTTACTGGAAAATTGTAAAATATAATAATTCATCCCTTTTCTCACATTATTAACAGACTGTTAAACAACGTCAGATTAATATAGAGAATATTTCACTACACCATTAATCTTCTGCTATGTTGAAAATTGACCTCTCGTTACAACAACATACTCTGTATAGCTTGTTTTTAATCCATGACATTTCTTCACCTCTTTCTCTGTGAATAATTACATTCTGAACATCTTTCCATGGAAAAAGGTCTATTAAAGGTATTTTGAAAACTCAAATACATTTTATCAACAAGTTTCTTCTATCAGGTGTTCTATGGAGAGGCCTAACAATTTCTAGCAGAACAAAGATATTTCTTTCAAGATAGCTGTGGGTTATTTTCTATCAATGTACTTAAATGCCTTATGATGCTTTTAATTCCTCTTTTCCTTTAGGCTATAGTAACATTATCTTTTCTTGATTTTCATACGCACATTGTCTGTTCTTACTAATCTTCTATTATAGCAGCTTACTTCA
Source organism: Baryphthengus martii (assembly GCA_013396935.1). Classification (NCBI taxonomy): domain Eukaryota; kingdom Metazoa; phylum Chordata; class Aves; order Coraciiformes; family Momotidae; genus Baryphthengus; species Baryphthengus martii. Next base: position 33,298 of record VWZK01014949.1, on the reverse strand, counting down.
ATTAGATGCTGAAGTACTTCATTGACAGATCAATAATTTTATCCTCAAAACATTTCTGAGAATAAAATACTGGTTTATCCACTGAAATAGCATTCAGTTATTTTTGAATGCTGAAGACGGGCAATATCTGAAGACAGCATGAGGTTGAATTAATTCCGATAGTCTAGCATAGTAGAGTATGTATTATAGGTGGTTAAGCATGACCCTAAGGTACAGTTAAAAAATAGAGCATCATGAAATAAAAGAATGAGGGAAAGGAAGGATCAAAGTCTTGTAAGGAAGAAATAAGAGCATCCTTTTAAGAGAGCTAACTGGTGCAAAGAAATAGATGGTGCTAGAGGATTCAATAACATGTAAAGGAATGACGAACGAGTTGGAAGAAAACAACTTGTTGGATGATGTCAGTTTCTTAGTGTGGAAATCTGTGAGCTACTCTTGAGAGAGGGAACATTGTCAATTATTTTAATGGTCTGTTTTGTACCATAATGCTGATATTAATGAATTTGGAACCTGTTTTCAAAGGCAAAAGTCTGAATCACAAATTGAAGGCTGTCACTGGAATTGTTGCTTTTTACAACAGAAATTCATAATAAAGGGAAAAGGGAAGCCATGTAGGGACCTGTGAAATGAGATACTGAAGTGAAATGTGGTAAAGTCGATATGGGACAGAATTATTAAATATATGCCAAAACTAATGCGTCATAGATTTTTTTAAAACGTGCGAAATAAAAACACACCCCTCAGTAATGCTGATCATACTTCTTTTCATATAGCCAAGGATACAGTTGGCTTTCTGGGCTGCAAGTGCACATTGCCAGCTCATGTGCAATTTTTTCACCCACTATTATTCCCAAGTTCTTCCCCACAGGGCTGCTCTCAATCCACTCATCCCCAGCCTGTATTGATACCAAGGATTGCACCGACCCAGGTGCAGGACCTTGCACTTGGCGTTGTTGAACTTCATAAGGTTCACACAGGCCCACTTTTGAAGCCTGTCAGGGTTCCTCTGAATATCATCCTGTCCCTCAGGCCTGTCAACCCCATCAATCAGCTTGGTGTTCTCTGCAGAGTTCCCCTCTAGTCCACTTTCATGAGACCCCACCTGGAGTACTGTGTCCAGTTCTGGAGCCCCTATTACAAGAAAGATACGGACATACTGAAATGTGTCCAGAGAAGGGCCACGAGGGTGATCAGAGGGCTGGAATACCTCTCCTATGAAGACAGGCTAAGAGAGTTGGGCTTATTCAGTCTGGAGAAGAGAAGGCTCCAAGGAGACCATATCTGAAGGGGGCCTAGAAGAAAGCTGGTGAGGGACTTTTTAGCATGTTGGGTAGTGATAGGACAATAGGGAATAGATTCAAACTAGAGGAGGGTAGATTTAGATTGGATGTTAGGAAGAAGTTCTTCACCATGAGGGTGGTGACACCCTGGAACAGGTTGCCCAGAGAAGTGCTGGAAGCCCCATCCCTGGAAGTTTTTAAAGCCAGGTTGGATGGGGCTCTGGGCAACCTGACCTAGTGGGAAGTGTTCCTGCCCATGGCAGGGGGGTTGGAACTAGGTGATCTTCAAGTCCCTTCAAACCCTGACAATTCTATGATTCCATGATTCTCCCTGTGTTGTTGTTGAAGATATTGGTCCCAGTATGGATCCTTGATGGACACTGCTCGTTATTGGTTTTGCCCTTGAACATTGAGCTATTGATTGTAGCCCTTTGGATAGCATCCATGCAGCCAATTCCTTATCCATCCATCAAATGCATATCTCTCCAAGCTAGCAGAAAGAATATTGTGGGGAACCACACCAAAGACCTTACAGAAGTCTAGGTAGGTGACATCCATAACTTTTTCCTTATGGAATGATTCAGTTACTCCATTGTAGAAGGCCACTGGATTAGTCAGACAGACTTTCCCTCATTTGATTTTCTTGTTTTCCTTCCTCCACTTTTTGTGGTAAATTTTTTAAGGGTTTTTTTGGTGAGAAGTATGAAATTACCCACTGTAGTGCCTGGAAAGCAAAACACAATGCAATGGACATTCTCACCATTTTCCTGTGTTGCTAGAAGATTCAGACATGGAAGGTTAAAGAGAGTGTGAGAACATGGTAAATGCGACACAGGCACAGGTGTATGACCACAAACACACACACTGAAACTAGTGAAATTTTGGCAGCTTCCCAATTGAGCAGCAACTACTACAAAAATCACCTTTCACCTGGTGCTTTTTCCCTTACTTATCTGAGAGGTGAAGAAAAGCATGCAGAAATTGAGTGTTCTTTTGAGTAGAGGGGAGTGCTCAAGGGCACAGAGGAAGTTTATTCTGCTACATCGTGTAGTCTTTATCAGGAGGATTTGAGCTTGAACATGAGGTTTTGTTGATAATAAGAGAAAAGTACTATTATGAGAGATTTGATCATAGCAATATTTTTTGCTGTGTTTTTAAGTCTGATATCTTCTTCATGTTGCTGTTAGTGGTAGGGAAGTTGACTGTGGTGCCAGCATTTCCGTTTTATTCCTTTAAGTGCAGTACATATGACAACAGATAACATCAAGACATATATAATAATACTGCTTAAAAGCAAAAAAAAGAAAAGCTTGACCTATTCATTTTCACAAGAATTATTTATATTTAGCCAAAGAAGACTGGAATTTGATTTCTCAGAAGCAGTTGCTTATATAAGCTGTATCATTTCACATACAATTGTATATAGTTCATATATAATTCCCTTTAAATGCAAAATTTAACTTTTCTTTCTTTAGGTGGAATAGTAAAATCATATATATATATTGATATTGTATCATTATATAATATAGTGTGGTATCAAATGGCACATGCTATATAGTAACTATATGATACAAGACTTTTTATTATTTCCTTCCAGTTTCCTACTTCTGTCACATAATGATAATTTACGAGCTACTGTTGCTCCTTTCTAAATTTTAAGTGAAACATGAATACTGCCATTGAAAATACTAAGCTAAAATTATTCTTGAAACATTGCAAAATGGAAAACCAAAATGAGACATGGTTTCTCATTAACTGTGGTCAATAGAGAAAGGATTATTCCACAAGAACAGATATATAACCCAGAAATATAGTACACATCAAAACCAGCTAACTGGTTTTGATGCGTTTTCCATTATCAAGTAATGGAAATTAGATGGATCAGATACTAATGAGATCAATGCTGTGGTGTTGAATTTCGAAAGTTCAAATCATGATTCTGATTAGCTCTTTTGATTCTAGCTTAATGTGATTAATAATTATATAGCATGTATGAATCAAAATGATTCTTGTTCAGTCTTAACATTTGTAGATAAAATCTCATCGCTTCATAATATGCTGAGAACTTATGCTTTGAAGCACTGAGAATGTAAATAATAGGGAATGTTGTTATTTCCATCTGTGCTTTCCCCCTCCTCATCTCATTCCCCTGATGTCTTTCTGTGAAAACATCAAAAAATCTTACCATGTTGAGGATCAAAAAGTATTGACAGAAATATTGTGTTTTCAAGCTCAAACTAGTAGGGACTGAATGTGTTTTTTAAAGTTATTGCTAGTATAGATTCATGAGAGTCAAAATCCTCTGATGCCTTTATGCATAACGTCCTACAGCTACTTAACCTGCTGTATGTGCTAACTTTGCACACCACAGACTGAACCTTACAAATAATAACATGAACATAAAAGAAATTTCTGTTCTGTTTCCAGATATTTTTGTTGATATTTAACTCTGGATCTACTCTATTTAAGTTCTATGACCTTGGTGAGGCTAGGAAGTGATCTGTTCATGAACAACTTGCTTGTTACCCTCTAAATCAGTATCCTAACATTTAGATTCTAAGTTGCCCAATCCTAGTACCTTGTGGTCTTCATCTGTCCTTCTGTGGAAACAATGAACAAGTAGAATGCAAAATTTTCTTCCTTAAAAGTATGGTTTCTGTGTGTTTTATTTAGAAGTCCTGGAAGCCATTATTTCACTTGGTATCTTCTCACAGTGTAAGTTTTTTGGATAATGACACTAATTTTTGTTTGGGAGAGTCATATGTATTTTCAGTACTGTGTAATAATGAATAAAATGTTTAAATGATCTTTCCTTTCCAGTCTGTGTCATATTTCCTAGGTAGGTGCTATTCAATTCGAGGAAAAATCTTTTCTGTGCAGGTTGTATTTTTGGAAGTATTTGAATAATTAAATATTGATGTTTAAGATTATAAAGCTATTCATCATACCCACCTTAGATCTGGTTTTACCTGAAATAGTTATAGCCTATGTCATCTTTCCTCTTCATATTCAACTCCTTTTATGTATGTATGTATGTATTTATTTATTTATTTAATGTTTGATAGTTTCATTTTCAGTTGGTTTGCTATTCCTAATTCCAGCAGGAATTAATACACTGTTGTGTGTAAATGGAGATGTCATTGAAATCTAGTCAAAACACTGGTTTATGTACTAAAAGAAAAAAAAAAAAAAATCAACAAAAAACCCCAAAACAAAACCTGAAAAAAAAACCCCAAAAGTAAAATCCTGAGTGAAGTTTTGCATGTATCTACTTTGGATGTCTTACACAGACCACAGACCTTCTACTTAACAGTAACTAACACTTCTGTGATTTCCAAGTAAAAACTAAGATGCCAGAGATGTAGTAAACATCAAAATTAGAAGTGAACATAGTGCCAAACTGTTGTATATCTATTACAATGAGTAAAATTACGTTCTCACAGAATCCATTGAAATAACAGTTATGTCCTGAATTCTCCAAAGACAGCTGCAAATTGCGCTTTTGTACAAAATGAAGAATTAAAATTGCTGCATCAAATAATTAGAGGTATTCTTAAGAGGTGATTATTCAGCTCACAGCTTCCAGTGATACGTACATATGCCCAAAGAGAGTTTGCAGAAACAACTTCACCAGCAGTTGTTAAATGTAGAGTATATGTTTGCATAGTTCAGCTGTCTGAAGCAAAGGTGTAACCTTTAGGTTTTTAAGAGAGTGTTATGTTTAGTTTTTAAACCTATTTGTTACTCACTGTTTTTTACACATTCATCCATATTCATTTTAAATGGGATATAGGTACTTTTCTCTTTTAAGCTTATTTGGAAATGCTCGTCCTTTAGTTATAGTTAACATTAGGTCAACATTACTGAATTATTTCTATGAAGTATAGTTACCTAGATTACCCAGAGTGTAGTTACATCTAGGCTTGGGAATAACAAATGTTGATTTGTGCTTTATATTTTAGAAGTCCTATACGTTCCTGGAGACTTAAATGTAGTATAATCATCATGCTGATAACCTTATGCAGCTAATTGTACTCTATGTATGTCTTGTACCAACTGAGTTGCCAGTGCAGTAAATTGCATATACTTTTGGGCAAACTTCACAGTGGGATTTATATAAACTGCAAAGACTCCAAGGTTCTTGGATCGCTACTGTAATATTTGCTGTAGATTTACTCATGTTCTTGGTCCTCCGATAGAACTGAAGCCAGCTTTATCACAGTGCTGAAGCTTATACATGCTGCTGCTTTCTTTGAAGTCAGCAGGTCTTCTGATATGCCTTGAACTATACATGTGCCTAAGAGCTTTGCCAGCACAGTGCCCGCGTAAGTAACACAAAGGGAAAGACTGTGTTTTTAAACATTTCAGTATATCAAGCTGATTGTTATGTTTCGGATGTTGTAATTCAAGAAAGTAGCATGTCAGTATCTTTTCTGAATTTCCAAATGGCTTTGGTGATGAGGGAGGTGAGATAGGTGAAAGCAAATGCTGTCCGCCTACATAGCAGTATTGTGCACTCAGACAAGTTAGCATTTTTACATTCACACCTCATCAAGTACACCAATTTAGCAGAGAAATGTAAGCTATTTGAGGTCACTGCCACACTTTCATACTGACAGTGTTCCTCCTGATGCTTGTAGAGAAAAATATGTGCTTCTGTCTGAATTAATTTAAATAACTATATGGTAGATTTATGCTTTTTAATGAGTCTTTCATTATTCAATCAGTAAGCATTGCAGGCTCAGTCCAGTCCTCCATCAAACAGAGCAGATTGAGTTACGCTGGAAGTGCAAGAAACACTTCCCTTATCTGTTGGAGGTCACTGAAAGGAGAGGCTGCACAAGGCTTGCTTTCTTTTGAGCCATTATAGATGGTTATGTCAAAGCAATGGGCTGTATTTAGAAGACCATAAGTTCTAAATGTGATGGAACGTGTTTAACAAAAATCCTCATTAAAAAATATTACTGAATTTATGTAGCTAGCTCATTTCTGTATTAATTATTAATCTTCTATAATACTACTAATGATCTATGTTAATGATTATCAATAAAAATAACCTGTTAAACCTTAATAGTTTTAAATATTATTCTCAGTAATTATTTAAAAAAAAAAAGTACCAAAATGTATTAACACAGCATGAAAGATAAAAAGTTATTAGTTTCATAATTTTTTTTTCAGGTTGAATAAATACAATCTAAATAAATGCAAATATTTTCAGAATAAATAACAGTAAGAAGTGCCCATTGTAAATGCCAGTGTTTATCATAGATCTATATTTAACAATCTGCTTAAAAATGAATGTCTCACCTTCCAAAAATGAATTATATAGGACGCTTTGAAAACTTTGACAACAGGGAAGACATACCCCATTTTGCTTCCATCTGCATGTTATGTAAGTTAAGGTTTTATCTTTTGCATCTTGCTTGGAATAAGAGTAAATAGCATTCAGCTACCGAATACAGAATAGTATAATTAGAATGTAGGCAGGCCAAAACTTCATGTAACAACATGACTCCTAAGTGGTTAACCATTGTTCCTATTTTTTTTAAGCTCTTTTTGGTCCTAACCAGTGGCTAAGATCACACATCATTTATACAGATAGTTTGAACATTTTCCTTACTCTGGAATCTGTTTGAAAAATGTATTTTTTTAACTGACATGGATCCATATCAACATATTGTTGTGGAATAAACTTTTGTTGTGGTTTAAGAGTTAACAAATTGAGGGGGGATGAACACATGGTAATTCTAGGACCCTGAGGGGTCAGAGGGCAGCTGATACTCCTTCCTCTTCCCTGCCACACTCTGAGTTTCCTTCTCTTCTCTCTCTCCCTCGGGCTGTGCTGCTGCTGAGACCCCACCTCGGCGCAGCTGGGCCTGGCTCCACTTGCTCTGCACAATCCATCACCATCCAAGAGCTGGTTTTGTATATGCTTGTATATCACTCTGCCCTTCATATTTCCTTTTCCCTGTTTATTTCTGTTACCTATTAAATTTTGTTCATAGTCTTAACCTCCGATTTCATGTGAGGCACTTCCTTCCTCATTTGCCTTTGTATCCTCCCTTGGAAGGGAAGGGGGAGGGGGAGAGAGGACACATAGGAATCCTGCTCTGTGGGGTTTGCCCTGATCCTTAAATGGAGACAACTTTTAAGGAAAGGAACTCCTGTATCAATCACAGAACTAACAACTCTTACTACATGGCAGTAAATAATTATTTCTACAACATCCCTGCTTTTGAAAAGTGCTGGTATACTTCTGTGGAACTATACAAGACAGGACAGTCATTCTGTGTGATGATTAACGTATTCCATTGCCTTATATTGTTGTAAGATATAACCTGATGTAAAGTACGTGAAACTGAGTCATAGACTGATTTAATGTATTTACTGTTGTCTAAGAAAAAAAGCTTGTGAGAAGCACATAATATAGGGCATGGAGTAGTCATGATTTATATCTTTATATAGGAGGAACAGTATACAGAACACCGCCATTTGTAAAATACTAAGAATTTCATTCTGCTTTCATTCTCTGTACATGGAACAGATAATTCACAGACAGATGCAATCATTTTATTTTTTTTTAAATTAGGGCATTTGCAATCGTGTAATTGAAAACTATAGGCAACTTAGTGTAGAGTGCAGAGCTGTGGTAATAATAAAATTCCATATTTTTAATGCAACACTTTTTTCAACATTAGAATTTTTCTTTTTTAGTAGAAGTGTGTATGTAGATTTTTTAATTGGTTCTCTAAAACTATTTGAAAGAATCCTGTGAAATAGCATTTTCTTTTTGTTTTAATCCTCACTAATGCATGGAACACAAAACTCTCTAAGGATTTTTGCTGTATTTCCTTACAGTCCATCCAGTTTCGAATATGACACAAAACTGTCATTTCATTCTCTTTTCTTGAAAAGAAGCATTTCCCAGCAGCATCTACACATTTGCTCTGGTCTGGAATTCTAGGGATTTTTTTGTGTGTTTGTTGCAGCTGGACTCATTAAGAACTGAACTTCAATTATTTTGCTTGTTCTTTAGTTAAACGTTGCTGCTATAAAGAGATAGCAGTTGCAGCGCAAAGGCTTTTGTTGTTTTTAATGGTATTAGAATAATGACCATTGTAATTGTGTGTCTTCTGCTGTTCAGTGATAATCTAGGAATTAAACCAAAACCAAACAAATCTAATTCAGGCAAACTGAAGTAAAATTCTGAGCTTTCACTGGCTTCCACATTAAAAACTACTTAGAACAGTAGGAATCTAAGTCTTAAATTTATTTAGGAGAGAGGTGTAAGGCATCTAATTTATGTCTGAGGACTGCTTTGAAATCAGCGAATGTAGCTGTTTGCTGGAGTTACGCACACTTTTGAGAAATTACATTTCCATTTTAATGCCATTATGGGAAGAGAATGAACTTGTGTTCTTTCTGGAAGACTAGTAACTGTATAGAGCATTTTAATGTATGTATATGTGTATATATTTGCACATAAGCATACACCCACAGAGGATTGCACATGCTTGTTGCCAGTATTCAGTAAATAATTAAGAAATAATGGTTATTTAAATCTAGACAGTATCCACATATTTCTCTTTCTCCAATTCAAATCAACAGGCTTCTAAAAACAGAGCAAGCTAGATAGATACATTGCTTTTCTGTGTGATCTCCTGACATAGGTGATCTGTGGTCGACCTGTACGGCACTTTGACAAGATACAACTCTCAATAATTTTTTTCCTCCACTTTTATGTGAAATGCCAAATGCCTCTTTTGATCTTTCTTCAGCTGCCAAATGAGAACTTCTTGGTGCATTTATAAAGGTAGCTTGGAGAGCCTTGGCCTAAAGCTCTGAGCCAGGGACATCCAAACTCCCCCACTGGTAGAGTCCTCTTTTTGGATATGAAATGACTTAAGACTTGTGCACTAAGTGAGACTCAAAGTAGAACTAACCCATGAGTCTTGTGATAACTGCAGAAATGAAAGTACAGTTCTACTTTTCTAATGCTCCCTTGAGACTGTAATGAACTGTTGATTTGAGCTGATTGTACAATTATCATAGCTCTCATCGGATGGGAAACCAAAATCTTTAGAGATCTATTGAAATGGCTGTATAGATAAGATGTATCACTGTCTTATCTATAGAGAATGACTGTTAAATTGTGTGTTAATCTGATTTGAACTGGAACTTTCCAGAAGGTTGAGCATGCTCTGTGTGAAACTGGGAGGTCATACAACTAATAATGTGCTGTGTGATTTCTGAAAACTGGTCACTTTCCCAAAATTACACAGGGCCAAGAGGTATATTGTGTGACAGATGGAGCAATTATATATAAAATGCAAAGAAATGGCATCAATTTAAGCAGTAATTGATTTTTTTTTTGCTGCCATTAGAGGCTTCAGAATGGATACTTAAAATGCAAGCAGTGGTAAACTGCATGCATGGGACTTGGCTGCATTGCGTATATAATGTATATATTTAATGGAGGAAGATGTAACATAAATTGTGAATACATCTGGAAAGACTTGCAACTCCAGAAAATCTGTTTCTGAATAAGATTTTTATTCGTTATCAAATGAAATGCAAGCCAGAGGATGTGCTTACAGTGGAGGTGACTTCATTTGTGATAGATGCATGCATGGCATCAGGAATGAATCTGGGAATACAAGGTGACTTTACATTCATAAGTAAATGAAATCAAGTATTTTTAAAAAGTTTATTAGCACATGCCTCAGTGTTTCAGATTAAAAAACTTCTAAAGAGAGGTGTTTACTGAATTAAAGTTTATAACTATACTGCACATAGGGCTTCTTAGGGACGAAAAAAAGTAGCCCACGTGAAACCCTGCTTTATTATGGCTATGCTGACTGGCAAGCAAAAATCCTTTACAAAAGAGGTTTGACTCAGTTCTGCAAGAAATGACACCATGCCTTTTTCACCTATCAATGAATAGAGTTGCAGGACAATTGAAAAGAGGTCACCTGGCATTTAATATATACATTACAAAGTCCTATCTTTTTCCAATTGTCATTAACAGTAATGCCTCTTAGAACTTTCTAAAACATTTTATACAAACATGATCTTCATTAGCACTATGATAGCTACAGCACATTTAATACATGTAATTAAATATTTCTGGCTTGACCATTCAAAAAGTAGCTTCCCATCCTATGAACATTTTGAAGTATTTTTCTCTGGTAATTTTCATCAGCATAAAAGTGAAGCATAGACCTTGCAAATGAAGAACTCCTGTCAAGCCCTAGGTTATTCAGTGGAGATGTTTCTGGAATTCAGTCTTTAATGTGCTAGATCACCCCTGCTCTTGTCTTTACTGCTGGTTCTAGGATGGTTGCTAAGATTTACCATCTATGTTCCATGTGGGATGAGTAAGTGAACACTTCTTAGACTGCAGAAGGACCAATCCTGTAACACAGTGTTAATGTTCACTTGGCGTATAGGAATCCAAGACTAAAATTGGTGCTTCTGTCATTTTTATATATATATGGGGAATAAAAATGGCCGAACCCTGAATACCTCCAAAAGAAGCCCCAAAGCAGAGGGAAACACTGTTCTGTGGGAGAACGGGTCAGTGCAGGCAGGGAATGCTCCTGAGCTGGGGTTGATTCTGAGTCACCTTAGAGGGATAGCGTTTTTGTTTTTTTTTTCTTGTGGCAAGTAACAATGTCTTCTTAGAGAAGTTTCGGGATGAATACATCAGTATCTTTTACAAAAAACAGACAATGTGATTGAAAATTTCATTTTTTCCTCTCTGTATAAGATAATATGTTTCTGGAAGCTTATATTTTCAAAAGATCAATATAGTTTTTCTAAACAATGCTTCTGAGTATCTTAAGCAGCTTTGGTGCTACTGAAGTAATTCCAACAATAACACTTCTGTTCTCTTCAAACAGTTCTGTACCAACATTATTACCCACATGACATGTATCAGAAATTATGTGTCCAGTGAGACTAGGGAAGAGATCATGCCCCTGTACTCGGCACAGGTGAGGCCACACCATGAACACTGTGTTCAGTTTTGGGCCCCTCACTGCAACGAGGACATTGAGGTGCTGGAGCATGTCCAAAGAAGGGCAATGAAGCTGGTGAAGTGTCCAGAGCACAAGTCTTGTAAGGAGTGTCTGAGGGAACTGGGGTTGTTTAGTCTGGAGAAGAGGAGACTGAAGGAAGACCTTATTGCTCTCTTATCAGTGAGGTGATATTTGGTCTGTTTTCCCAAGTAACAAATGGATAGAACAAGAGGAAATAGCTTCAAGTTGTGCCAGGGGGGGCTTAGTCTGGATATTAGGACAAATTTCTTCCCAGAGAGGGTTGTAAAGTGCTGGAATACGCTGCCCAGGGAAGCGGTTGAGTCACCATCTCTGGAGGTATTTAAAAGTTGTATAGATGTGCCACTTAGGGACATGGATTTGTGGTGGACTTCACAGTGTTACATTTATGATTAGACTTGATGTTTTTAAAGGTCTTTTCCAACCTGAATGATTCCATGGTTCTGTGATTCTATGGCTGGTACCCACAGTATGAATAAAATCCAATGTGGTAGGAACACAGAAATGCAGTTTGAGAACTCAATGATGTAATTCATTTTATCGTATCTCAAAATGAATTTAAGGACCCCTCAAACCCACTCACATTGTCTTAAATACATTTTAGAATATTCCATGATTACTTCAAGCTATGAAATATGATAAATAAAGAATGTTTCAAAAACGGTGGATAACCTTTTGTCACGTACCTGTGTTATGTGGTATTTGTGCCTCACCTCATCTAGTAGCATGGTGTGGTGACATTTTCTAAACTCTCTTTACACTTGTGTTGTTCTTTCTGAAGTACACGGAACCATAGTCACTTCAGGAAGTGCATCTGAGAAAAAAAAAATTGCAATATATTACTGATACATATACCGATGGTTTGCGGGGTGGATATTATCTGAACTAAAATACCTTGGGACATATCTTCACTCAAAGTACTTTACAGACTAAACAATTGCACATACTGTTTTTCTGCAAGAACTGTGTATATGGGGTAAAAATTATTTTGCGATTTTTTAATTCATCATGATGTGTTGTAGGTAATTTTATATTCGGTATACAATGATCATAAATTTTATCAAACAATTAGAAGACTACCTCAGTGGGGGAACTAAGGTCAAAATTTCTTCTGTTACAAACTTTCAAACTTGTGTCTAGGTGGATTTGTTGTCTAAGAATAATTATTTCTCATTAAGTTTTTACATGAATAAAAATTAGTCTAAGGGCACTTTATGGATGAGTACTTGATTTATCTAAATGCAAAATTAATTTATTTGAGTAGCACATGAGAAAGGATACAATGTTAATTGGGCTAAAACTAATTTGGAAAAGTATTTTTAAAAAAGGCAAAATCTGAACAGTGACTACAATTTAGAGACTGTATCTTAATTTTCTCAAAGAACTCAATAGAGAACATTTATATTTCATTGACACTGATATTTTACCTAAGTAATTATGTACTGAATACATACCATTGAATTCACTCATGTAGTACATACACTATAACTTGTGTACAACTGCATTGAACATGCAGGCTTTGTGTGGAGATGAAGTCTCAGTTGCTGCTTTTGACATTTGACACTGTGTATATAATGACAGTATTTTTTTAAAATTTCTATAGAAAATCTGTATTTTGTCTGTATCAAGGCAACCAAACCAGTGCACGGAACTCCAAATTGAATATATTAACAAATCTTAAGTACTTCAGTAACAATTAACTACGTTCTGTCTTATTTACAATCGTGAAGTCAGATTTACTTGATACCTTGAATTTTGAAGGATATAGGGACATCTTAAATTATAGAATAAAAAGAAGTAATAAAATAATTATTTTAGCTAAATATGTCTGTGAGACATATTCAGTCTTCATACAGAGGCTCATACATAAACAGATTAATAAAATATACTGTTCTTTTTCAGTATGTCTTGAAAATACAGTTTAAATAATAAATTCAGGGAAAAGTCATTGGAATGGTGATTTAGACTAATTTATTTGTTTAGCAGACATATTTCATTTCTAAACTAAATTAGAAATTGAGTTTTCTGCTGATGTTTCACTCTCTATCAAGTAACCTTTTACATTACAGAGGGCTATTTGCTATTTGTTTCTTCTTGCTCCCATAAGCACAGGCTGTTGCATGTACAGACATGTGTCTGTATGTGTGTGTGTCTATGCGTGAGCATGTATATACACCTCAAAAGCATTTTCAGAGAAAAATGTTGAATACAAATTGAAATGTACTCTTTACTAAGTCTTCTAATAAATAAGTGCAAGTTCTCTATTATGGTAAGTAACTTTTTTCAGTTAATTTCTAGCTTTTTCTGAAGAGCATGAAATGTGTTGTATTATGAACCGAGGCTACTTTTGGACCAGTTTCATGTCTGGGATTGACTCAACTCTGTTTAACCTTCGTTTACAGTCTGTTGTTTTAAATATCTTTTTCCTCATATGGGAAGCAAGATTAAATTTTAAGGAGGTCTTTATGGTTTGTCTTGGTCCATTCAAGTTGTATAAGACTCAATGATAATTTTATTTGCATTGATTCCATCTAAAAGTCATGTGTCTAATAAATACTAATGAGGATTAATAAAGTGTTAAGTCATTGCAGAAAGTGACTAAAGATATTATTTCTTCAAAGTTACAGAACAAAATGAAACAAGTTTCATTTCTTATGTAGAAACCATAATTTGGTAATTTTTAAAACATACTTTCTTGGTTTATATTGTTCTTTTTCAATAGGACATTAATTTTGATTTTGCAGAAATCACTTTTAGCTGAAATAACTGCATTGTCACAGAATACAATATATTTTTTTCAAATATTTTCAATTTGTTCTTGACATTTTATGTTTGTGTGCAGTTTGCATCTTTTTTTTGTTTTTCAATTTCAAATGTAACAGATTTTGACATTTTTGTTACATTTTTTTTTTTCAGTACTAGTGTTTTTTTATTATTTTTGAGAACCTGCTGTTTTTGAATTCTCTTTTTTCCCTTTATTTTCCTCCTCATTATGATCCCAGGAGCCAACACAAAGAAAAGCGCAGATGATATAACCAGTAATGATCGTGGTGAAGATGAAGGTATTTTTTGTTTTTTCAAAGCTCGACCCTGATGCATGAACATAAACTTTTTAATTTTTATTATAATAATTGTTATTGTTGTTGCTGTTATTTCAACATGGTTTTTAGTCCCATATTTGCAGAAGCACACTTCAGTGTGCCTCTTTATTTTCTTCTTTATAAATTACTTTCATTGTTTTTCTTTTTAAAATCCAAATTAGTATATAGATGACTGCAATTCCTCTGTGACATAGGTGTGAAGGTTGTTTCTAAATATGTGTTAAGTGAGCAACATAAATATTATTTGAAAGCACATACTTTTTCCCCTCTGTTCTTTCTTAGGTTGAAAAAGTGGAATTTAAAAACATGCATGTGCTCTTTTCCCTTCTACACATTTTGTGAATTCACTTGTTTGAAATTCATGATAAGCTCACATATATCCTTCCTTTCACTTTCACTGTTTCCCCAGTTCACATACTGTACATTGACTCAATTCAATTGTGCTTTGTCGTTGCTATTCTTATTTGCTTACTTATTTTTTTCTCACAGGATGTGGTTTATTTCAGGACACAAAAATAAAGGAATCTGTTGATGTTGCTTTGTTGTTTTTTCCTGCAATCAGCTAGACTCTAAGATACATTCATTCTGACTCTGACCACATTCCCACTGAAGTCAATGACAGTCATTTTAATTAACTTCTTTCAGAGTTGGATTGGATTCCCTGAAAGGAAATCAGGGAACAGTGAAGTACCCCAATGAAGTTTTCCAGGGAAATACTTTTTACTTGCCTTGGCACAGCAAAGCTACTTAGGATACACCAAAATAGAAAGAAGTCAAAAAATCACTCTCTCTTCTCATCCTTCCTTTTCATTAAAGTTACACAGACAGTTTATTCTACTTTATTATTTAACAGATTAAGAAAAATATTTTCAGATTATTACCTTGGGTAGTTTATTCGTCTGATTTTGGAGTAATGTGTTTCTTAATCCTCCCTTTCTTGGCCAATCCAGAGTGTTGTTCTGTGTCTTTTTTCTTGTTTTATTTTTTTTGACATTGATTCAACTAACTTTGAGACATTTGTCCTCTCTGTTCCCCTTAGAGTCCTGCGTACTGCAGTGAGGACACTATCTCCTCTTACTGAGAGTTCCTTCCTCTCCTCCTTTTCCTGGGAGTTTAGCTCAATTGTAGCTACTTATCCATATATAAAATACTGTAATAAAAATCTCTGGTCTTTGACTCACACTGACTGTTTTCTACTGTACCAACTTCATTGGTGAATTACACTACTTCTTAAGTGCTGTGCAGAATACTCAAAAAAATTACTCTGTTATTTTACGGATATCACCTTTCTATTTCAGTGCAACATATGGTTTTTTAAAATGTTGGTATTGTCATTTTTAATACCAAATTCTGCAGTTAACTTTAAGCAAAAGATAAGCAACAAGCAAAACTAAACTTTCTTAAAAAACTTAAGACGGATAATGGATTTTGAGGGCATTATTACTCAGACTTCTTAAAAAAAATTAAAATGTTAGAGATTCATGAGTAGCAAGGGCATCCACTTTAGTTCTAAGCACATAAACCATAGAGCTCATTTCCTTTATGTTGAAACTAATCATATTCCCATTGAAGGGGAAGAGGAAACCTCTCATTGACTTCAGCAGTGAAAGATTCAACACTGAGGTAGAACTATGTAATAAGGAAAGGTTAAATTCAATAAATCATGCCATGAGAATTTGGAAAGAGAAGGGAAAGATAATTCTGTAACACAAACAATTGTATTAAATAATTGTTGCTTTCATTTTTGAGGGCCTAACTGTACCTTCACAGAAAAAAACACTTTGATGTACTTTGCTGAAAATGCTGAGATTAAAAATAAATGTATCCACTAGATACACCTCATTGCTTTATATGATCTGTTTAATGCTGTGTTAGTCACAACTATTAAAAAGATCTTATGACAAAAACTTTTCTTCTGATGCTCTAGTACAGCAGATAAAATACATGTAAAGTATGTATCTTTTTATGTAAAGAATGCAGTTTCTACAACAAACCTTAAACTCTGACTAGACAGATGTATATTGGAGCCTAAACTATGTTCCTTGTACTCAACTGACAATTTTTGATATTTAGCATAGTGCATACACGAGTGTATGCCATAGGAATATGACCAGTCAAAATTTACCTTTAAATATGCTTAAATTAATTCCACATATACAAAATATTATATGTGTGGTGCCTCATTGCCGGTCATGTTTTAGGTATCAGAGTATTTCTTACCAAACCTAAAGAGAGGGAAAAGTTTAGGAAGGCTTTCAATTCCAGCTCCCCTAGTTCTGTATATTTAGCTCACCTTTTTCTTCTATCACTTCTCTTTTCCACTGTTCAATATATGCCTATACCACCCAAAAAAATAACACTGGTTTTGAGGGGGTTTTAGTTTATTTTTTTAATCCTGATTGAATAGTCAGAGGCTCTGCTTTCCCTTGCATGTTGTGCTATATAATTGAAAGAATTGACAATACACTGAATTATTTGTAAACGGTGTGTAGCTCTTACAACAGTTTGCTGAATTTCCCTCTGCTTTTTAAAGGAGTTTAGTCTCTGTTCCTACTGTTTCTGTAGACAGAGAACTTAAATTTGTTATTCAGGTAGTCTTAATCATCTCTGGGATCAGTAGCCTAACTCTTTGATTATTAGAAGAAGAGACTTGAATCCCCAAATCATTGATAGTGCATCTTTAAAACTTAGTCTAAAGTATGAAAACATTACTATCAATTTCACTTAACTTTCTTTTAAAAATAAAAACTCAGCTGTTTACCTGTTTGAAAGCAGTCAAGAGCTTTTCTGCATAAACAGAAGATCAAACATACCACTAAGAAGAATTAATTCAAGACTGTTCTTTAAGTCTTATCTATCATGACAAGGAAAAGTACAGCAAGAAGATACTCTTTGAATTAAATACAAAAAATCTGGGCCATAAATACTTTGCTAATTCTTAGGCTGTTTGAAAGAAGAGTGGTTTACTATGTTTACTTCTATCTGAACAATTTGATTTTGTGCTGTTATCTTTTACTGAACTATTGGAAATATAATTGTAACACTTATGTCTCAGTGAGAAATGGGAAAGTATGGATCATTATTGTAATTTTATTATTAGATGTACAAATATTTCTAAATTGGCTTCAATATACTTGAATCAGAATATTCTAAAAAAAAGGCAAGATTATTCCATAATTTGTTTTTTCTCCTTAGACTTTTAGATGTTTATATTCAAATTAAATTTATTGCAATATTGAAGTCATGCCAAGTGTTCTGAGAACATTCCAGCAGAAACAGTATTTGAAGTATCTGAGAAAAATATTCAAACTATAAATATTAGGCTTGTAGAATGATCCTGAACTCTGTGAGCTAGCTGTTTAAAGTGGTGGTGATGACAGTGAAAACATAGGAAATAATTAAGCACTGTTATAAATTACTAATGCTGTATTTCCTTATTTTTTATTACTTTATTATGTTTTCCTTACTTGAATTTTTTCAGACATTCATGATCAGAACAGCAAGAAACCCGTTATGGTCTACATCCATGGTGGATCTTACATGGAGGGTACTGGCAATATGATTGATGGAAGCATTCTCGCAAGTTATGGAAATGTCATTGTTGTCACTCTCAATTACAGGCTGGGGGTTTTAGGTAAGTGACTCTTCTTTTCATCACCAATTGCATAGAAATATTTGATTGCTTAATTTATGAACTGATCGGTCATAGATCCTTGAATGAGTTTTGTGTTTATAACAGGACATTCTTGATGATGGATTTTGAATTCTGTTTACTAGTTTATGGAAACAGGGCTAGGCTACATTGTTTTTTACAGCTGTCTTCTCCTTAGACATAAATGACTGGATATTTATAATGATATTATGCTGATTTATATTAAATTTGTCTTCAGATCATATTTGCTCTTGGCTCAGTGATTTAGGAATTTTGGTATCATATCTTTTTCTTCTTAAAATCTTCTGAATTCCATAATGTTTCTATTTATTTGTATTTATTATTTTTATATGTAAATTGTTCTTTAAGGCAGAAGATATAGAGGTAATACAGACAAAACAGGCTATATACACTGATGGAATTTATATTGCAGGCAACATGGAGTCAAGGGGTTTCAAGAAGTAGTGTAAAATTGTGTTCTTAAATATAAGGAACTCCATAATCATGGATTATAATACTGAGAGAGATTAATATTTCTATCTTTTAAACAGAACAGGAGCTGCATCTTCTTGATATTATACATAATCCTTTGTTATTCAATCTAATGATTGAATAAGAAAATAATCTTAGATCCATGACAACAGACCAAAAATCTTTTCTGTCTTCTCCTGGATGTCCAGCTCCTGGACTTTTGCATGTACCAGGCTTTTCTCCAAATTAAGGTTTGTTTGCCTAGATGTTGGAAGATGTTATGTGAATTCCATGTATCTTTACCTTGCTTCATAAGTAAAATAAAATGAAAGAAAACATAAATTTCTTCACATAAACAACCATATGGAAAACAAACATGATTATTCATAAAAGTTAAAAAGTAGCATAATTGTTATGACATAAAATATTTGGTATCCCTTTCTTCTAATGTGGATTATCTTGTTTTCAAAGATACATTTATTTCTGTAGATATGGTGTGTTTCAGTTACATTTGGTTTATAAGTTTGTACATAAGAGGACACATATAAACCTGATTTTAATGTTATAAGTGTGTGATTCTATCACTAATATCACATCTTATGATGGAGAAATATGCACTGAATTGATCACAATGATGAGTTACAGAATACACCATATGTATCTATATATTTACGTATATATATCTTTCTTTCCTCTGGAAAATTATCACTTGAATGGACCTGAATACTGAATGTTATAATTACCATAAATGTTAATTCCATTCTTGAGTCACATTGAATTATTTTGCTTTCCATCTATATCGTGTTATTAAAAGCAGTAGATAGAAAAATCTATTAGAATTATATAGATAATCACTGTATGATATTAGCCAGATAAATCATAGAAGGGTTTGGTTTGGAAGGGACGTTCCAAGATCGTCCAGTCCAACCCCACTGCCATGGGAAGGTACATGTCACTACATCAAGTTGCTGAAAACTCTATCCAGCCTGTCCTTGAAAACTTCCAATGATGGGGCATCCTCAGCTTTTCTGGGCAGCCTGTTCCACTGTCTCACCACCCTCATCATAAATAATTTCTTCCTTCTATCCAATCTAAATATACATTCTTTCATTTTAAGACTGCTGCCCCTTGTCCTGTCACTATAAGTCTTACTGAAAAGTCTCTCTTCATGTTTCTCATAAGCCCCCTTTATGTATTGAAAGGCCTTAGGAAGGCTCGCTTCCTGGAGCCTTCTCCAGGCTAAACAACCACAATTCAGCTGTTCTTCATAACAGAAGTGTTCCAGCCTTATGTTAATCTTTGTGGCCCTCCTCTGAACCCACTCCAACAGATCCATGCTTTTGTTGTACTGCGGACCCCAGAACTGGACACAGTATTCCAGATGGGGTCTCACAAGAGCAGAGTAGAGGAGGAGAACCACTCGTCTCAGCCTGCTGGCCACACTTCTTTTGATATAGATCAGAATACAATTGACTTTCTGGGATGCAAGTGCACATTGCCAGCTCATATCCAATTCTTTCATCCACCACTATCCACAAGCCCTTCTCCACAGGTCTACTCTCCATCCTTTCATCCCCAGTTTGTATCAATACTGGGAATTGCCTCAGTTCAGGTGCAGGAACTTGCATTTGGCTTTGTTGACTCCTCAAAGCTGTCAAGGTCCTTCTGGATGGTATCTTTCTCTTGTCTTCAGACTTGCTGAGTATGCAGTTAATCCCACTATCTATGTATCTTCCTGTTGTCTTCAGATTTGCTGAGTATGCAGTTAATCCCACTATTTTATGTCATTAATGAAAACATTAAATAGTATAGGTCCCAGTATAGACCTTTCAGGAGCACCACTGGTTATTGATTTCCACTTAGACATCAAGCCATTGACTGTTACTCTTGAGGACATGTCCATCCAGACAGCTTCTTATCCATCTAATCATCCATCCATCCAACCCATATCTCTCCAATTTAGTGGCAAGAATATTATAGTGGACCATATCAAATGCCTTAAAAATGTCCAAGTAGATAGGTCAATTGCTCTTTCCTTGTCTACTGATGTGGTCACTTCATCCTAAAAGACCACCAAATTAGCCAGGCATGATTTGGCCTTGGTGAAGCCTGCAAGTGTGATGCTTCCTGTAGTTTAAGTAAAAATGCTTCATCAACATCTTCTCCTTGATTGAGCAGCCTTCAGTAAACACTAGAACCTTCAGAAACCACTTGGTTTCCTTTGTCAGCTTGGCCTCTAATTTTCACCCATAAGCTGTCAACATGTTTATTGCTGTTTTTTAAAGATGAGTGTATTCAGTCAATCAATTTCTTTATGTAGAGGGTAACCATTCACCACCACCTCTCCTTCCTTGCCAGTTTACAGGCATTGATTGCAGTGCTCCAGCTTTGTGAGTTGTAATACCACATTTCGGTAACAGTTATTAGATCCTAGATTCTGGCTGTGCAGTGGGTTCCAGCTCCTTTTGTTTGTTATCCAGGCTGCATGCATTGGTATAGAGACATCTCAGTTGGGCTATCAATCAACCATGTTACCTTTCTAGAGGAAAATGCCCTAATTTGTTTGTAGCATTTCATAGGTGTTTCCCTGTTGGTCCTAACATACCATCAAGCTCTGTGTTACCTCGAGCTCCATCACCTTCCCCTACTAAATCTAGTTTAAAGCTTTCCCTGTAAGTCTGACAAGGCTGTGGTGATGAGGCTCTCACCTCACTTGGTTACATGAATCTCTACAGAGGAAGCAGCAGCCTAATCACTGTCAGAGTGGACAGCGCTACCCTGCCTTCATAAACTGCCGCACAAGCTGCCAATGCTGCTCCCAATAGACAGCACCTCTGCTTGCACAGACTGTCTGTGGTGCTCCCAGTAACGGGTTCCCCAGGGGACAGTTTTATGTGGCTTTCTGTGGTTTGAACTGGCCCCAAGGACTGATAGCACTGTCCCACTGTTGCCCACCCTTGCGAGCCCTGTCTCCTCCTGTCTGGTACCTCCCCCGTCAACAGCCCGAGGGTTCTGGATGCCCAGAAACCTTCTCAGACATTCCCTGGGGACCTGACAACCTTTGTCAGGAGGTAACTGCTTCTGATGCTGCCACTGCTACAATCAGCTTTCTGAGGTTTAACCTGCAGGAGTAAATCTCAGTTTGAGATGCTGGTAATACGTTAATAACTCTGATTACATATGTTTAAGGAAACCTGGATTTTGGAAGTGCATCTTCATAGGTGAGGGAAAATGAAAAGTGTTAGGGAGCACTTACTTTACCTGAGTATCCTTCACTGAGTTTGACCAAAAGATACATCTATACAACCATGGAATATTTGACAAGGTAATGGAATATAAACTATGTGGGTTTCTTTTACTGGCTTGTGATATAATATGTTTTTAATTATATTTAATGGGTTCTGTGATCATCCTACAGCTTAGTAAAAGTCTTAGGATGTGAAAAGACATGGTTTGAACACACAACACTTCATCCTTTGAGTTTTGAAATGAGATTTTAGCAGGCACCATAAGCACAAGGTTTCACTGTCTTTTATATGCAGAAGTCTTGTTGCCTGTTGGCTATAAGTGAGATACTGAAAATTCTAGTCTCAAGTTAACGAGATAGCAGGCATTTACTTGCAGTAGCTGCAACGTGGTGACCTTCAGGGCTATAGAATGTTTTAACTGGTTATAGAGACAGATATCTTCCTTTAGATCGTGCACTGTAACTTCGGAATACAGAAGTATCACATTTCCTCTCCATTTTGGAGAACTGCAGAGCTGCTCTAGGAATAAATATGTCATCTCTCTCTCTGTATTCAAGCAGCACCATGGCAAAATAGCAGACAATTGGGCCCAAGACCTTCCAAGATTTTCGTTATTCCTCTCTATCCTTTGAATAAATGTACTTCCTGAGATTTCTAGACCTCCAAGCATGCATTCAACAGTAATATGAGTTGTTGACATTATTTAGAAGGCCATGTTTTCTCTTTGAGTATAGATTTGCATTTATCAAAATATATTTGATTGGATCCTTTTGGGATAATACAACAGAAGGATTTAGCTTTGCCTTTTACTTATTATAGTGGGCACTATTCAAAAAGTGGAGTGCTATGATGCTATGTTTAATTTCTTGTGCACATTAGGGTTTGGGAGAATCCCAAAGCTCAGCAGTTTTTGAGCTTTGCCCAGCTCAGCAGTTTCTTTTCCTACTTGTACCTCACCATGGTGACAACTGAAGACACCGCTGGAGATAAAGGGAATTGCTAGCTTTTCCCAGTGCAAGATAGTGCTTCCGCATCTTCCTAAATTCAATACTGTAACACGCAGAAATACTAAATTCTGCTTTCTCCCCACCACCACCCCATGCTTTGAGCACTGCGTAGGATGATAGTAGTTTTAAAAAAGTTTAAGTTACTCAACAGTTGAGTTGAATTTTCAAAGTTCGCAAATTGTATAGGGAATTGTTTAACTGAAATAATGGAAATTCAGCAGAATGGGAGGATTAGGCAAAATAGATATCCTAATTCAAAGACTGTCCTAGTATTACAGAAAATGGGATGATCTGAATGATCTGACTCAATCAGTCAAGACACTGCTCAATTCTACTTCATTACCTACATTCTTACTCTTCATGGATGTGCTTTAAGAAGTAACATCTTCCCAATTCAGCTATAAACACTGATTTAGTGCCTTTTTCAGGATTATGTTGGCAGGAAACATAGAGAAGAGAGTTTTATCTTTATTATTGGTTTATAGTGACATGGCCTGAATTGTCTGTCTCACAGTGAGACTTCAATATGCTGAATCCCTGTTTAGCTTGTGTAGCAGTACAAATCAAATCTGACAAATCACCCTCCTCATAGTAGTTTTAAAACCAATAAAACCAAACCAATAAAACCAAATGCAGTTAAATTCCATCATAGTGATTTACGCTTCAAAGAAAATAAAATCTTAAGCAAGCTTCAAAATGTTCTAATATTCAAAAGTGAACTTAGTGTTCTTGTCTGAGCTATTAAAGGCAAAACCAGAGATAAATTCTAGAAATATGAGTCAGGCATTTTGGAAGCCAGAATCTTACTACAGAAAAAAAAAAATAAAGGAGAAGGCAAAACCTGAGGTGAGTTCTAGAAATATGAATCATGTATTTTGGAAGCCCTAGTTAAATGAAACATCCACTGCAGTAAATGAGATGCACTCAGAGCTCAAAATTGTAAAATTGGCTTAGCATTTCTGAGATCACTTGCAATTGAACATTTTCTTCCTCTTAGAATTCCAAATCATGCAGATAAGAATAGTCTATCTCTTATCTATCTCCCTTTTTGGCAATGAGCATACATTTTAAGTACCCTGAAAAGACAGGAGTTCCTTTTATTAGAAATTATATCCACAAGCAAGTATAGCTGCCTATAAGTGATCATATTAGGTAGTGTAAAATACATCAGAGTTCAGTTTACAAGGAGGCTCAGTACTTCTACATATTACTGAGAACCTCAGTTTTCTTTACTTCGCTGAGTGCCTGATTTGCAAGTTCAAACCTCAATGCACTGAAATAGTGTGTGTTCTATATGAACCGCTTAGGATTTGACTGATCACTGTATACATTTTATATATTAAATAAAATATTATATTAAATTTTTATATTACAATATTATTTATAATATGAAACAATTTATAAAATCATATATATTTTCTATTCTATTGTATGACCTCATTAGAGAGATTTTTTCCATATTGGCAATGTACAATAGCCTACAATACGTCAAATTTTATCTTCATTAGTGTAATTGCTGTACAGAATAACTCTATATTTTAAATTCAGATATGCAAATATCTGCTTCCTTTGTGCCTCCAGACAGCCATCCTCTACCTCTAGTGCATTTGATTTCAATAGTACAGGAAACTTAAAGGTGATCTCCTGGCAGAAAATGTCAGAGTACACACAGGAATGGCCCAGGAGCTGGAGTGTGCTAAGTAAATCACAGTTTCATGCTTACACAAGAAGGGAGGTTTATTTATTTTACATCAGTGGACAAGGGACAACCTATGGATGTGATCTATCTGGACTTCTGCAAGGCCTTTGACATGGTCCCCCACAACATCCTACTCACCAAATTGGAGAGATACAGATTTGGTGGGTGGACTGTTCAGTTCAAAAGAAATTGGCTGGATGATTGCATCCAGAGGGTAGTGGTCAATGGCTCGAAGTCCAGATGGAGAGTAGTGAAAAGTGGTGTCCCTCAGGGGTTTGTAGTGGGATCTGTACTGTTTAATATTTTTATCAATGATATAGATACCAGGATCAAGTGCACCATCATCAGGTTTGCAGATGACACTAAGATGAGTGGTGCTGTTGATATGCCAGAGGGACAGGATGTCATTCAGAAGGACCTGGACAAACTGGAGAGGTGGGGTCAGGTGAACCTCATGAGGTTCAACAAAACCAAGTGCAGGGACTTGCACCTGGGTCTGAACAATCCTCATCATCAGTACAGGCTGGAGGATGAAGTGGGAGTGCTGGTGGATGAGAAGCTAGACATGAGCAGACAGTGCGTGCTTACAGCCCAGAAGGGCAATCTCATTCTGGGCTGAAGATCAAGAGAGGTGATTCTGCCCCTCTGCTCTGCTCTGATCAGACCTCACCTGGAGTACTGTGTCCAGCTCTGGAGCCCTCAATACAGGAAGGACATGGAACCTGATAGAGCAAATCTAGAGGAGGGCCACGAAAATGATCAGCAGGTTGGAACACCTCTCCTACAAAGACAGGTTGAGGGAGCTGGAGTTGTGCTGCCTGGAGAAGAGAAGGCTCCAGGGAAACCTAATAGTGACCTTCTAGTACCTGAAGGGGGCCTGTAGGAAGGCTGGAGAGGGACTGTTCACAAAGGCCTATGGTGATAGGACTACAGGCAATGGTTTTAAACTAGAGAAGGGCAGATTTAGATGGGATGTTAGGGATAAGTTCTTTACCATGAGGGTAGGGAAACACTGGGACAGGTTGTCCAGGGAGGTAGTTGAGGCCTTGTTGCTGGAGATATTCAAGGTGAGGCTTGACAAGGCTCTGAAGCAACCTGATCTAGTTGAGGATGTCCCTGCTCACTGCAGGGGGGTTGGACTAGATGACCTTCAGAGGTCGCTTTCAACCCAAACCATTCTGTGATTCTGTAATTCTGTGATTCTATGATTCTATGATTCTAAGCTCAATTTGCTGAAGCCATTGCAAACTTCACTACATTGCCTCACCTACACCTCTAAGCTTCATGCATATCTCCTGGTCTGTTTGGTCCCTGGCCTGTCTTCTTTGTTGACCAATAATTGTGTCAGCTCATGCCAGTAGTCGTAGTTGATTTTCAATTCAGTGGAACTCTGAAATTCCTGGCACTGACATACAGGTGTTAATTCCATTGCTATCAGGACATTTTAATAGACATCAGAATTACGCTCTTGGTTAATTAGTTTTTGTAAATCTTATCTTTTTCTCTTATTTTAAATTTATTATTGAGTCACAGAAGCTGTATTTGTGCAAGTGCAGCTGATTAACTCCATCCATATCTCACTGGTGTTGGACTGTCATGTCACTGCATATTCTGTTTCAAACATCAGAAGCAACAAGCACATTTTACACTGTCATCAGAAGCTGTATGTACATTCATTGAGTTTCTAACATTAGAAATGTTTCTTTCACAGTGTGACTACCTGGTATCACTGTGATTGTGTCTTAGAGTCACAAGTACACATAATAGCTTGTTCTGCTGTCATATGGCTTACTTTTATAGTGTCTGAACTCCCAACAAGCTTTGGTAACTTCTATATAATTCTCTAGTCAGCGGCAAGTATGAACATTCTTGAAACATGATTGGCAAAACTGGAATTTATCGAGAACCTTTTGACAGAAAGTTCCTGTTACCTAAATGCAACAAAATTTACTTCCTCTAGGCTTGATGGATTGAATCAGTTGACTAAGCTAGTAAAGCACACTCTCAGAAAATAGTTTTAATCATAGCCTATATAGTTAGAGCAAAAAGCTACAAGACAATGTAAGAGGAGTAAAAAAGGTAAGATTTTTAGGTGATAACACTGGGTTTTGGTAGTTCACTAAGTAAACTGATACTTGTTAATCACTCTGAGCACACTTACTCTCTTTGAGAACATTTTGTGTTAACTGAGATTTATAATATATTCTTTTAACAAGTTTGTCCCTACTGTGTGTGAAAGAGTGAGAGGTTTGGGATTTGAAATTATATACTTGTGCAGATATTTGGGCAGTGCCAGAAGGGTGTCCTGATTTGATAAACATCTTAGGAAAATATGAGTTAAGTGTTCTTTCTCTTTGAGATGAGTTTTTGCATTGATGTTCAAATATGGATAGAGTATCTGAATTTTAGATGGAAAAGAGTGAGGGCTGCTGTAGCTTTGTAATAAATATGTGAAGAGAACCCAATCACATGTTGATACTTTAAAAAAAGCACTCTCATCTCATACATTAGCTGCTGCCAAAGGAAGAATAAAATGCACAGGGTGATGTGTATAGATATAAGCATGTGTTATGTGCAGTTTTGAAACTGAGATAATTTAGAGTCTTACAAACTGAAAAGCTATTTCAAAAAAATTTAAAAAATAGTCTGTGGAGTTTCCTGTGCAAATAAACTACAGTGAAAAAAATAAACATGCTTGTATAGTAAATATAACTCATTTGACACTCACATTTAGACACATTTTTGTGAGGTATATTTTTATATAACTGAAAGCTTATTTGACAAGAGTTCTGAACATGATAAGCCATAATATAAATCAATGAATTGCTGTCACATTGACTGATGGTCAAAATTCTATTTTAATGATATACTTTATGTTTTTTAAAAATTTTATTCCATTTTAAGTTTGGAAATTCCATAGTTAATCTGCTTATAGAAAAAACCATATTTTTATAAAATATAAATGACATTTTTTTCTGAACTTTATGTAACAAAATGTTGGATCTGTATTCCCCGTTTTTCCCTTTGATATTTTGAATTCTTAATATCATTATTGATGCTCTAAAATATTTATATTAATCAGGGACCTATTGACGTTAAACATGAACATGCTATGCAATACTTCTAGTTTACTTAGTTTACATTTCTTAGTATTGCATACATGTCGAAGCATGGCAGTCATCATGTGAACATTTCTGGCAACATTTGAGGTAAGTATGATTCTATCTAGATAAATTCAAAACAATATTACATATTTAAATATGCCAAGGAAAATATGCAGAATTTGCTGCACGGTGTCATTTATTTTTCTAATCTCATGCTTTTAGATGATTTGACTATAGTTCTCTATGAATTCCTAATTCCTTCGTTGAAACTGCATGGTTTTATACTTTTTCGGGTAGTAAACGTCCCATGTTAGTAATATGCACCTATTATCCATTTTTTGTATTCATTTCATGATTTTTATATGGCTATGACAAAATTCAGAAATTAACTAAGTGATGTTGATAAACTGGTATAAACCTGAAAGTATTGCCTTACTGTGATTGTCATAATCTGTGATAAAGTTCAAGTGAAGTTCAAATTTCCTTCAGCAACTAATATAGTATGTACTGATTCAGGAAAAAATACCGTCTTGTTAAAAAACCTTCCATTTCATCTTTGTTACTGGAAAATATATTTAAATCTGGAGTTGCAGTTCTTCTCACAATTACAGAATTTCAATATAAATTCTAAGGGGAGAAAATGAAAGTTACTTACTGCTCATGATTTCGATGATTTGCTGGACTCCTCTGCAGTTTCTGTCAAAAATCTTAAGAATCACAGAATCATTTAGATTGGAAAATACCTTTCAGATCATCAAGAAATGAATGACTTAATAAATTGTCCGGTTGATTTTTTTTCATGCTTATCAAAGGCACTTGTGCAGGACAATTTGTGGTAGGGACCTTACTGACCACAGTGTTGTCCTTTTCTTCCCTATGCAACTAATACCCCTTTTTGCAGGAGCTGATCTGAATAAAGATTGCAGTTTTTTGAACTCTTAAAAGAGGCTGGAAGCCACAACACAGCACAGACTGGAGGGCATACCATAAGGCATGTAGAGCTGAGCTTGCATTTGAAGGTGACAAGTTGCTCTTAGCAACTTGTGTGAAAGCCCATTTTCAGCTACCTTCTGTACAGACTTTCTGGCAGCTGCCAAGTTTCTTACTGAGGCTCTTACTGAAATCAGATGCTGCTTAGGTTTGCTTTGTATTTTAGTTTGCCTATACCTCGTGAACAGTGACAAAAACTCTTACAAAAGAATAAATTACATCCATTTTTTAGCAGTTCAGGAATTACAATGTCCACAGGAGAGATGAAATAATGGTGGGAAGAGACTGTGGGGAATCTGAAACACCCCTGATCTGTGTGAGAAATCTTTGAGTGGAAAGGCAGGACTTCTTCATTGTTGTCTTCTGGTTTTCTTCATATTCTAGAGAACCAAGTCAGTCAGAACATTGCACTTCCTTTATAATGTTGTTTGTATATTTGAGCTAGATCCTGTGGTGGTATAAATCATAAGGAATCTACTGGATATTGACCATAATGCCCATTTCTCACTGCTTTTTAAAATCTGTTGTACAATACACATAAATTCTCTTATCAGCTTAGATTATAAGTGTTTATTCTTAACATCCTTCATCAGTGAAAGATGAAGGATCATCCTTCATTATCATAAAAGTTTATTCTGAAACTTTACACTGACTACATATCAGTCAAAAGAAGGTGAAAGGTTTGGAATGCTTTTATATAAAAGAACAAGCATAGGAGAGATGAAAGAGTCCACCCGTAGTTTAAAACATTGTCTTGATACAGATGTAAAATGTTTTCACAATATTTTTTAGATTCTCAGACTTTAACAACTCTAATTTAGAGCATCAGGCTGAAATGCAATGATATAATGATAATACATCTGTATTGTAGCTTATTACAGAAAAAGAACGGTGGATGAAGTTCTAAGTGCATTGAAGTCAATAAGAAACCTCCTAGTCAACTCAAATGGGTTAAGATTTCAATGCACTTAATCCCTTTATTTCATAAGAAGTCACCATCATGATTGTCTGTGTTTTTAAACAGTCTTTTATAGCTTCCTCAGAAGTGTAAATGCATACTTTTAATACTATTGTAAAGGTTCTGACTGATTAAAGAAATACAATCTTTCATTTTGTAGGAAATCCTCTGTTATTGCAGGGGGTTGCAATATTTTATACAGAAATTAGAAGAAAAAGTATGTCAAATGCAACTCAATCCAACCACCCCTTGGAAATGAGCCTGATAACAAAGCAGAATGACAAGTGTATGTAAGGTAGCTGGTAATATCAGTACACTGCTCACGAGGAGTCAGGAGAGTATTTTGTAGTGGTTCCTAAAGTTGCACCAGCCAATGAAATAAATGTGTTTATTTTTCGTGAATTATTTCAGACCTCCATGTCATTCCTTGCAATCACAGGCTGACTGTCACTAAAGGATCAAAATATGTTTACAGTTTTACAGTACCCTGGGAAGTCTCAACGCTGTTATAACTAGCCACTATATGAATATACAGTATACAGAGCAAAATATATGCTCCCTGTATGTATGTGTGGCTTCCATTTCAGAACAGACAGGTTTTTGCTTTAATAGCTCCAAAAGCCTGTATAAGGTACCTGAGAATATTGGAATAAAAGTTTCACTGATGAAGGATGTTAAGTGCATTCTTCAATCGATATCTGCACATAAAGGTTAGCAGCTGAGACAGACCATGAATTTTCATCTTTTCACCTCTGGTTTCTAATTGAAAATGATTACTTCCATTTAGGAAATCAAAATAATGTGTTCTTCGGGAATTCATTAGTGCCAGGTCTCCTGTGATAGCACTGGTTCATTTAGAGTTTACATCGATTAGGAGAGTGTATAGCAATGTGAGACACAATAAAATTAGTTGGAAAACTGGGAAGCCTTATAATCATCAAAAAAAGGGTTTCAAAATTTTCCGGTTTTACTTTTTTTCCTGAATTTCCAACATTATCTGTGGATTGTTTTATGCATTATGCCTAAAACTATCCCTTTGGGGATCTGGCAAAGGGTAGTATAAATCCTTATATTTCAGCAAAACTTAAGAGAAGAAACTAAAACCAGAGGAAACAGATTTCTGCAATGATACAATGTTAATTTGCATAAATTCAGATCTTAGACATGTAAAGAAAATCAAAACCCTTCTCTGTAAGTATGCTGCCGAAGTTTGTGCTTTCATTTCTGCTGCTCAGGTATGTGACTTTCTGAAACAAGATCATAAGTATGCCTTTTCACATTTCATTCATATTCCATGCATAACAAATAAAGTCTTGATTGCAAATATTTTTGCTCTGTTAAAATATTTTTGTGTTTGAATAGCAAGTAGACACCTAACTCTTTCATGTCTCTGCTATAATCTCATCCATAACTAATGCAGCTTGTATCAAAATATATTTCAAACCACTGAAAGGTATCGAATAATACATTGATTTACAGAGAAGATTGTCTAGCCCACAGCCAGTGCCGTGTTGAGACTAATTAATCATGAAAAACATGTCATGTCCATATACTTTCAATGGATTTGTGTTTGTCCTAGCATAATCACTAAAACTTTTGAGAATCTTTTAAGGGAGAAATATCACCATTAGATTTAGGCCTTTGATACAGATGACTGAGTTACTGCAAACTTTCAGGAGATTAGACTATGAAGCTTCTTAACTTCTGTATCATTTTTCTTTTACTAAAAAATATCGTCAGAGCTCCTGTTTATTGAACAGAGGAAAACAAAAAACAACAAACCCAACCAACCGAAAAAAACCCCACACCCTACCTATTATTTTTGGTTTACTGCAGTAAGTAGGAGGAATCAAATACACATTCTGCCCTAGACTCTCAATTGTTTTTCATCAAGGACTTGGGTTAGTCCTTGGTAAAAATACAATGTAGCTTACAGATGTTGTGTTCCTGAAATAGAAGAGAGAGCGAGCTATGACTCATAAGGTCCTAATTTCATCTCTACTTTTTCCTTGCTCTTGGGAGGAATTACATTGCTTCATTTGATGACTTCCGAAAGAAGTAAAAGATTTGTCTTTTCTTCTAACCTGGATTGCAGATTGATAAATGGGGCAGACCTGTTTGTTCATAGTAATAGAGGAGGATAGAGGATAATTGCTTTTCTCCATACCTCCATAACCAGGATGTCAGCGTGATTATCCATTTTACAGCATAAAGTCTCTGAGGAAGGAACCATCTTTCTGATGGTTAGTTTATCCAGTGCAATGGCTGTCCTTGCCTGTGACCACAGCTCATGACTGTTAATGATACAGAAATTACTACAGTTCAAAGAAAAAAAAAAAAAAAGAGCTTCTCTTCTAATGTACATGGAACTAAGAGCTGTCAGAGTATCATGAGTCACATTGGCGCCAATAGATCCAGGGCTTTGCTCTCACATCTCGTAATGAAGGTACAGTACATCTTCCAGCTTGCAATCTGCCTGCTTGGAGCTCATGACTTCATCTGCTTGTATAGATGCACATGGTCTCTGTGATGCCATGATCACCACTTTTTTTTCTTTCAGAAATGGTCTTACTTACATTTACAAATGCTAAAAATTACTTTTTAAAGGAAAAACATTTTAATCACTTATCTCGGTACATAGAATTTTCTGATGTCTGTTGTAAGTGCAGAGTTCAAATCCCTTGCTTATTTTATGAAGAAAGAAAAATGAGGCCTTTGTGGAAGACAAATGGATTCTCATTTATTTAATAGAATGGAATGAATAGAATAGAATAGAAATTTTCAGTTGGAAGGGACCTAAAATGGTAATTCAACTGCCTGAACAACTCAGCGCTGACTAAAAGTTAAAGCATGTGTTCAAGGCAATTGTCCAAATGCCTCTTAAACCCTGTCAGGCTCAGGACATCAACCATCTCTCTAGGAAGGAAGCCCGTTCCAGGGTTTGACTATCCTCTCAGTGAAGAAATGCCTCCTAATGTCCAGTCTAAACCTCCCCTGAAATAGCTTTGAGCCATTCCCATTCATTCTATCACAGGATCCCAGGGAGAAGAGCTCAGCACCTCCTTTTCTATTTCCCCTCCTCAGAAAGCTGTAGATAGCAATGAGATCACCTCTCAGCCTCCTTCTCTCCAGACTCGACAAGCCTAAAGTCCTAAGCCACTCCTCATAGGACATTCCTTCCAACACTTTCATCAGTTTGATTGCCCTCCTCTGGACACCTTCAAGGACTTTCACATCTTTCTTAAATTGTGGGGTCCAGAACTGCACACAGTACTCAAGGTGAGGCCACACCAACACAGAATACAGCAGGATAATCCCCTCTTTTGACTGGCTGTTAATGCTGTGTTGGATGCACCCCAGGGTGCAGTTTGCCCACTTAGCTGCTTGGGCACAGGAGTGACTCCTATTGAATCTGCTGTAAACTAGCACCCCCAGGTCCCTTTCTGCAGGACTGCTCTCCAGCTACTCCTCTCATTTATACTTGTGATTTTTACTGTGATTTTAGTCAAGGTTCAGTTGAAATGCAAGCTAATTTTACTGACATCTTTATAGTGCCTGCTG
Source organism: Baryphthengus martii (assembly GCA_013396935.1). NCBI lineage: Eukaryota > Metazoa > Chordata > Aves > Coraciiformes > Momotidae > Baryphthengus > Baryphthengus martii. The sequence goes on along the minus strand of VWZK01014949.1, from coordinate 169 downwards.
AAGCCAGCTAGCCATGTCCATGTCTGATAAGAGAATCATAACTAGCTAGCCTTCTACTTTTCTATGAATTTTGCTGATTCATTTTATGTCTTAGGCCTCTTTATGAAGTTATTTAATAAAATTCTATCTTCATAAGGGATACTTTTATTAAAACTCAATAGCTTGCCCC